>LPNX010087000.1:231814-456814 GCA_001517045.1 Pseudotsuga menziesii | reverse complement strand
AATTTTTTATCATTACTTACATAATTGCATAGTTTTGTACAGGTTTGGGTGGATTTCAATGGGGAATGTACGTAATAGAGGAAGAAAGTCAGCAAGGAAGGTGCTTAGACCGGAAGAAGCAAAAAAAAAAAACAAAAAAAAGGGAAGATTCAAGAAATCGTCGGCATTCATTACATGAGGAAATAGTTCCCATTCCCCCTCAAGATATACTTGACGTAGAGGCTAAGGAAGATAATGCAACATTAAAAGAAGCTGGTTATACGAAAGTTGATATTATTCATCCATTAGTAGACGGATAATCTTGTGAACAGTTCAATAATTATGTTACTCCCGATGCAAATGTGACTCAACAACAACCATGTTCGGTGGTTCAATCTACTAATCGAAGTTGTGAGCCGGTAGTGGATGTAAACATCACTCTAGCATTTCAAACGGCAAGAAATTTTGCATCAAAACAAAAGAGAACTCCTAAACGAATACAAGTGGACGAGAGCAGATTGACTTCAATGGAAGGTAAGGTGGCTAAATGCATTATCCTTCATCATTCTTCTCAAATAATGAAACAATATTTTGATAACAAATCCGAAGCTGGTAAATGCCAATTGTTTTTAGCTTTGCTTAAATCTAGAGATATGGCAACTTTTAAAAAGAAATTTAGGCATAACAACAATGAAGAATATGGAATCAAGTAATCGCATTGTTAAATCTCTTTCTACTGCATTCACATCGATTGGTAAAAAAACTCGTTCAAAAGACTGTAATGTGGCTCGTCGTGTATTGGTTGAATCAATTGTATGTATATCCACAAGACAACGTCATTTACTTAAATGCACATCAGAAATTGTTCCTTTACATCCAAATACTCTTAAAAAATATTCAGTAAGAAGAGACAACCTTGATGTAGAGGGACAAATGGAAACATTATGGGCATTTAGCGGTAGGTTTCCCTGCAAAGACATGAAGTTAGTCGAAGCAGTGAAGGGCCTAGGGAAAACGTTTTGGCATGATAACACTAGGCCTTCTTCTAACACGAAGGATGTGTTAAAACATTGTAGGGGTTCTCATCACACTGAACCTCATGTTAAGCATTATCTTTACATGACACAAACTCAACTGTTCGAGATGTTTAAAGTTGCCCATGTAGAGCTAAGGCTCGGGGAAAGATCTTTTGAAAAATGCAATCCTTGGTATGTTAGAATCAATACCATCCAGAACACTTGTTGTTGTAGATACCACATAGAGTTTGACCTATATTACCATACATTTTCACATATACGTCATTTTTTGCATCCTAACCATGTGCAGGAATGCTCAAGTACAGTACCGCCAATGTCATCCAGATATTTCATCCATAGCATCATGTGTCCGAGGCAAGATGGGCAGACACATTACTTAAAACAATGTGTAGATGGTTCTTGCAAGAATTGTGGTGGGCTATCCTTATGGTCTGATTGCATCCATGAAAGTGAAGATCAAGCATTCAGGAATGCAATTGTTAAGAAGCAAAACTATCAGTATGAGACATATCAGCTAAATGATGGGAAAGAAAGCAGGAAGATTAAATTGGTGACTTCACAGGTAAATTATTGAATATTGACAAATTAATATTCATGTTTACACACACATTTTTTAATGTGGTTTATTGACATATTAATATTCATGTACTAGGTTCGAGTATGTAATTTTATTCCAAAGTTTCGTGGAAAGATCCAACAGTACATTAAACATGTCGATATAGCACGGTGGCAAGATGAGCAATTTAGAATATGCCAGGACACCTTCCCTCTTGGAACAATACTATTAGTGGTTGACTTTGCTGAAAATTACACCCTACAACCACAAAATGAAATTCAAAGTCAATACTATCACTCAGAGCAGGTGAGCATAATGGTGCATATCACGTATCGACATGGGGAAGATAGCAATGAAGAGAAATGTGTGATACTGAAAGAAATTCACTGCTACATAAGTGATGACCTGATCCATAGGACCTCAAATTTAGTGCATCAAAAGTTTGTTGTAAAAGAATGCGTGCAACAGGTTAATTAAAGGAACAACATTAACATAAATTAAATGCTCAGAACAGGAAAGAAAAACTAGACTGATAAACAGATGCCAAGCAGAAAACACAGAACTAGAATCACAAACAGAAGTTGATAACGGAGTTCACCCCCTCCACTGGGCTACGTCTCCAAGTCCATGTCTCCGGATCCCTCTCCAAGGGGAACCTATCCAATTAATGGCTTTAAAAAATGGTACAAATGGTTCTGGACTCTGCAAATCAATTTCAGCAGTATGGACAAAAGTATGCAAGACCTCTTCTCTGGACTAATACAAATTGGCCTTCAAAAACAAAGAACAACCAGCTAAACAGAGAAAACAGTTGATTCCTTACAATCACAGCAACTGGACATTAACAGTAAAGTCTTCAAGACCTCCTCTCTGAAAGTTACAAAATTTGGAATTCAACAGTCAAAAGAAGCCAAGTATAACTGAGAATGGTCGAATTCAAAAGGAACAGCATAATGCTCTCTCCAAGCTTCTCATTACAAAGAAAACAATTTCCCCCCCTCTCAACGAACTGAGTCTCCTTTATTACTCATCTTTGCCACTACAAATGAGCCAAAACGCTCAAAGAAATGCGACTGTTCACCTTCCAGGAAACGCGACATCAAGGCTATTCATATGCATTTCGTTGTTATTCCAGCTGTGGAATAACTGCCAAGAAAAGCTTTCCAACTGTTACGAATAAGCTGTGAATATCCTGCCATGCCAAGGATCTGACCTCTGGAACCATACGTAACTGAACTGCCAGAAGTTTTAGCCAACCGTGCTTCACCGTTGCGGAAGAGGATAAGAAACGGGCTCCGACGATCTTAATCGGCTGTCGGCTGGTTTTCGAGTCGGAGGCTCTAGTCACTTTGGTTTCCGCCGTTGCAGACTATCAGTTGTTAAAGTCTCCTAATTTGAATTCTCAACCCGTAAGTCTTGGGCCTCTGCCATTGCGGTTGCCGAATCGTTCCGACTTCCGATCCATCCGAACGTCCGTTAAGCTTCCACCGTTGCGGAAGGGAGAAGTCTTTGTGAGCCCCGCTGTTATGGAAGAGGAAAGGCTTCCGGGCCCCAACGTTGCGGGAAGAGAAATGCTTCCGATCCCCGACGTTGCAAAAGAGGAAAGGCTTCCGGGCCCCGACGTTGCAGAAAGGGAAATGCTTCCGATCCATGACGTTGCGGAAGAGGAAAGGCTTCCAAGCCCCGTCATTGTGGAAGGGGAAAAGCTTCCCGGTTACCCTGCGGATAAATTAGTGGTTGGCCACCTGCCATTGCAGAAGAATATGCTCTTCCCACCTCCAATCTGCATGGCTTCATGGAGTATCCTCCATTCTGATTTTCTTCACGCGCAGCTTCTATGAACCATGTACCATATTGGATCTTTAAAGAGGAATAATCCGCCGGATCAATCCTCCCCATTGGAGATATTTTGGACCACCAAAAGCCTGAATTATTCTGCAAGTAAGTGAGGGTACAGCTCCCTCACTTTCTCAATCTCCATCCATCTGGATTTGCTAGGATGCATTCCTTTCAACCCCACTCGAAGGTACTCAGCATTTCCCCTTCGTGAAGTTCTTACATTTCTGTCAAGAATAACATCATCCTGCAACTCTCTCATATATTCAGGTGCCAAATCATCAACTAAAGGAATCTGTACATTAATTTCCTCATCCATTATCATAGGAGGCTCATACAATTTAAGATTCTCAACATTGATAACTGAATAAATTTGCATGTATGGAGGTAAATTCAAGCGAAACGCATTAGTACCGATATTTTCCAAGATCTCAAAAGGACCATACCTGATAGGTTTAAGCTTTTTACCTTCACCTTTCATCCTTTATTTGGTGATATGTAACCAAACTCTGTCACCTACCTGAAATTGATAATCAATTCGATGCTTATCATGCCTGGCCTTGTACTTTTCCTGGCTCCTCTCTAACTGTTCTTGAACTGCCTGCTGCACTGCTTGGATTCTCTGAATGAAATTCAAAGCTTTATCTGCATCATGATGTCCATCCACTACATCTTTTCCAAAAGAGAAGTCCATCGTTGTTTTTGGTAGATAACCAAAACAAGTTTCAAAATTAGATCTTTTCATGGAAGAATGAACTGCATGATTGTAAGCATGCTGTATATACGACAACTGCTCATCCCAAAGTTTAGGATGCTTACTACAATATCCTCTGAGCAGTTGAACCACTGTTCTGTTCACTACCTATGTTTTCCCATCGGTCTGTGGATGAAAAGCTGTACTTTTCTTCAGTTTAGTGTCCATAAGCTCCCATAAAGTCGACCAGAATTTTCCCAAGAACCAGGAATCCTGATCAGATACAATAGACGTGGGTAGCCCGAAATGTACCCAAACATTTTGAAAGAATAAAAGAGTTGTTTGTTCAGCAGTGATCTGCTTGTTACATGGCATTAAGATACACATTTTGCTGAATCTATCCACAACCACATATAGGTAATCATGCCCTTTTCTAGACATAGGTAGTCCTCCTACAAAGTCCATAGAAATGCTTTCCCAAGGACGAGAAGAAACTAGAAGAGGAGTGTACAAACCCAATTTCCTATTGCTAGGCTTACTTGTTGCACACATAACACAACCCCTTATATATTTAGCTATAGTTTCTTGCATTTGAGGCCAATAACAATGATTCTGCAATACAAACAATGTTTTTCTTACACCAAAATGTCCTGCAATCAATGAACTATGTGCCTCTCGGATCACATGCACTCTTTCTTTCTCTGGAATATAGAGTTTAGCGAGATGATAGAAGAGCTGGTCATGCACAAAATAGTTCTCTTCCTATTTACCATGTATTAGTGATGCATATACTTCCCTAAAATCTTTATCTTCTGCATATTGTTCAATATAAATTTCATGTGTTAATGAACTGTTCTAAAGAATGATTGAAGCATTTGTAGGTAGCCTTGATAACATGTCTGCTACTTTAGTATGAATTCCCTTTTTGTACTTAATTATGAGATGAAAGTGTTGTAAGAACCCCATCCATCTTAAATGCCTACTTTGTTGTATTTTAGTTTGAGATTGTAAATATTGAAGTGGCCGATGATCAGTATGTATGACTGTCTCTTTTCCCATGATATAATGTTTCCACTTCTTCACACTCTGTACTAAAGCATACAATTATTTGTCATAGGTCGGATAGTTACTTACCGCAGTAGAGAATGTTTCTGAATGGTAACAGACTGGCTTCCTTCCTTGCATCAAAACTGCTCCAATGGCAAACCCGTTGGCATCGGTTTCGATCTCAAATGGCTGCTGCAAATATGGCAATGTCAGAACTGGTGCTATGCTAATCTTTTCCTTCAAAGTGTCGAAGGATCTCTTGTTCTTGCCTCCCCACTGGAAAATTTCTTTAATGCTTGTCAACGCATGTAATGGAGCAGCAATGGAAGAAAACCCAGAAATGAATTTCCTCCAATACTGAACCGCACCCAGAAAACTTCTAATTTCACTAACGGTGTTAGGCCGTGGCTAGTTTACAATGACAACAACCTTGGCTGGGTCCACTCGCAAGTGGCCTCCACCAATAATATGGCCTAGATATACTAAACAAGTTTTATCAAATTCACATTTAGACATTTTTATATAAAGCTTTTCCTTTCTCAGTACATCTAATTTTTTTTTCACATGAACAACATGCTCTTCCCAAGTTTTGCTAAACACAAGGATATTATCTAGATATACAATTACAAAATCATCAATGAATGAACGAAAGCCATCATTCATGACCCGCATAAAAGTAGCAGATGCGTTACACAGCCCGAAAGGCATCACAAGCCATTCATAGAAACCCTGTTTCGTTTTAAAAGCTATTTTCCAAGCATCATGCTCAACAACACGGATTTGATGATACCCACTACGCAGATCCAATTTTGTAAAGTAAGTTGCATGTTTCAACTAATCAAGCAAATCATCAATACGAGGAAGAGGATACCTGTTTTTAATGGTGATTTTGTTAAGGGCCCTATAGTCAATGCACATTCTCCAAGACCCATCCTTCTTTGGAACCAAGACTATAGGAGAGCCACGAGGAGAAGTGCTGGGCTGGATGACCCCCTTCTCAATTAGCTCCTGAACCTGCTTCTTGATTTCCTCGTTCTTTATTACAGACATCTGGTACATGGCTATGTTCGAGAGTTGCACATCCTACTGCAAATGTATCTCATGCTGAATCTCTCTCTTCGGTGGTAACCCCTTCGGATGTTGAAACAAATCATCATACTCAGAAATGATGTCAATCAGTTCAGATTTATGCTTAGGGTCACATTCTTCAAAAGATTTAGAGACTTCATCATTTTTCATCTTAACCATCATCAACACGAAATTCTTACTGGCATTTACCAACCTCTTCATTTGTCCTACAGAGACTATTGCTAGATTGGTTTTTATCTTATGTGCTCGTACAATATATTCCATACCTTCTTTAAAAAGATGATACTTATTCTGCTCTCTATAAAAGACTGCTTTCTGGTCATACAAATATGGACTCCCAAGTACAATTCCACAAATGTCGAGTGGTACTACATCTAATTCTACCTCATCCCTAAACTTTTCAGTAATTGCAAATTTTAATACACATTTCCTTATAACTTGCAATCGTGTATCATTAGTAACCCAACCTAGAGGATAGGGATTTTCATGAGGAACAGTAACTAAATGCAATTTCTTAACCACTTCTTCTGATATCATATTTACTTGTGAACTACTATCAAACAATGTATCAATCTTTGTGTGATTTTCAATGACACGAACATGAAACACTGCACTTCTATCTTTATCATTTTTCTTAGAAGTAGATGGCAGACTTGTACTTGCACTAGAACTTGGCTGTGCATCAATGGGAAGTGAGATACTTTTATCCTTACCTTGGATTCCGACAGTTGTAACCTTTGTTTCATCACCTGAGTCGGATCCCAAGTCTTGAATAATGGCTGCAGTAGCTTTTGCTTTTCCTTTGTCTTTGTTTCCTCCGTACTTCTTTGGCCTTAACTCTGGATGAATTTTCCAACGCTTAGAGACATCATGTCCCTTCTGACAATGCGAACACGTAGGATTTTCACCTTCTTTCTTAACAGTAGCCATCTTCTTTTTCCCCTTATCTTTCCCTTTCGATTTGCTGTCAGATTTAAATGTCTTCTTCACAAAAGTATCATTAGCATGCTTACCCCTGGCTTCTAAATGGGTAGCTTGAACACATACATCGTCTAAATTACTGGGATTAAACATCAACAAAGTATGCTTCAAATAAAAATGCATGCCACCAATGTAATTAAGAAGAGTTTCCTGTGTATCTAACGAAACATTCAATGCAATAGCCCTCTTTCGGAATTCATGAGTATAGTCTTGAATGCTTTTTCCTTTAGCTTGTCTAAACATTTGTCAATTCATGGTTAATTGTTGCATGTGACCTAAAGGATAAAATTGCTTCCTCAATACTTCAATGAATTCATTCCAAACTGAAATAATTTTACCATTCTTTCGAAGGTCTTGCTGAATATTGCTCTCCCACCAAGTAAGAGCCATTCCACTCATTCTCAAAGTGGCCAATTGGATTATGGAAGGGTTATCATTAATGCCCTGCACCCTGAAATATACTTCAAGCTGCTTGATCCAATTGTCTAATTTTTCAGCATCCACATCTCCATTATAAATAGGTAATTCAAATTTTACATCCAATTTGAAATAAGGCATATTAGGACTTGCATTATGAGAAGAAGAAAAATTTTGTTTAGTATCAGGAGGATCACCATCACCTCCTACTCCTTTACCCTTTTCTTCTGGCTTCACTTCTGCATCTCTGGATGAAGATCCTTCTTCTTTCTTCTTCCTTTCTGCTCGCTCTTTGAGTAGAATTTCCATCATAGCTTTCATGATCATAAAATCCTCCAGAAACTTAGTTTCAGAAATGACAGGTTTTTAATGTTTACTATGTCCTTCTTCGTCCCCTAGTGGAGAAGACATGGTTCTTGAGAATGTTCTCCTGGAGCCAATCTCAGGATCTCCTTCAACTAATTCTCCTTCACCAACATTTAACTTGGACCTGGTAAGCATTCACAAACTCGCACAACAGTCAACCAGCTTTGATACCAAATATGATCCATAGGACCTCAACTTTAGTGCATTAAAAGTTTGTTGTAAAAGAATCCGTGCAACAGGTTAATTAAAGGAACAACATTAACATAAATTAAATGCTCAGAACGGGAAAGAAAAACAAGACTAATAAACAGATGCCACGCAGAAAACACAGAACCAGAATCACAAACAGAAGTTGATAACAGAGTTCACCCCCTCCATTGGGCTACGTCTCCGGGTCCCTCTCCAATGGGAACCTATCCAATTAATGGCTTTAAAAAATGGTACAAATGGTTCTGGACTCTGCAAATCAATTTCAGCAGTATGGACAAAAGTCTGCAAGACCTCTTCTCTGGACTAATACAAATTGGCCTTCAAAAACAAAGAACGGCTAGCTAAACAGAGAAAACAGTCAACTCCTTAAAATCATAGCAACTGGACATTAACATTAAAGTCTTCAAGACCTCCTCTCTGAAAGTTACAAAACTGGACTTCAACAGTCAAAAGAAGACAAGTATAACTGAGAATGGTCGAATTCAAAAGGAACAGCATAATGCTATCTCCAAGCTTCTCATTACAGAGAAAACAGTTGCCCCCCCCCCCTCTCAATGAACTGAGTCTCCTTTATTACTCATATTTTTCGCTACAAATGAGCCAAAACGGTCAAAGAAATGCGACTGTTCACCTTCGAGGAAACGCGGCATCAAGGTTGTTCATATCCTTTTCGCCGTTATTCCAGCTGTGGCATAACTGCCAAGAAAAGCTTGTCAACTGTTACGAATAAGCTGTGAATATCCTGCCATCCTAAGGATCTGACCTCCGGAACCATACGTAACTGAACTGCCAGAAATTTTAGTCAACCGTGCTTCGCCGTTGCGGAAGAGGATAAGAAACGGGCTCCGACGGTCTCAATCGTCTGTCGACTGGTTTTCAAGTCGAAGGATCTAGTCACTTTGGTTTCCGCTGTTGCGGACTGTTAGTTGTCAAAGTCTCCCGATTTGACTTCTCAACCCATAATTCTTGGGCCTCCGCCGTTGCAGTTGCCGAATCGTTCTGACTTCCGATCTGTACGAACGTCCGTTAAGCTTCCACCATTGCAGAAGGGAGAAGTCTTTGTGAGCCCCACCATTGCGGAAGAGGAAAGGCTTTCGGGCCCCGACGTTGTGGGAAGGGAAATGCTTCCGATCCTCGACGTTACGGAAGAGGAAAGGCTTCCAGGCCCTGATGTTGCGGAAAGGGAAATGCTTCCGATCCTCGATGTTGCGGAAGAGGAAAGGCTTCCGAGCCTCGTTGTTGCGGAAGGGGAAAAGCTTCCCGGTTACCCCGCGGATAAATTAGTGGTTGGCCTCCCGCCGTTGCGGAAGAATATGCTCTTCCCAACTCCGATCTGCATGGCTTCTTGGAGTATCTACCATTCCAATTTTGTTCACGCGCGGCTTCTATGAACCATGTACCATATTGGATCTTTACAGGGGAATAATCCGCCGGATCACGACCGAACCCATGACATGCATTACGTGCAACATTGCTTTAAATTATTCTCTGACCACGTGATAGCTATGGATATACCATTTTATCGTCATTTCATTTGGACAGATGGTTGTGCTGGACAGTTCAAGAATGCACGTGTATTTGAATGGTTGTGTTTGTTTCATTTAAAATACAAGGTGCCACATGTATGGAACTACTTTGAAAATGGTCATGGAAAAGGAGAGCACGATGGTGTTGGTGCATGCATTAAAACTGCCCTTCGAAGGGAAGAGATGAAGTTTACAGGTGCTCACCTTCGAGACGCTGCATCTATAGTCCAATGGTGTGCATTTGTCATGGGAGAACAAGCAACAAGGAAACACTTAGTGCGAATAATATTCTGGGAGGTTACAAATGTGGACCGATCACAAACACCTCGGGTGAACACAGTGCATGGAACTCGACAGTTTCATTCAATTAGAAGCTCAGATAACTTGGCCCTACAAATTTGGACAAGATTGAAGGCTTGCTTTTGCAGTTCCAATAGCATCGGTGAATGGGATGATTGTGAGCATACTGATACCATTGATACATGGGACCGAGTGACACTTGGCACCAATTTCAAAGGGGGCAATGAAATAGACCATTTGGAAGATGATCAGACACATATTTCTAGAGACTATGATCACATATAAGATCTCATACAAGCAGGTACATGAGTAGTACCTAAATAAGAAAATGTATTTATGAATTGTTTACTCGACCTTTGTATAATTTAATTTATGTAGAAATAAGAAATGAAAGACCTTATTTACAAAATGTATTGTTAACTCGACATATTTCCTTTCACGGGTCAGATATATGCAGTGGTTGCCCCAAAAAATAATGAATGGGGTTCTGAATATTGGTTGGCACGTTGCTTAAAGGGGAAACAAACCCTTCTAGAACCTATTACAGATGATGAAAATATTGAATTTCCAACCAGCTCGATGATTATAAAAGGGGAGTACTTGACACTTGCAGCACAACAGAAAAGGAAGGGTGGGTATGTCTATCAGGATTATAAACTAGGAGCTATTGTATACCACTTCACCAACCTAGTAGTTGGTACAAACATCAAGCTCTGCACACTTGCTCACAAAAATAGGTCACATGTACGATACTTGCTACCTCATATAGAGCATGAAAGATTGATGGACACTATCAGCACCAGAGATGATCCAGATGGCCTACTTGTATGAGTGCATTGTCAGGTGCGTTATTTAAACCATGTTTGCACATTTTCATTGGGTTCTCTTTTCTTTCTTATGATGTTACTAATGTCTAGCCTTTCGTGTGCCTAGGATACAAACACCATCTACGGCACATTGGAGGCGCCAAGAATGGTGTCTTTAGACACCACCAAATATAGTTCAGAAAATAACAAGGTCTCGAGTTGTTGAAATTTACATTTCTTGATGTTTTTAGTTTAATATATATACATTTAATTAGGAGAGGGAACTAGAAACACATGATTACCAATTCTTGCATGCACCAACTAGGCTTTCATGAGTCACCATTTTGCATGCTCCAACTAGGGTCAAGACAAGTTATTTTATGTCCAATTAGGGTTTGGAGAGCAATTATGCAAGTTAGGAGAGTGAACTAGAAACACATGATCACCAATACTTGCATGCACACCAACTAGGCTTTCATGAGTCACCAAGTTACATGCTCTGGAATTAGGGTCTTGAGACAAGGTATGAGATGTCCAACTAGGGTTTGGTGCATAATCATGCAAGTCATGAGATGTGCTTTATGAGACGGAACAAGGTATGAGTGTGCTTTTATTATGATTGTTAGTGGCATTGGTATGGAAAAAGAGAACTCAAAATCATCATAAAGTAATTATTTGTACATGGTCATATGGGGGATTTGGCTAGGGATGAACTTAGTTATGAGTTCTACTGAAGGAAACAACCATTCTTTTGTTCAAGAATTAATCTCTTATTCAAGAATTGTCTCAAAAAGTACACTAAACACATGTACATCTAATTCTTTTCCCATGGTAGCTTACATATCAAAGTCATGGGTTTCCTTGATGGTGCATATCAAAGTGATCCGAATTTTAGTATCACAGGGCATCTTATTTTTCTTTGATATATGCATGTCAATAAGTATAAAGTTGGAACTGGCATTGGAACAAACAACTTTGGATAATTAATGGCCTCAACGCTCTTGATTAAATGTGCTTTCAATGGTGGTGTAAAAACTCTCTAGGTTTTTGTTGACTAGGATCTCACTATAAATTCGATGTTAAACAAGACCTAATTGGACCAAATACTGCTACTCTTTAGTACATTTATTTTCAGCATGTTATTGGGAACTAAACATTATTGTGGCATGCTCCAACTAGGGTTTGGTGAGCAATCATGCAAGTTAGGAGAGTCAACTACAAACACATGAGATCACCAATACTTGCAAGCACTAACTAGGGTTTCATGAGTCACCAAGTTTTCATGCTCCAATTAGGGTCAAGACAAGCTATGAGATGTCCAACAAGGGTTTGGTGCGTAATCATGCAAGTTAGGAGAGTGAACTACAAACACATGATCACCAATACTTGCATGCTCCAACTAGGGTCAAGACAAGGTCATAGATGTCCAACTAGGGTTTGGTGAGAAATCATGCAAGTTAGGAGAGTCAACTACAAACACATGAGATCACCAATACTTGAATGCACCAATTAGGGTTTCATGAGTCACCAAGTTGTGCATGCTCCAATTATGGTCAAGACAAGCTATGAGATGTCCAACTAGGGTTTGGTGTGCAATAATGCAAGTTAGGAGAGTGAACTAGAAACACATGATCACCAATACTTGCATGCACCAACTAGGCTTTCATGAGTCACCAAGTTGTGCATGCTCTAATTAGGGTAAAGACAAGGTATGAGATGTCCAACTAGGGTTTGGTGCGTAATCATGCAAGTTAGGAGAGTGAAATACAAACACATGATCACCAATACTTGCATGCTCCAACTAGGGTCAAGACAAGGTCATAGATGTCCAACTACGGTTTGGTGAGCAATCATGCAAGTTAGGAGAGTGAACTACAAACACATGATCACCTTGATACTTGCATGCACCAACTAAACACTAAACACACATGTCTCAAAAATTACACTAAACACATGTACATCTAATTCTTTTCCCATGGTATCTTACATATCAAAGTCATGGGTTTCCTTGATGGTGCATATCAAAGTGATCCGAATTTTAGTATCACAGGGCATCTTATTTTTTGAAATGATAGATGCATGTCAGTAAGTATAAAGTTGGAGCTGGCATTGGAACACACAACTTTGGATAATTATTGGCCTCAATGCTCTTGATAAAATGTGCTTTCAACGGTGGTGTAAAAACTCTCTAGGTTTTTGTTGACTAGGATCTCACTATAAATTGGATGTTAAACAAGACCTAATTGTCAAATACTGCTACTCTTTAGTACATTTATTTTCAGCATGTTTTTGGGAAGTAAACATTATTGTTGATTCTCTTCCTTAAGCAAGTCAGATTCTGGAAGATATGGAGTTCGAAGAGATAATTGAAGGGCCCTATTTGGTTTCTTCCTTGTGATTCAAATAAAGGTGACATATAATATCAATGTATATATTTCACTATTTTGGTTGAGTTAGATAATCTTTTGGTTCATGTACAGTCTTTTGGATGTATAAGACTATGTGTGTTTTTGGATATTTTCTATAATAATATTATTATTATTTTTGGACAATTTTTGAAATTGGCACATTTGCAAAGATCATGTAGTATTTTGTCTGCTGTTATCTATTGGGGTATTTTGATGAGATGGAATTAAAGGAACGCGGTGGAACTAGGGTTACCAAGGTATGAGATGGAACTAGGGTTTGGTGATAAATTTGCAAGTTAAGAGAGGGAACTAGAAACACATGATCACAAATACTTGAATGCACCAACTAGGCTTTCATGAACAACAATTTGCATGCTCGAACTAGGGTTACCAAGGTATGAGATGGAACTAGGGTTTAGTGATCAATCATGCAAGTTAGGAGAGGGAACTAGAAACACACATGACATCACCAATACTTGCATGCACCAACTAGGGTTTACTTCAACCAATTTAGGGTTTGTAGGTTACATGATGTATGTTAGTATGGTATTCAATGAACTCTAGTATAATAGGGTATTGTAGGGTATGATATGGTATATATTACACATGCATGCACGACTTAGTGTTAAATGGTACATATTGAACTAGTATGTTATGTTATGGTACATGTTATTGTATCATAGTATGGTATGATGTTAGTGTCGTAGGGTAATGTAGAGTATGTTATTGTGTACATGTTAGAATTGTAGAGTATGTTAGTGTGTGTTACTGTGTGTAAATTAGGGTATATGTTATTCTATGTTAGAATTGTATGATGTTAAAAAGTTGATGAGTCATTTAAATTCTTCCTTTAAGTATTGGAAATTCATTTAAGTTAGCACACATGCATGAACCACACATATCATTATCACATAGGTCATCCACACATATCATGTTCCAAGACCAAGTCAACCATGATATCATTTCCAAGATCAAGTCAACCATATAAATGTATAAATTTGACCCTTGCTTTATATTATATATGTATACCAATAATGTTGTACAAAAATTGCCATGCCACATGGCCATAATACAAAATAGTGGATCAAAAAGTACAGCTGTGTGTACACATATGAACAAAAAGATACATCTATGTATGCCCCCTATACATTTTTTCTAGTTATCCCCCATTTTTCTTCCACTACCAGAGTCTTCGGAGAAGTGTAGCTTTCTTTTGCGACTGCTCACTGGTGATCCCCATCGCTAAACAAGAGGGATAGGTCTCATTAGTGGAGACTGCAGAAAAACCAACATTCGTAAGTTAATTTACCAACCTTTAAAAATTCTATATACATTTGTTCAAATTCCTTGAAACCAAAATAACATTTCTACTTACTGTACGTGAGTAAGTAATCACGGGTCCTGGTGCCTCACTAACAGCGACCCTAATTGGGTGCTCTTCTTGCACCACTTGCTCACTATCAGGCTGCATAAATATATATATATATATATATATGCCAATGTCAACAAATATACATGTACCTTGGGGGGGAGAGGGTCACCAATTTGGGTTTCTTCAAGCACCAAATCAGAGAAATATATGTACACAAACGTACAAAGAAAGCGATCTAGACATAAGCATACCTGTTGGCTCGTCAAAGGTGAGACACCGGTTTGGTCATGGGGACTTCACTTAATGAACCTCTCACATAGCACGTGCGATCGTGGGATATTAAAGAATACCCTTAATTTCGAGAGATATTGACCCAAACTCTTTTTGTTGAAACCCCCTCCCAATACTTAAAACCTCCTCCCCACCCCTTTTTATACCTCAATCCTTATAAACCACCCTATCCACCCCCACCTTAAACCCCTCATCCCCCCAATACCTGCAATATATTGGTTCAATTTTTGATAATTTTAAAACCCACAATATGAACTAACGTGATAGGATATTGGCCAACAAGTGAAGCCCCCGTGGGTTTGGTGCTGTTCACGCACCGGTGCCTCACTAGGGTCCTGCATATAAAGTAGCATATATATATGTCAATTTCATATAAAATAGTGAATCAGAGACATATATACTATTTGGAAGGAAAATTATGAACTACCAAAGAAAGCGAAACATGTACATGTACCTATTTGGGGGGAAGAGGTGGGTTGAAAACAACCTCGCTTTGGTGCTTTTCAAGCACCATTATCACAACAGGTTCCTACATAAAGTAACATATATCAAAGCGATATGTAAGTTACAAAATGATTTTTCCAAAAAAAGCGAAACATAATTAAAAGGATATATATAATTAAAAGCATATTTCAAATAATAACTGTGTCTGGGAATCTACCTTTGCATGAGAGGGAATAGGCTGCGAGACAATATACTCATCATGGGAAACCTGCATAAAACATGTTACATATCAAAATAGGATACATATTGAATGTTAATTGATCAAGATATGTACACAAACTTACAAATAAAGTGATCTACATAAACATACCTGCTGGCTCGTCAAAGGTGGGCCACCGGTTTGGTGCTCTTCACGTACCAGTGCTTCACTAGGGGCATGCATATAAAGTAGCATATATATGTCAATTTCATATAAAATAGTGAATCAGAGACATATATACTACCTGGGAGGAAAATGATGAACTACCAAAGAAAGTGAAACATACATACCTGTTTGGGGGGAAGAGGTGGGTTGACGACAACCTCGCTTTGGTGCTCTTCAAGCACCACTGTCACAACAGGTTCCTACATAAAGTAACATATGTAAAAGCGATATGTAAGTTACAAAATGATTTTTCCAAACAAAGCTAAACATAATTAAAAGCATATATATAATTAAAATCATATTTCAAATAATAACTGTTCCTGCGAATCTACCTCTGCATGAGAGGGAATAGGCTGCGAGACAATATACTCTTCTTGGGAAACCTGCATAAAACATGTCAAGTATAAAAATTAGGATACATATTGAATAAATTACAATATATACTATAAATATATAAAAAAAGTTGAAAAATTAACAAGTATAGTTCTTACCCCTATTGGTGAAGAATCAAACCCATAAGCAATATTGACAGCTGCATCAATGTTGTCAACATTGATCGATGGAATATGCGACTGCGGTGTGCCATGGGACACCAGCTGTATATTTGTTCACATAAATTGTTAGATAATTAAATAGAAATAAAGTGCAAAACAATTGAAGATTTTGACATGAAACAAAATATAATATTAAAATAATGAGTTTTACTTACAAAGCGAAGTAATCCATAATCTCGGAAGTCAGAAGTAGGGCCATAGCATATTCCTCCACACAATGTGCAAGGGTGTGGAGTAACACGATGTTCTAAAGACTCTACATCCCCTCTGTGATCTGTAGATGGGCCCACCATAGAAGTGCCAGCCCCTTGGTCTACATTGCCTTGGAAATCAGTCCCATGCTCAAGCAATGTCTCTGCCATGTCAAATAATGCCTCCTGTGTATACTCAATGACAGGACCTGCAAGAGGATATACCCGAGGGGGTTTTGGTGTGCGTGGTGGGTGTGGGACACGGTTGGGATCTATCTTGGCTCCTTCCCTATCTTGGGGCATCCCATGACCAACACCCTGGTTGCCTAAGAGATCGAAGTAGTTAACATGTTTCCCTAGGATGAATTCTGCATACAACTTCCTAAGGAAATAAAATGGGATGTCCCTATTCCCATGGGGGTCTTCATCGAAGACCATATACCAACGATCCATCCAATTAGACTTTATATTTGGTTCAATGCACCAGTCTATGGAAATGTGTGCTCGAATGGTGGGTGGAACCAATCCGGTACTAGGGTCCCCGAATAATGAAAATAACTGGTCTTTTGTAATTTTAAGGGCTTTGGTGTATTTATGAGTCAATCCATCGGAGTAGTATTGCCTCCTAGATTCTCTGTATGAGGTAATGTTGTACAGAGCTCCTTGGGCACTGGAAATTGTGTTTGTTATTGTGTCCAAGGCATCAAATAAATAATCTCTCAAACGACCCCCCCCCCCCCCTCTAATAGATGAGCTAAGCCACCTCAATGATGCCAAGCGTGCAATAATCTGTGTGTTTCTATCTTGTTCCCCCTCCGGGTTTGGGTTTGGTTGTGGGTTAGGTTGTTGTGGGTTATTAGAGGGTGGGTTTTCCACATTCTGTTGTTCATTTGTGTTGTCTGTTAAGATTTAAACAAAAAACTGCAAGTTATTTTACTTAGAATCATTATTTGATTGTTCACATTCAATTTTTTTTTAAATTTGTTCAAAATAATTACAAAAGCAATGAAATTATGAAAAAAATTAAATAATGGAAGGATAAATGAAAAGGATTGAACTAGCATTTACCTTCCATTGGAGCAGTCCACCTCGAACTCGACCTTGACCTCGACCTCGAAAAGGTAAAACGCAAATCGCTCTTGTGCTATATTGCTCTTGCGGTTTTTCGCTGTCCCGATCCTGTGAAAATGAGATTTGAGGGGCTAGAGGCCTTTGTTTTATTTTTATTTTTTTCTTTTGAATATCGCATGTGCGATATATCCCATATGCAATATATCGCATATGCGATATTGAAAAGTAAGGAACTAAGGTTTGTCTTTAACTAAGTGTATGTTGTCTCATGGGAAGTGCATCCCTCTTGTGCTTGCTTCTATCATACCTTGGATTATTATGCTTCCATTCAATGATGGTGTATTCATTTCAATTAGGGATTTTAAAGGCATTTGTGTTGATTTTAGTGTATTATTTTTTAAATTGGCACTTTTGCAATTGCTCCATTAATGATTAGTTTTCTCTTTCATCTTTCCTTAGTTCACATAGAGAACTAATAAGTTCTTCCTCTAGATATACTTAATCTTTGGTTTCAAAGTCTTCTTTATCTTTGGAGACTTTGCTTTTCCTCTCAATGGCTTCATCATTTGTTTTGGGTTGTACCTCATTTTATTGAGAGAGTTTCTTTTGAATAAAGATAGTATATATTCTCCTAGAGCTATGTAGTTTAATTCCATTGTCCCATTTTGTTCTTCTCACAATATGATAGTCCATTCAAAATTGCATTAATTTTCTTTGGATTGTTTTTGTGTAGATTATTTTTTATTGAACCTTTTGGTTTATTCTTTGGATTTGTGTATCCATTATCAACTACACTCCAAATGTCAAGCTCAAAAACTTGCATATATGCCTCTATTCTTATGCTCCATGGTACATAATCTATTCCATTTAAAAAGGGAACTTTTTTAGGATATACTAATTGAAAATCCATGAGTATTGTCTTGATTATGAATTATATGATACTATATTTAATTGTTAAGAAGTATGGGAAAAATGTTTCTTCCCATACTTATTTAACATCCTAGAACTAATTTTTGAATTATGGGTTAGCAGAATTTTCCTTAGCCCTTCAATGTATTATGTAACCAAATTGATTATTTATGTTTATTATAGAAGAATTTTCCTTAGCGCTTCAACGTATTATGCAACCAAATTGATTATTTACGTTTATTAGATTGTTTTGGAATGTTTTGGATGCATTGAACGAGCATGTCATTGGTCCTCAATTCATTTGTTGAAGTTTACACTCCAATTCATCCTTTCAATTCTTAGGTGGAATTTGCAATCCAATAGACCATATTGTCATGAGTATCTAGTAGCGATGTGTGTGACCAAAGCACACACATTCACTAGTATCTCGAAGTTAATAATTCAAGTGAAAGGGAAAGCATACCATATTTTTCTTCGATCGTGGGTAAACCATTAGAACAATGTGACTGGATGCCCAAAGAATAATCGGTGTGGAAGAAGTAGTTTCCCAAATAAAAAAAAATTATGTAGTTGACAAAGGAAGTTTATTCAATAATCATGGGATGGTACAGAAATCTATCTCCCTCTTTTTTCATATAAAAAAATCTACTACTACATTCTCTTTATGTTTTCTATACATGATACAATAATCATACCAAGCATCTTAGTAACCCATTGTATTTCTCTGGGAATGATTATGCTTACAAGAAACACTTCAAAGAATGATCATAAATATTTATATAGAAAAAATACTTAATCATTTATAAACATTGATAATTAATAGCTTTAATGATGGCCAACATCTCTTTGTCATATGTGTTCTTTTTCAAATTATTATTACCGAATTATTTGTTAGTGAAGAGAAGGGGATGTCCTTTCGTTAAAATATGTTATATTCCTTTTCCCAAAGTATCACATTCTCAAACAAAATACTTGTGTAAAATTTAGGAATTTGTACACATGGAATCCTTTAAGAGTAAAAAGGATCTCTCAACACACTTAGTTCATATGAAGGCATTATTTTCTTAGTAGGGTTGTTAAGGAAGAAACAATTTTCCCATACGTCTTAACAAATAAAATTTAGTATCATATAAGTCATAATCAAGACAATACAAAACGCAGATGCGATATATCGCATATGCGTTTTGTAAATGTTGCATATCGCACTTGTGATATATCGCATATGTGTTTTGTAAATGTTGCATATCACATAGGCAATATATCGGATAGGCGATATATCACATATGCGATATTTAACATTACAACACATGCATATGCGATATATTTCCACGAACCTTAGCCTTGTGTTTGGGATCAGGTTATTCCAAACGTACCATCAATAACACATATGTGTTCTTGATTTGCACTTCGGAAGTGCATTTCTGATTTCCTAAGTGGAACCAACTTCGTGCGACCACCCTCATACAAATATCATATAAAGCTACTTCAATATTAAAGCCAAATCCACGAAAACTAGTTAGTTAAGAGCATGGGAATGTAAGCATTTCACACATGTATTTCTGATAGTTTTAATTATAGAGGATATGGACATCATATTACAGATCCATGAATCATATATAAAAGCTTTGGAATCAACTATACTCAGAAAAGCTCAAGCACCATGCCAACAAGTGTGCCATCAAATGAGAGTGTGGGGGAATGGAGAAGAAGGAATGAGAGAATGGGTAGATAGATGAGAATTTGAATGTATGGACCTTCAAACTGCAAATTAAACTCCTTAATCAATCTCCCAAGAGAGGTCTGAATGGATTCTCCATCAACCAACTTGGAAAAGAATCCAACTCCCTCGAAATTAGTTCACAGGCAGGGAGAGTGAACACTCACCCTGCAATGGACAAGCAAAAGATCTCCAAAATTCCATAGTCCAATTAAAAAATGATCAAAATATGTTCTCCTTCTTCATGAAATCATTATATTGACTTCATGAGACCTCCTAACATCGAATTTCCCTCCATGAGCTTCCTCCAACTCATCCCAGTGGTTTAGTAACTCTCATGACACTTGTCTTCCTCTTCATGCTCCAATTCTTTCCCCAATTCGAATGGCTTCCTCTAACTCCCAAATTCGACCTCTTGGTGGATATTTTTAGCCTTGTCATGTCATATATTTTATATTTCAGCAATCATGTTTTAATTTGTCATACTTTTCATAGAATCTTTCATCATTTGGTGTCATAGAGTGCATGGAATCTCCTTCCAAGTGGCATGCATTGTCTTCTAGTCTCTTCCTCTTCCATGGGAGTTACTCTCCTTTAATAATTTGAATTCATTGGCTCAATATATGATATTTTACACCAGATAACCATCCAATAATGTTACATTACCCATGTGTTCAAATTTGGAGGAATATCATGCCAAGTGTGCAGAGAATCTAGTCCCCCAAAGGCTCCACAAGCTTCCAAGTGTCTTCATGAACTCCATGCCACGTTATTTTCTTAAAATTTATCATTTATGTGACCCATTTAAATGTGAATATGGTAAACTAAATTCCTTTTGGGTCCCATAGCCCCTTATTGCAAAATTTATGTCTCCATCTCAACCTAGGGAACTAGTAGGTTAGTGAAACATTATTTGTAAATAGCCTTATTTGCAAATTATTTAATTGAAGACATGACATTTTTCTAGTTAAAAAAATAACCCCAAGTTGATAAATATCCAGAGTATTTATTTGTCTATATTTTGTATCCCATACTGTACTATTCCTTAATTATATTTGGATTTAGTACTTTAATACATATATCCATTCATGTCATCTTTGTGTAGTGATTACAACTTGGATGCCATAGAAAAAATTATAATTATCAAAGTTGTATATGACTTTGGAATTGGTCTTTGATTATTATAGGCGTCTTCAATCTATTTCTATGGTTGCTTATTAATTCATGTAATGTGTAATGACAAGATGGTGCATTGTATACCAATGAAAAGAAAATAATTCGTGGAATAATTTTGATGATATTTGAAATATTTATCCCAAGCATGTGAAGCCATAATTAGTACATTTTGTTTAGTAAGTGTCTTGTGCATATAAATTATGTGCATTTTCTATCAAGAGTCTCCTTAAAAGAAAATACCCTCGTGTTTAAATGTATGCATATAATCATACAAAACAACAACTTTAAAGAACAATGAATGTGACATAAACTACAGAACATTGAATGTGGCATAAACTATACTACAAATAGTCATTTCATTCTCTATTTGATATACATGTGGTTCATAGTTTTTTATAATTCATATTTTTTCCTATGTTTAAGCAAAGTTTCAAGAAATAATATTATTCATTTAAAATAGAAATAATAGTATTCATTTAAAATATGAACCATGCCATACAACGAAGTTCAATTTTCCTATTGGTCAGTGTTCTCCATTTGTATGTGGTGAGCATTTCCTAATACCTTGTATATTATTCTGTGTTTATGTAATTTCCTTTTTTTTTGGTAAAATTAATTGATGAAAGCATACCTAAAATAGTGCTAACTATTATTATATTAACTAATGAATTCAAGCCAACCTCCAAGTTGTTCAAACGGATTCAAGCCAACCTGCAAGTTCTTCAAACTTAATCTACCATAGAAAATGCTTAAATGCATTGAGTTATACAAAGTATTTTATTCCACAAAATATGGGTATCTTATAGTTACATGGATATATAATTTGGGAAATTGTAAAATCATTGGAAAGTGTTCTCCATTTGTATGTGGTGAGCATTTCTTAATACCTTGTATATTATTTTGTGTTTATGTAATCTCTTTTTGTTTTTTGGTAAAATTCATTGATGAAAGCATACCTAAAATAGTGCTGACTATTATTATATTAACTAATGGATTCAAGCTAACCTCCAAGTTGTTCAAACGGATTCAAGCCAACCTGCAAGTTCTTCAAACTTAATCTACCATCGAAAATGCTTAAGTGCATTGAATTATACAAAGTATTTTATTCCACAAAATATGGGTATCTTATAGTTACATGGATATATAGTTTGGGAAATTGTAAAATCATTGGAAAGTTGGACACCAAGCCCGTAGAAATTAGAATATTAATGAACTAGGCAGTTTTTCTTTTATTGTTCAATGACTTATAGAGTTTAACTTATGAAAATATCATATCATAGTTAAAATTGACGAGTGGTGATGGTGTTAGACTATTGTAGTCTATTATAGGTAGAAAGTACAAAATTATTTTGAAGGGACCACTCATGCAAACAAATAGCCAAAATTGATCATTTTGAATTCAATGTTGGCATCACATGCAAATCTACCACAAATTTATGAGAAGAAGAAAGTTATGGAAGTTTTAGAATGAGATAAATGGCATCATGTCTATGGTGTACCAATTTGCATAATGAATTAATTGGATACATTAATAAGGAATGAGTAATTTTTCACTTTATTGAAACATATTTTAACTTGCAATTAATCTAATTGAAATTATATAGATATAATGTAGATTTTCATTGCAATGGTTTTTTTTCATAATTCTGTAAAAGTTGTTACCTCAATGAAGTAGACCTTGCCTTTAGTGATTTGTATTGTACCCTTACCTCAATTTTGTAGTTTGTTTTTTAATAGCTTATTTTTAAGAAAGAAATAACTATGTTTGTTCTATATTATATTGTAGTTTGTTTTGAATAACTTATTTTTAAATATTGTATTTTGTTTTTAAATAACTTATTTTTAACTAAATATTGTAGTTTGTGATAATTAACTTGTTTTAAAAAAAAAATTATGTTAATTTCACTTAATAATAAGCAATTACCTTCATACACATTTTATATAATATCTTTGTAGACAAAGAATTCATAATGTCTATAAAGAGAACAGAAGATTTTTATTATATCTTGTTTCTGAATAGAAGCCTTTTATTGTCTTAATTTAATACATTTAATTGTTGTTTTTTATTTTTCATATAATCCAAATTTAATGTTGATCTTTTAATTTCAAATAAAAATAGTGATAGATAAAGTTAGTACATAATTGAGTGGTTGCTGCAATGAAACTAGTGCAATCAATCCTCGCCTATACTGGTGCAATCAATATTCACCTGTGAGCTTTTTTATGAGAGCTAATATCCAACATAAAAAAAAAAGTTATAAAGTTTGACGGGTAGGAATGAGGCCGAATTCCATCACTTGGAATTGCTTTTCCGGTGCGCTTCACAGTACTAGACAAGGGGCGAGCTTTTAAGGCGAGTCTGTCTGGTGACGTCTATATTGTTCTTTCGTCATCGATGCCGCATGCAACAAGGCTCGCCGTGTAAGCTCAGGGCAGCGATGGCTAACGCAGGCGAAAGCGAAGGCGAGGGACATTGATCGTGATAGTGAAAGTGAAATCAGGCCCATAACTATCTACACCAATCAAGAACTCCTTTTTCTTAATAGTATTGTATAAAAATTCAGCCAAAAGCGAAAAGTAATAAGACTGTAACAGAGTGGATGTAGAATCAAAATCATCCACCACATGTTTTGGTGATCATTGTAGGCTGGAGCCGAAGTTTATGTACAACCAATGCCGACAATCAAATAAATTTTCCAAATTATAACTGTCAAATAAATCAGAGTAGAACAGAGATCAAATTACAGTCCAAGTTTTCAGGGACCATGCCTATCGATGTCCACTACACTTACAAATCCCGAAAGAAACCTTGACGTGACAGTTTCAGCGGAAACACGTACAATCGAGAATCCAGAGCTTGATTACAGTACTGAGCTTGATTACAGTGTTGAAAATAGTTGATTTCCAAATTCAGCTTCTAAAACCAGAGTATGGGGGTTCTATTCACTACAAGGGATACATTTCATGTTATCAGTATCAGATATGGATATATCGAATCGTTGCTAATTTATGCTCTTGAAAACCATATATATTGCAGTGCTGCTGCAGTTAATGCTACGTTTGTATAAAGATTATGCATTGGTCGACTATTTGCATTCTAATAATAGTACCAGACTGTTGATTCCATGTTGCATTCAGGCTGTGTTGTTTATGATATTATGACCTGCAATGTTCACATACTAAGAAAGTCGCAATAACTAATTAGATTTTGAAATTCCGAAATAGTCGCATCCTAAAAGTCTCAAAAAGCAGCGATAAGCAATTAATTTGTGCATGTCTTGATTTTTTTATTACGGTTTTTTTTTCTCCAATTTGAACTGGTCCTGCTATTCCAGGGAGAGAATCAACGTATTATGTATTTATAATAAAATTTATCAATTTCAACCTTGTGAAAATAATTAAAAAGATGGTTAAAAAATATAAAAGTTAAATTTAAAAATAAAATAAAAATAAAAGTTAAATTTAAAAATATTTTCCAAATTAACAATAAATCTTTATTTTTCCATAAAACTATATTCACATAATGAATGTCTACTTTCCCATAGGATAATATTCGCATAATGGAAACTTGTCTTAAGTTTCAAGATATTGAATCTCTATTTTTCCATGCATTAATATTCCGACTCCATGAAATGAACCGTCATGGTGAAAAAATTACAATTACTAACTACACTTCGATGTTACTCTACTTTGTATGAAGAATGAATGCATGTGCAGCGTTCCTTCTCTTTTTCTCTGGTCATCGATGTCTCCATGCCAACGACTTTGTTCAATGGAATGGGCCTTCGGTACTCGTTAAATTTGAAGCCTTTAGTGATGACAAAACATAAGAGTATTACATTTAAAAGAACTTAAAACAGTTATTTACAATTAAATATCAAAATTATTAACCAGAACTTAATAACAGAAATATTAATTACAATGAAATCCCCAAGGATTATTCAACATTCCTTCCTTAATCCAAAGGGACATCTCACATGCCAAGCTGCATTCTTAATTTTTCAAACTTTTCATCGCTCAAAGCTTTAGTAAAGATATGTGTAGTTTGCTCTAAACTAGAACAACGTGTCAAATGAATGGCTTTGGCCTCCAAGATGATGTCGAATCAAGTGATATTTTGTGTTGATATGTTTCGTTTGATCATGGAATTTTGTATTCTTGGTCAATTGAGTTGGTGAAGAGAAGTGTTGAAGTGAGCTGTTTTTTCTATAAATCTTCAAGTATTTCCCAAAACCAAATTATTTCTTTTGTGACTCGAGCTACTACAACATATTCAAATTCAGTTGTAGAATCAACAAGGAACATCTTGCTTTTGTAATATCCAAGTGATAGCTACTGATCAAATAACCTGAAGTACACACCCCATGCTCTTTATCTCCATCAACTGGCATAACCAATGAGATGGAAGTATGAAACTTTAGAATTTTTGATGCCATAAGACTAAGTGTCTTTTAAATATTTGACCACTCATTTTTTTGAATTCCTATGACCTTCATAGGGCTAATGCACAAACGTGGAAAGTATTCCTACAACAAAAGTTATGTGAGTAGTAGTAAGATAAATCAAACTTCCAACAAGTTGTATGTACCTTGTTGGATCTTCAAATGTGCTACCTTCATTTGAAGTAATCTTTAGATTTTGCTCCATTGGTATAGAAACAAAATTACAATCATGCATACCAAATTTGCCCACTAACTCTCCAACATGAGAAATAAAAAAGTGCATTGGTTTTTTATCTACTTTAACTCCTAAATAATAATTTTAACAGATCCAATGCCTTAAGGTTTTAATGATCACTAAACGTCTCCCCAAAAAAAATATAAATGTCTAATGGCATATGCCTCCATTATGAGAAACTTGTTCAATTCCAATATTACAATGTGCAACAACATAATGTGTAGATTCAATAGGGGTAAATTTATATTGTGTTTGCTCTTTCTTGTTAACAATTTTCTCCCTAGAAGTTCTACAATAACGGGTAGTATGACTAGTTTTGTTGGCACATCTATAACGTTGTTTCGCTCCTTGATTATATTCCCCCACCTTTCTCTGTATTGTCTCTGTCCTCTACCTCAACCTTTTCTTCTATTGTCATCCTTGCACATTTTTTTTTTATTTGTGTCCTTTTTGTGCAAGAAACTGGGATTAGACTCCTTCCCAAATGCTTTCTCTCTTTGCAATTTTCTCAACAAGTTTTTCAAAGGTCATAACTTTCATGTGGCCACTAGCTTGAACTGATCTAGATAATGAGTATAGGAGGCGTAGAGAAATTTAATAAAGGAAGTAAGTTGAATGTCAATTTTTACACCAGTTGCATCAATATCATGGAAAATAGCTTGCAAGTTTCATAGGATCATTATCATTTAACTCTAAGTTCAATAACTTCATTAGCAATTGTATGATTTTCAAATCCAAATATGGATCATACAAATCTTTTAGTTTATCTAATGTTTCCCAAGCACTTTTGCTAGAAACTAAATGTCTACTTACTTCTTTAGTTACATAGGAAATGATCAAGGTATAATCCTTCTTGTCCTTGCTTTTCCATAGTGCAAGCTCTTTGATATCCGTAGGTGGTATTGGTGCACTTTTGTCCACTTCATCTATTGCATCAGATCCATCTCATTTTCACAAATTCCATCCCATATGTCATTAAAAATAAGAGTATTTTTAACTTTAACAAAACATTCATGATAATTTTCTTTACTAAACACAATTACTCCAATAATTGAAATTAAAGAATTTATTGAAATTTACTATGCACAAATTAATGTTTGATATTTCTTTAAAACATTTTTTATCTTTTAAAAAGATAGATAAAAAGGTTTAACAATTCAATTTAAAAAACTTTGCACTTAAATATAAATGGTGGTTTAAAAACTATTATTTTCTAAAAAAGTCTCCCCAAAGATTTGAAAATTAATCTAAAAGAAACCAATTCTTGCAGCCAAATATAAATGGTGTCTCTTTTCTTTTTGTTTAAGTAAAAAAACATTTTTAACAATTACTAAAACAATTTAGGTGGAGTTTCCCCTTTATTTGGAGTCTTTGTTCCACAATCTTTATTTAGGAGCTCTCCTTTCTTTGTGACATCTATCACTAACCCTTCACTTCCTTGGTTAGGTTGTGAAGAATCTCACCAATGATTGTATGTTATCATGTAGAAGAGTATTACATTTAAGGGAACTTAAAACTGTTATCTATAATTACATAACAAGATTATTAACCAGAACTTAATAACTAAAATAGTAATTACAATAAAATCCCGAATGATTATTCAAGAGAGGCCTCTGACTATTGTTAGTTTGGGAATAGAGTGGGATTTATAAGGATAATGCTGGAAACTTCAGGTCCTGCCTTCATGGCATATGAATGAGGGCACTGGCATTCAAATGATTCCAACTAGATTGAGCTAAACTCTAAAAGATTTATAATATTTTTTCTATAGTTTTTGTTGGAATCTAGTGATCGAAGAATTGCTGAAATTGCAATTTAAACTGCTGAAATTGCAGTTTCAAACACAAAAATTTGGGAAAAAAAAACACCCAAAGAAAATGTGCATTTCGTCTAAAATTCAGCTTACTCGTGAGAGAAGGAAGTTAATTGAATACCTTTGATTATATTTATGACTCAAAAGTGCTATAACCAATTAACATCTCAAATGTGACGTCCAAAAATATCTCTAAAGAAGGTTCCCAATAAAATTTATGATTAAAGAGTACAAATTAGATTTTCGAATTCCAAAAACATCACATCTTAAAATTCAACCAAGGTATTATACCTTTATCATGAAGGTTATGTTGGATATAATGCAGAAATATATTTGTATAATTTCTATATCAAGGGTTCTTATTCAACCAGCTCCGATGTTGGTGGATCTAATCCACATGTATTGGATCTAGTTTAGCTGATCAGTTTTCTATTTGTGTAACATTTATTTCTAAATACAATTGAGTTGAGTGTTTCTCCTCCTATCTTTCTGAGCAATCCTTTGTGCTCTGCTGGTTTCCTCCTTGGTTTCTCTAATTTGGTATCAGAGCCAAGTTGAGGGCTATTGTGAGGGAACCAAAATTTTATTGAAGGCTGTTGTTGCGTGAGGTTGAGGGAACCATCTAGAGTAGTAAAGGAAGCCACTGCTGGGTTGTGAGATTGTGTAGGCATTGTTGAATTGAGTCACCATAGTACTAGGTGTGAACATGAAAGGAGAGCACATTACCTGATCGCTGCTGAGAGTTAATTTTTTTTTCTCCTCACGTGGAGAAATTGTAGCTACATTTTTTTGGACCAGATTTCTTAGCTTGGAGAAATTGCTGAGGAGAAGTAAACGTCTGCAAAGAATTTATCCCTCACGTGAAAAGAAGAATTAAAGGAAGCAACATGTAATTTTTGTTTTTTGCCACCGTGTAATTATTCTTTTTAAAAGAATGAGCTGTTTTTTTCACTGCACTGGATTTTGATTCACGACATAACTATTTTTTTCCCTTTATCTTGGACAATGCACCTACTGAAGGTGGACAAAGCATCGATGGTGCTGTCTCCAGGAGAAGGAAGAGCGTCGACGACGCATTGGTGGAAGTATACAGAGCACCAACAACACTGATCTACAGAAGAGAATAAGCACCAGTGGGCCCTTCCTTACATCGATTTTTGACCGGCGTTAGATCGTGTCGATACAGTGAGTGTCAGGATATTTGGTTGATTTGACAGTGAAGAGGTGAGCCAGTATTTTTCTTCCCTTTTTTTGTTAAAATTATTTTCTCCATAGTTCAATAAAAATGGCTGATATGTCTCTTTCCGATTTATACATTACTGAAGCATCAAAATTAAATGGTGAAAATTATGTAAATTGGAAATTCAAGTTGATTACTATACTTGAATCTCTTAGTTTGTGATCGATTGTGAAAGGTGATGAATAGAATCCTACAGATCCATAGTCTCTCTCAGATTGGAATTCGCAGGAAACCCAAGCAAAGGTGTTGATTCGTATGTCTATAAAATACAACATTATATGTCACATCAGAAATTTCAAGACACCCAAAGACACATGGGACAAATTGAAAGGTTTGTATGAGACATATGACTCTAATAGAATTTTGTTTTTAAAGACCAAATTATTGTCTATCAAGATGGATGTGAATGAAACTATGAATAAATACCTCTTCCGCATTAAAGACTTTCGAGATAATCTGGGTGACATAGGTGAAGAAGTATCTAGTACTGATCTAGTATCTATCACATTAAAAGTTCTGTTGCTACATTACAAAATATTCATCTTAGCACTTGCAGCAAGAGAGACCCCTCCTACATTTACAGAGCTCGGCAGAATCTTGATACAAGAAGAAGAAAGGATGAAGATGTATGAGCCTAAATATAAGACTTTAGATAAATCATTAATGGAAAGAGGTAGATACCCACACAAAGGGAATCACTGGAATTCACATAAAGGAAAGTTTCAAGAAACAAATAGAGGAATGTCTAGCAATGACTCTAGTGCTAATAAAGATGTTGTATGCCATTATTGTGGCAAATCAAGTCACATGGCTAGAGATTGTTTTAAGAAGATAAACAATGATTCCAATAACAGATACATAAAACATAATGGAAATTATGTTAGAAAGTACACCCCGAATGTCAATGGATTTAAAAACCTAATACTGTTTATATCTGAACATGATTTGTCTACTGAGACAGATGATGAAAATGCATGGTTCATAGATTCAGGTGCATCTGCCCACATGTCATGTAATAGAGATTGGTATGATGAGTATTATGAAAATTCTGATGACACACACATCTATCTAGATGATAATAGGTCTCACAAAGTCCTAGGGTATAGAGTGATAAGTGTTAACCTATGTGATGGACAATTTAAATAGATAAATAATGTGATGTGTGTCCCAAGCATAAAAAATAATCTAATATATGCTTATGCTATCACCGATAATGATATGAAAGTTGAATTTGATAAATATAAGTGCCATGCCAAAGATGTCCAAGATCATTACAGGGTTATAGTGACAGGATCCAGACTTCGTGGATTGTACAAGCTAGATGCAATCAAGGGAAACCATTAGGCACTACCAGCATCAGCTATTTCAGAGGTCGAATTGTGGCATCAAATGTATGGAAACCTCAGTCATAATGATCTCATGTTATTACAGAAAAATTCGATGGTTGAGGGTCTTCCTGTCATAAAAAATGATCATATCGAATGTGATGCATGTGCGCTGGGAAAACAACATAGAAATGAATTTCCTAACCATGAAGAGAAGAGGTAGACTAAACTCCTTGAACTAATACACACTGATCTATGTGGACCTATGCAGACGAGTTCACTTGGTGGCGCATGGTATTTTCTTATATTTTTTTATGACAGATCCAGGTTCACATGGGCTTACTTCATCAGAAGGGGAAGTGATGTATTCGAATACTTCAAGGAATCGAGAATCAAATTTGAGAAGAAGATAGGTAAGTACATTAAAATACTCAGATCAGACCAAGGTGGTGAGTACACTTTTGGAGGTTTAAGAAGACATTGTACAAAAAATGGAATTCAACAGCAATTCACAGTCACTGATACACCTGAGAAAAATGGAGTAGTTGAGAGGAGAAACAGAACACTGGTGGAATGTGCTTGCAACATGCACCAAGGTAAAAAAAATTCTAATGGATTTTGGGCTGAAGAAATTAATACTGCAGTGTGCTTAAAGAATAGGATTCCAACAAATGAACTATAACTTCAAACCCCCTTTGAAGTCTTTCATGGCTATAAACCTAAAATTAGGCATTTAAGAATATTTGGTTCTAGGGCTTTTGCACACATACCAAAAGATGACAGAAGGAAATTGGATGCAAAATCCATAGAATATATCTTTTTTGGCTATTGTGATGATCAAAAAGCATATAAACTCTTTCATCCTAGTTCGCACAAATTGCTTACTAGTAGAAATGTTGTATTTCATGAAAATACAGATATGTGTAATAGGATGATTAATGCTAATGAAGAACTAATCCCAGATGAGCATGTCAGAATAGATAAAATTCTTCAATAAGAGTAGGATTAGCAGTAGGTGCAAGAACAACAGCAAGTTCATGAATATGAATCAAGCATGAGTGATACTACCTGAGATGGTGAAACAACAAAAGACAAAAGAATCATGGATGGAACTCCAACAAGTACTGTAGTACCTAGAGGGTCATCTCATCAAAATCATCCTCCAGTAAAGTTTAGAGATTATGCCTTGATGACTAGTATAATGAATGCCATAGAGCCATTAAATTATGAACAACCCAAAGATAAGGAAGAATGGGTAACTGCAATGAATGAAGAATATAATTCTATTATGAGAAACAAAAGTTGGGATTTAGTAGAATTACCCAAATATAAAGTACCCATAGGATCAAAATGGCTATTCAAATCTAAACTTAAAGCAAATGGTAGTATTGACAAATTCAAGGCAAGATTAGTTACTAAGGGTTATTCTCAGCAAGAGGGGATTGAATTTGAAGAGACATATACTCTAGTAGCTAAGTTAAACACCATCAGATTAGTAGTTGCATTAGATACTAAACATAACTGGATGATACACCAATTAGATGCCAAATCTGCTTTTGTAAATGGTGATTTAAAAAAGGAAGTATACTTAGTACACCCTAAAGGTTTTGTTCAGAAAAGACAGGAGCAACTTGTGTGCAAGTTAAAGAAAGCGATCTATGGACTGAAATAGGCTCCTAGATCATGGTATATCAAGATATACACCTTCTTCAAACAACAAGGATTTCTAAAAAGTAAAATTGATTCAAGCTTATATATTAAATTAGATAAACATGGAGATGTTTTCTTGATATCCCTATATGTGGATGATGTTATCATTACAGGTGGAGCATATCAATTAGTTGCAGATATTAAAAGTTATTTGTCACGGGAATTTGAAATGAAAGACCTTGGTGACTTACATTATTGTTTAGGCATTGCTTTTTGGAGACAATCTGGTAAAACATTCATCACTCAAAGAAAATATGCAAGGAAAATACTTGACATATTTCAAATGAGTGAATGCAAATATGTATCCACTCCTTTCAATCAAAATGTCAAATTATACAACAGTGATGGATCTAAAGAAGATGATGACACCTTCTATCGTCAACTAGTGGGTAGTCTGAACTACCTCATTACTACGAGGCCATACCTATCATCTTCTGTTAGCATCCTTAGTCAATTCTTGGCTAAGCCATGCGAAACACATTGGAAAGCTGCAAAGCAGGTCCTAAGATATTTAAAAGGAACTGTTAATTATGGTATCTTATATACTGATGTATCTAGTGTTCAGTTGGAAGGTTACTCTGACTCTGACTGGGCAGTAAATCTTGATGACAAAAAATACAATTTTGGATATTCATGTAACATTGGTTCGGGAGTCATATCATGGAGCAGTAAGAAACAACCAACTGTTTCTTTGTCATCCACAGAAGCTGAATACACAGCTTTAACCAGTACCACTTGTGAAGCCATTTGGTTGAGGTGAATTCTTGAAGATGTTGGAATACAACAAAAACAAGCTACCATAATACAATGTGACAATCAAAGCCCAATTAAGTTGGCACACAATCCTTTGTTAGAGAAAAGATTGGGTCCCAATAAATTGAACTCATCTATTGTAATACAAGTGAGAATGTTCCTGATATATTTAGTAAACCAGTTGGAAGGATCCATTTTGAGGATCTTAGGAAAAAATTATGTGTTGTCAATATTTCATTTTCTGCATTAAGGAAGGCTCATAGATATAATACATAAATATATTCTCATGTTTTCTATATCTAGAGTTCTTGTTCAAACAACTCCGATGCCGATGCTCGTGGATCTGATTTACATTTGGATCTAGTTTAGTTTATCACTGTTTTATATATGTAACATTTATTTCTTAATTTATTTTTTAATACAATTGAGATGAGTATTTGTGCTCCACTCTAATGGTTTCCTCTTTAGTTTCTCTTATTAGTTATCAATTTCAACCATAATTTCAACCGAGAGAAAAAATCTTTATTTTTACTTTGAGTTATTCACATAATGAATATCTACTTTTTCATCATCGAATAATATTCGCATAATGGAAACTTGTCTTAAATTTCAAGATATTGACTTCCTATTTTCCCATGCATTAATATTGACTTGGTGGAAATTGTCTTAATATCCAAGAATATTGGATATCCGAGGTCAAAACTTTTTATTGAGTGGCCGTTAATTCAAATTGTTTATTTGCAAAATCGTTTTGAAACCAATTTGCTTTGAATGAAATTTTTTGAAGAATTGAAATTGCATAGTGAAAAAAATTGCAATTTATACAAATTTGAAGTTAAAATTTCTAATTTTAGCAATTAATAACTACTCTTCGATGTTATTTTAATTTTAATTTCTATGAAGGATATATTGACTCCTTTTGACGAAAAAACATGTGCTTGTTATTGTATTTTATTCGATCCAACAACTTCTCTGGTTCTCTGTCCATCGATGTCTCCATGACAACGACTTTCGTCAATGGAATGGGGGATTGGTACTGTTTAAATTTGAAGCCTTCCATGCGCTTAAGAGCCTCTTTTGTAGAGATGTTATTTTTATTGATATGCAAAAGAAAATATAACTTTACAGACCCATCCAGATACTTTGATTTCCTCTTATTCAACCTCAATCTCTGTCTGTTCCTTCACTTTGATTTTTTGTTTGTTTGACTCGGTCTCTAAACGTGGGAAATATAGAAAATCCCAACACAGGAGAACAACATTATATAAATTCGTGGAGATGCTGTAAGGTGAACGATCGCAGAAATTCGTTGGGGTGTGGTGGGTGACGACATAGCCAGGCCAGTATTGCAGAAATTCATTGAAGTGGGCTGGGTGATTGTAATTTGTTTTATTTCCTACACCAACTCTTTCACAAACATCATTCACTATTTAGTAATGGGATGATTTTAGGGTTTGGTTTGTTTTTGTTTTTTTGGGCAGGTTTGTGAGGAGTGAAGATGGGAGGTAGCAACTTTTAGTACAATTAGCTACTGCTTTTCAATTTTTATGGATAAACATAAGATCAAGATTGATGCCATTACAATGAAACTATGATGAAGTATTTAAAGGCTACAATTCTAAACTAACTAAAATTCATGTATCCATGCTTTCTGTTTTATGCTTTTTAATTCTTTACTAACTGAAATGAACTTGACTTGACTTCTAATAATAGAATTAAAGCTAAAGCATGAGTTAATTACTATTTCTAATACTCCCTCTTTTAATTACTATTACTACAACTTTTACAATGCCTAAATTATCTCCATGTATTGCAAGAATATTTTTTTTGTTAATGGCTTTATGAACATATTAGCTAAATGATCAATATATATGGTATCAATGTGCTTGCTTTATTGGTGAAATACATGGTTCTTGGACATAGCTATTGTTGAATAGTTGTCCCAATAGATTGTTGTCGGTCCTTCCTATTTTTGTTGAAGACCATCCAAAACTCTTCCTAACCATACTACTTGACATGGCAATAATGTTGCTGCTACATATTTCGATTGGCTACTTCCTGGATTCCCATGAAATCACGTGGAAATCACCCCTAATCAAAACTTCCTACAAAATCATCGTAAGTATAACCTGTCAAAACATCATACTGATTGCTTGAGTATAAAATGCCATAGCTTGAAGTCCCTGCAACATATCGTAAGATCCTTTTGCCAACTTTCCAATGCAAGTTTTTGGGAGACTCCATTGATCTAGGAGGATATTTGTGGCCACCCACCTATTCCTCTTGGACTCCCACCATTGTTTCTTTCAGTTTTTCAGTTTCCTTAATTGTAGCAAAATTTACTATTTTTGGCAGTTTTTGGGTCCTAAACTTTCGGATCCATTTTGAGGCCCTAAACGACGTTTTTTTGGCATCGAATGGTCGAGCAAATATGAGTCCATTCTAGATTTAATATTTGTTGTTTATGGATGTAGTCCTTAAACAGATCTTTCTAATGATATATCATGCGTGTCAAACGAAGGTAGTATGCTAAAGTTACGACCCCGAGAAATTGATGTACCAAGTTACCCAACGGGGCCCACATGAAGGCATTTCACCTCCTAGGGTTAGGTTTTTGGATGTGTAGGGTTTCCATTGTTTCTCAATAATATATAGGCCTTCGAGCCTCATTGTAACACATAGTTCAGAGGCATGTAGCCACGACATCTCTTCTCAAAGATAAGCTACCAGCACTCTAGCTAGTTTATTTCCATTCTATATGTAAACAAGTTTCAATTATTGATTAATGAAATGAAGTGTTATATCCACTGCATATTTGTTTTTATGGTTATTTTTGTATTCTGTTGCGTTCCTGCATAAATCTGGATCAGTGGTATCACAACAATCTTCTCTTTCTCGATCCTTCTTTGCATGTCCCCAACGAGGGCGGGGTATAAAGAGTTAGGGCTCGATCTGGTTGAACCTTTGCAAGATCAGCCTCGCAAATCCCGATGGCCATCCATGGGGGATGAAAAGAAAGACGAGGGCGTAGAATATCCTATCAAAATATTGCTCGAGGAGGCCCTTGAAAAACAAAGAAATGCGATGATGGATAACTTTGCCAAGATCCTTCAACGACTTCCCATTGGCGGCGCATCTGCATCTAGCAGCCACTCTGGAGGTGCAACCCCTTTTAAGGTACAAGTAAACTTCGACATTCCCATATTTGATGGTCGAATAGATGTAGACGTCATAGATAAATGGTTGAATCTATTAGAAGGATATTTCTTGGTTCATTACTTTTCTGACTGGGAAAAGATTAATTTTTCTCTACTCAAAGCTACCCCCCATGTCAAGGACTGGTGGGAAACCTACTGTGAGAGAAAGGATGAGGAGGAACCCTCTCTGTTCTCGGCCGTACCCACTTGGAATTCTTTTCGAGATGACATAAAGGGACAATATTATCCAGTGGGGAGCTATGATGACAACTACATCTAATGGACTACGGTATGGCAACAAAGAGATCAAGATGTGCATGAGCTGACAAATATGTTCCATACCCTGTGCACCAAGTTGGGTATCAAAGATTCAGAGAAAAATTTGGTGCTAAAGTACCGTAGTTGTCTACATAGATACATTCAGGAGGAAATGGATTTCCTCGACATCTCTTCTCTTGGTACGAAATATCAGTACACTGCCAAAATTGAGGAAAAATTCAAACAGAAAAAGCGAGACTTTGGATCTGTCAATCAGAAGCAAGGGAAATGTGCCTCTAAACCACAGAACCAAGGACACAGCCAAGGCATGGTGACTCAAGAAAACTTGCCAAAGCCGCAAGCAAAGAGAAACACTGCAAAGCCAAAGAAGGAAGTGGGAAAGTGGTGCGAGTTCCATAAGAGCCCCACTCACAACACAAGTGAGTGTCGGGCTAAGTAGTCACTAGTGGCCGAGATAAAGGCTTCTGAATCAGATGCATACTCTGACACTGAATCAAAACCTGAGAAGGGGAATGACAGAGAGAAGAATATTATTGATGTAGAGTGCAACACCACCATTGCCACCACAAAGATCAAAAAGGAAGAACCAGAAGATTCAGAGGAGGAGGAGTGTCTTTTCCACTCCTAGATGTGGGTAAGGGGTTCCCCACTACAGTTCATTGTCGACAGCGGGAGCCAAAAGAACCTGATTTTAGCAGAGGTCGTGAAGCGATTGGGTTTGCCAACCACAACACATGTAAAGCTATACACCATCGGGTGGCTTCACCAAGGATGAGATCTCCGTGTTAGCCAGCAGTGTCGACTTCCCTACAACATCAATCCCTTCACCGATGAGGTATTATGTGATATTGCTCCTCTTGATGTTTGTGATGTATTATTAGGTCAACCATACTTATGGAAGCGACATGCTGTGTATGAACCCTGACCTCACGCTATTATTATTACGTTGGGAAATAATTTATACAGAATACCAGAGGTACCACCCCCTACCGCTATCTCTTTGGTTACTGCAAAACAATGCAGTAAGATCATTTCCAAAATCGGGAAGTTTGTTTTCTTGATGATCCGTCCTTAGGGAAATAAGACGATTGTTGCCACAACCTCTAGACAGGGCCCCTCCACACGATAACAACAAATGGACAAGGTCATGGAGAAGTACCGGGACATATTCAACTCACCCACCGGGGTGCCTCTCCACTGTCAGGTGAAGCACCCCATCGATCTGACCCCAAGTGCGCTACTTCCCAATGGACCGATCTATCATTGTTCTGTTCTAGAGAATGATGAAATCAAGAGGAAAATTCAAGAGCTGTTGTAGAAGGGTCACATCCGGCCAAGTTCATCACCCTGTGGGAGCCCGATCATGTTGGTACAGAAGAAGGATGGGACTTGGAGACTTTGTATTGACTATCGAGCACTAAACAAGGTCACTGTGTGGAATAGGTACCTGATCCCATGGATTGATGACCTCCTAGACCAGATTCAAGGGGAGAATTATTTTAGCAAGATCGACTTAAAGTCCGGGTATCACCAGGTACCGATCGAACCGACCGATGTGTGGAAGACTACCTTCAAAGCTAAGGAGGTCCTTTTCGAATGGTTGGTCATGCCTTTCGGGCTGACGAATGCTCTTGCAACCTTCATGAGACTGATGGACATCTTGCGGCCATTCACCAACTCATTTGTAGTAGTGTACTTGGATGACATCCTGATCTTCATCCAGACTTGGGAAGAGCAGCTCCACCACATCCAACAAGTCCTCCAAACATTGCGGTAGGACAAGTTGTGTGCCAATTTGGACAAGTGCACTTTTGGCATGACCCAAGTTTAGTGTCTGGGATACATTATTGATGACTGTGGCATACATGTGGATCCAACCAAGATCCAATTCATTCGGGATTGGCCAGCCCCAACTACTCTAATAGAGCTTCGCAGCTTTCTAGGTCTTGCTAATTTCTACCATAGGTTCATCTTAGGATTCTCTCATATCACTTGGCCCTTGAGTCAAGTCACCAAGGGAGGAGCGGAAGCAAAATTATTTTGGTCGGAAACTCAACAAAAGGAATTTGCAGAATTGAAACATCGCCTATGTTGTGCCCCAGTGCTCACATTACCATACTTGCAACAATCATTTGAGATCGAGATAGATGCCTCTTACTATGCTATTGGGGCAGTCCTTACTCAACAAGGGCATCCAGTGGCATATCACAGTGAGACACTATCCAACACTGTCCACAAATATCCCACTTATGACAAAGAGATGTATTCCATTGTACAGGCTTGCCGACAATGGAAGCATTAAATTTTGGGGAAGGAAATGATCATCCACACATACCACCAACCCCTGCAGTTCATGCAGACACAAGGGAAGTTACAGAACGATCACCATCAGAAGTGGTCCACATATCTACAACAGTTTCATTTAAACATCAAGTACAAGAAGGGAATCACTAATAATGTTGCATACTACCTTAGCCGACCATCGATCGTGGCGATAACGACCATGCTCAACTCTTGTGGGCACGAGACTTCTGATTGGCCGCTTCTCTACAAGAACGATCTAGAATTCAGCCACACATACCAGACGCTCTTGGACGGAAACCAAGTTCCAAAATTTCACCTCTAGGATGTACTACTTTGTCACATGGGACACCTTTGTGTTCCTTCAAGTGAGTGTGCAAAGATGATTTCGGAAGTGCACTACAGTCGGGTTGATGGGCATTTCGAGGTCGAGAAAACAGTGGCAGTACTGCAGAAGTATTTCTATTAGCTAAACCTTCGACAGGACGTCGGGAAGTACATCCGATCCTCCACTACCTGTGCCATTGCCAAACCATCCATCAAGAAGCAAGGCCTCTATACTCCGTTGCCCACCCCTAATCGACCTTGGGAATCCATCTCCGTGGACTACATGTCAGGCCTTCCTTCTACTAAGTACGGCAATGACTGTGTGTTTTTGGTCGTTGACAGATTCTCGAAGATGGCCATAATGGTGGCCTGCAAGAAGAATATCACAGCAGAAGCCATTGCTAAACTCTTCTTTGAATGAGTGTGGGTACAATTTGGGATCCCACAGTCTATAATCTCAAATCGGGATAGGAGGTTCCTTAGTACATTCTGGTCTAGCCTATGGTCAATGCTAGACACCAAGCTCACAAAGTCCACAGCTTTCCATCCCCAGACTGATGAACAGACAGAGGTCGTCAATAGGATGATCATACACATTTTGCACATGTACAACTCAAAGCATCCATGCAGATGGGATGAGAGCCTTCCCTATGTACAACAAAGCTATAACCGGGCCCTCCACATCTCAACCAACCACATCCCCTTTCAGGTGGGCTTGGGATTCCACCCATTATGTATCATTGACGTAGCCATGCCATTTGCAGCTACTCACGCTGATTCAACTCATATTCAGTCTAAATTTTCCAAAGCAAACAGCTTCATTGAGCGCATTCAGCACGTTCGCCAATAGGTTCATGACATATTGGACAGATCCAATGCTAAGTATAAGCAGTGACATGATCAGCATCGGGTGCAACACAACTTCCAGGTGGGCGATAAAGTGTGGCTACATTTGCAGAAGGAGCGGCTCGCTGGACCCCACCGCAAGCTTCGCCCACTCTGATATGGGCCATACACCATCACCAAGGCTGTTGAGAACAATGCCTTCAAGCTTAGTATTCCACCATTCCTTGGTCTGCACTCAGTTTTCAATGTGGACCACCTTCGGCCCTACTTTCCACCTCTACTGGACAAATCAGACATGGTAGAACAACTCACACCAACAGAGATAAACCCCGACTGCATGGAACAAGCCACAACTGATCATATTATGGACACATATATCAAAAACACTCACCAGTAGAAGATCCAGCTATATCGAGTTGTCAAACTAGGCCAACTCCTTCCCCACAAAAGGTGGCTCACCAGGGACCAAGTTCAACAGAAGTTTCGTCATCTCATGGAGGAACTCAACGCAATGGGGACCATTGCTTCCTAAGGGGGGAGGAATGATCTAGGAGGATATTGGTGGCCACCCACCTATTCCTCTTGGATCCCCACCATTGTTTCTTTCATTCTTCCAGTTTCCTTAATTGTAGCACAATTTACTATTTTTGGTAGTTTTCGGGTCCTAAACTTTCGGAGCCGTTTTGAGGACCTAAACGACATTTTTTTGGCATCGAATGGTTGGGAAAAAATGGTTCCGTTCCGGACTCAATATTTGTTTTTTATGGATGTAGTCCTTAAACAGATCTTTCTAGCGATATATCATGCGCATCAAACAGAGGTAGTATGCTAAAGTTACGACCCCGAAAAATTGATGTACCAAGTTACCTAATGGGGCCCACATTAACGAGTTTCACCTCCTAGGGTTAGATTTTTGGATGTGTAGGGTTTCCATTGTTTCTCAATAATATATAGGCCTTCGAGCCTCATTGTAACACAGATTTCAGAGGCATGTAGCTGCCACATCTCATCTCAAAGATAAGCTACCATCACTCTAGCTAGTTTATTTCCATTCTGTATGTAAACAAGTTTTAGTTATTGATTAATGAAATGAAGTGTTATTTCTACTGCATATTTGTTTCTATGGCTATTTGTGTATTCTATTGTGTTCGTGCATAAATCCGGATCATCCATGATTCTAGAAATCAAGATGAATGCATAATATCGGGTCACGTAGTTGTGAGATACATGAGACTTCCTACAAGTATTCGATACATTGTTGCATCTACTTTGGGATTGGCGTCTTCTTCGCTCAGTTTTGTACCTATTAACACTGGTCTAGGCAAAACTTTGTAAGTACGCATTCTAAATCACTTAAGCAAATCATTAGCATATTTACTTCAATGAGAAATAAATATACATTTTTCCAACTGTTCTACCTCTATGCCAAGAAAGAACTTCATTAAGCCTAAATCTTTCATCTCAAACTCCCTCTTCACGACTTCCTTGAATTCATCTACTTACAAATTACCTACATCATCAACATATAAACAAACAATAAAAATTTGTCCATGTTGATTTACCATTGTGTAAAGTGTTGGTTCGTTGCTAATCATATAAGAATCAGTTATGATATACCCATCTCTTGGGGATTGCTTGAGCCCATAGAGAGTTTTATTCAACTTGTAAACTTTCTTCTCATGCTCTTCTATTGCACTTGTTGCACATAAATCTCTTCTTCAAGAATGTCAACTTGGCATCCATATGATACACTTTCTATTTGTTCTAAGTTGTTATTACTAAAACTGCTCTTACTTTGTTCAATCTAGGCTACTGGTGCAAAAGTTTATCCAAAATCAATTCTTAGTTGCTACAAGAAACCTATTGCTACTAATCTTTCCTTGTACCTATCAACTTCACCTTTTCATTGAGTTTTGTCTTATAGACCCACTTGAAACCAATAGGATTCTTATCTTTAAGAAAGTCAACAAGATCCCCTGCCATTTCATTCAATGGAATCATTCTCTTTGTCCATAGATTTTATCCAATGCTCTTCTTTTACTAGTTCTTAAAAAAAAACACAGATTAACTAGCAATAAAAGAAAAATTAGTAATTGCATCCACTTCATAAAACTATCTTCTAATCTTCAAGTCTTTCTATTACTGTGATCAAATTCATTACCTAATTGTAGACTAGGAGTAGCGACTTGAGATCTTGATGATTTACCTGGAACAAAATTTCATGGTGTCGTTACTAGAGTACATGCTACATGTGACAATGCTACAATGATTAAGTTATGGAAAATATTATTAATTAATAATAAAGATAGTATTAATAATACAATGGAGTGATGAGTAATTATAATTTTTATAGAAAAAAGATTAAAATTATTAACAGGAGGGGAGTTTGAAATTATTATTTTAAAAAATTTAGGAAATAATAGATGAATAAATAGTTAAACTATGGAAAAAATTATAAAACAATGATAATAATAAAAGTAATATGGTGGATTAATTCATAATATGATTTTTATAAAAAAATATTTTAAAACTTTTAAGACAATTTTTTTTGAAATTATTAATTAAAATCAAATAACAATTACTAAAAGTCAAATTTTGTAAAAACATAATAGATTAATAAATAATTACATTTAATAAATTGGTAGAATTGATAATACAATGGATTGAAGATTACAAATTTTTAAAGAAATGGAATTTGAAGTTATTAATCAAATCATATATATATAAAATAATAATGCTTTGTAAACGAATATAAAATACACTATTTATGAATTATGATTTTTATGAAAGAAAAATTTAATAAATAGAGTTTGAGATTATTAAATATTAAACAAATTATTAATGAAGGGAAACATAAATATGTTTATTAAACAAGAATTGGTCTTCCCAAAGAACACAAGAGTGAAAGAGGGTGAAATGTAATGAACACGGTGGTTAATAGGTTTTGAGGAGTGGTTGAGTTGATAACCTTTTTCAAAATTTTGGTTTTTAAGAAAACAAATAAGATGTTTATGAGAGTGTTGAGGAACATTTTGAATTTGTAATGTAATTATAATTACTTGAATGCATTTGAAAAGAGATATTCCTAAGGATTTTAAATTGTAACAACATCATGGTGTCATTTTCTAAGACCATTGAAATATATCATTTAGATACTATATATAATTACATTTTTATGTTTCTAATGTAAAACTTATGCTTTATATTAAAAGTTAAACTACTGTCATTTTCTAAAATGATGCAGAAGCATTGGGAAGGAAAATAAAATCTTTGTTATCATTTTGTTTTTAGATTAGATTAAGTTAGTTTGAGTGATAGTGAGGTGTTGTCAAATAGGATCTCGAATTTTTAAGAGCCGGCATTTTTTATTTGTTTAGATTGATTGTGATCTCTAAATGTTGTAGATCCTATTTGTTAGGATCCCAAAACAAATTTTGGTAGTTCCTTAAAAATGGCCCTGTAATTNTTTGAATTAGTATTGTTATCTTTTTACTAATTCAACTACCTTTTAAATCTATCATTAAAAACACATAACAATAATAATACACAAAGCACGATTTTAATGTGGAAGCCCAATAAGGTAAACCACTAATACGTCCTATTATTGAAAAATTGTTATTTACAAACAGTTTTTCCTGCTACTATAGACAAGGATAGTATTACTCCCTATTTACTAGAAACTCTTGGAAGGAAGCTATGACCCCCTGTTTTATCAGCTACTACTGAAAATATGCTACGACGCCTTATTTACTAGCTACCACTGGAAGAGGCTACGACCCCCTGGTTTATCAGCTACTACTGAAAGGATGCTACGACACCCTATTTACGAGCTACCACTAGAAGGAGGCTACAACCCCTTGGTTTATCAGCTGCTACTAAAAGAATTCTACGACACCCTATTTCGTCATTTACGACTGACAAGAAGCTCCTTAGACCCTATTTACCACCTTTTGCTGGAAGGAGGAAACAACCCCCTACATGCATGTTTCCTGCCCTAGCACCACTTTGACACCCTAATATGTTTTCTGTAATATGCTAGATTTATTTTCCCTCCATTCTTTGTCACACCCACTGGTCTCTGTTTCTAATTTTATGATGTAGTCTCCAAGACGCATCTCTCACTCACACCTATGTGTATAAGTACCTTCATGTTTTCTACAGATGCATATCTTTATTCTGGAAACATACCCTTTCACAATCATGTCCTTTCAAATATGATAGTCACACCTTTTCAACAATATGTGATTAACAATTTTTATTAAATAATTAATTAAAAACTTATTAATCACTTATGATCTACGAGCTCCCTTATTCTATGATCGCAGGATTCATCAAACCAATTCCTATGGACTTCCTTTCCTCCATCAGTGGGAATACTCTATCTTCTTACCTTCGGGATTCACTTTTCCTCATGCCTGTGGGCTTCTTTTTCTCCTTTGTGAGCTCTCTGTGGGCTATCTTCATTGCAGGCTCATCTGTACACATTTCTCTTACAAAACATGAGCTTCACCTTCCATCTATGAGTTTCATGTTGGACATTCGTCTTTACCATTTATGTATGCACCTCATAATTCATTTCCGTGACTCATCTTAAGGTTTCCTGGTGCTTTCACAATCCCCTTCTCTAGAATCAATCTAGGTTGTTGATCTAATTTTGAGTCTCTCCGGTCCGTCGATATAGCACATATATTTCCCCCTCGAAATCATATTTTCGCACCATGGTTTCCTCATCAATGATTCCCCACCATTGATCTTCATCGGGCGTTTTCCTGGCCATTGATCTGTGGTAAGATGCGGATTGCAGAATGCGTGTTTGTGACTTTTCCAAAATCTATTTTCATGATTTCCGCAGTTGTCTTTTTGCACCAATTGTTCTGCATCGTTGATCTCCTGCGGATTGTGGGATCATTCCGCACCATTGATATTTCATGTCTATTGGTGTGATATAAGATGCAGATTGCGGTATGCGGAAATGTAACATTTCCTCAAATCGTATATTGACTTTCTACAAACTCCTTTTTGAAAGCTCCTTTCAGCAAGCTTATTTCCGCAAGCTCCTTTCTGCAAGATTCTTTCACAATTTTATTCCGCACCATCGATATTTTGCGAAGTCTTTCCTGACCTTCGATCTTCTGGATTGCGGGTTGCAGATTGCAGGTTCATAGAATCTTTAAACATTATGTTTGAAATTCCATTTCTGCATTTTTTCTTCCGCATAGTCAATCTCTTTTAACGAAACTAATCTTAGTCGTGTGATCTTGATCTTTTGCAGAACTTTGGATTTTCTTCCTAACTATCGGAATTAATCCTTAACCGTTGGATCTAGTGCGAGACTAATATAAGGAGCCTGATCTTTATTGTTGTGGAACTGACCCTTAATCATCAGATCTCATGCGGGATGCTTCATGACCATCGATTTTAGATCGAATGAGGATCTCACCATGATTTTGCGGATCTTCACGATTTCTTTGTGAAAATCCTCTGCGACTGTTTCTAACAGTTTTGGATATTTTTATACACAGATAATTTCATCATGCTATTGATTATAAGGAATTTATAAACAATATCGCAAATATAGTTTCTCTATTCTTCGATTGTTACATATACTCTATCACCTGTTCATTTCACACTTATGCAGTTCCACTCTTCATTTGTCTAACGAACTTTGGCATTCATACTGCATCTCTACTTCCACTCGACCTTTGTTCTTTGTTTCATTAACCATTGTTTACATCATACTTTCGACACTATGTTAGAAGTATTCATATCACCCATTCATGTTTTCTTATCATCCATATCCATCCCATCCATTGCATTTGTTATAAATCAACTTTTATGACATCATCTTTAGAACACCATCATATTCCATGTCATCATATGTGTCTCACCACATCCTCAACTATTCCATGCCATGTCGATATTTTGTGGAGTCTTTCTCAACCTTCAATCTTCTGGATTGAGGGTTGCAGGTTGCGGGTTCATAGAATCTTTAAACATTATTTACGCAATTCCCTTCCCGCATTTTTTCTTCCACATCGTCGATATGTTTTAGCGGAACTAATCTTAGCCGTATGATCTTGATTTTTTGCAGAAATTTGTATTTTTCATCTAACTGTCGGAATTAATCCTTAACCATCGGATCGAGTGCAGGACTAATATAAGCCCTCTGATCTTGATTGTTGCGAAACAAATCCTTAATCGTCGGATCTCGTGTGGGATGCTTCCTGACCGTCGATTTTAGATCGAATGCAGATCTCACCATGATTTTGCGTATATGCACAATTTCTTTGCAAAAATCCTCTACGACTGTTTCTAACAACTTTGGAGATTTATATACATAGATAATTTCATCATGCTGTTGATTATAAGGAATTTATAAACACTCTCTCATATATAGTTTCTATGTTCTTCGTTTGTTACATATACTCTATATCCCGTTCATTTCACTTTCTACAGTTCCACTCTTCAGTTGTTGTTGTGCCCCTGCCCAACAGCCTTAAAAAACATTATTTCATCAAACAAAATCCTATTTTGTTTGATGAAATGTTCGAATTTCCGAAAGCAAATCTAATGAATCACGAGCTGCTGAAACAATGAGATTCTGCGAGCTACTGAATTAGTGAAATTTTATGTTTTTTAAGGAGCCTTTGCAAACCATAGGTTATGTGCCAAAATCACCATTATCGAGTTATTATTGATTTACACTTAAAAAATTAAAGGAGTATTAATAATTCTCATATCTTTTATCATAACTTAATCTTGAAATCTTATCCAAAACATTATCAATTGATTTTATTATTTGGTTTTGTTACAATAATTATTGATAAGGTTGAGATATTGGAATGGTGATCTTGGTATGATTTCTAGCATTACCATAGATTTTATTGCAAGGTTGATTAATGATTATGCATGGGCGGTTTGTTATAACTTTGGTAAATCCTAGAGTGTCGAAGGACAAATGTTTTACGTGCCATATCCTAAGTTTACCTTTTGGATTGCAAACCATAGTCAATATTATCCTAGCTGTATATGTTGATCTTTATCATATGGTCTATATTTCAAAGTCTAGTTTCGACGTGATGGTTTGTATTATTATCACGTGATCGCCACCTTCGGGGTTTAACATTATTATACTGTAAGGTTTATGCATGGATATTCAAAGGTTTAATCCTTGTGATTTTTATGACCTCTGCCATCGCCTCCAAATTCGATCCACCTGGTGCGAAGTCGATATGGTATCATTACACTGGTACTGAACTCTGTCCATCACATTTAAATCCCAGTACTTGTCCTCCATCGTGGCTATCTGTCAATGGAACACTTGTTTCATGTATAGCGAAGGGTTTCATATCATTAACGTCGGATAAATAATGATAACATGAGTTATCTGGAGTCTTCGACCGTCATTCCTCATTACTCGATTACCTGTCTGAGCGATAATGCCTCCGTCCATGCCGGGTTTACAGGGGTATAGTCTGCGTCCGATCATGTTACAGTTTGTTTATGAATGCATATGCTTTCATTGCTTGTATTTCTTCCTCGGTCTGCATCCCGAGTGCTCATTATCTGGTTCACTGTCTTGCGCCGAGCTGTGGTATTTTTTTTGTGTGCGGTTACGTGCCTTGACACAATCAGTCATGGCGCCAGTGGTGAGGGTTGAGCCTTGTGAAATGAATTTGATGGATTCGAACCCTGATCTGTTAGCAAAGGTTGAGGCTGTTTGATGGCTCCCATTTGTCAGTAAATTCTCTGATTCGAACCCCGAAGTCACAAGGGTGTTTGCTGTCTCCTTGGTTGATTTTCAGGTGGAAGTAGGTGATCTCTTTTTTTGGGTGGACGAGCGATCAGTGGTGCTTGCCACTGGTCTGTCACTGACAGGCGAGAGGTGGTTTAAATATAAGAGAATGGACATTACTGAATGGTGACAATTACTTAAAAACCCCTGTCAAGAGGTATCATTCCGAACTGGAGTAGCGCACAGATACTTCAAAAAGGAATGGCACCCGGTCCTGGATTTACTGCACAGGTACGTGACCTGTGAAGGTCGGCTTTCCTCCGCTTACGTTTACCATCTCAGGTTGATGTCTGCATTTATAGGTTTCCCGCTGAACTTACCTTATTACCTGGTGCGAATTTTGTTTAAAATGTCATCTGCAATTAAGAAGGGTCCTAAGCATGTTAGTCATAGTCTCTTTCACCATTGCTTAGTTCGTATGTTAATTGATAGAGAGCTGTCGAAGTCAAACCGGTCCTGGGATGAGTTCATAGACTCTAATGGTTTTTTGGCCTTCTGACACTGTCAGTTTGACAACCCTGAGGAATGCAACAGGCATCAAGAGCCGAATCATGTTTTAGTTCCTCCTTTACGAGAGCCTCTGTTAAACCCTACCAGCTCTATGATCCCCAAAGCTTGTCGCGACCCTGTGTCCACTTCGGTAAGAAGCCCGGGTAACCCTCTGGTTTCTAAAAGAATGAGGAAATCCTCAACTTTGTCACCAGTTACACCAAAGAATAGTTTTGATAAAACATACAATTGGGGAAGTAACAGGTCAAGAGCTAAAGTGATAGGAAGATTTACTAGGAGTATGAGCAAAGGTAATATTGTTAAGCCACCAGTGAGTGATGCTATTCGTGTCGAGACTATCATTATCGATGATGATGAAAATAACCCCGTTTTTCCTGTGGATGATCATAATGTTGGTCCTCAATCTACCTCGAATCCTTTCGAGGATGGTTCTCCCGCGTTTGATAAGGATGTTCAGCTTGACCCTGTTATTAATCTTCCAGCTAAAGGGAAGCCTGTAGAGACAAGCTCGTCTTGTTTTCATGACGTTGGGGATGTGATGCACCCATTGTTTGTTAACTGTCTCTTAGACAAGATACGCAGGATGGAAGAAAGGGTGAATGAGGTAATAGCTAATCGCGATTTGATGAAGGCCGATAATCTTAAGTTAAAGGAGAAAGTAGACTCGAGTGATAAGCATCTCTTGCATTTAAAAAATCATAAGAACAAGCTGATTAGAAGGGTTCTGAAATTACAGAATGAGAATGATAAGAACGAAGAAAAGGTATGGGAGCTTAATGCTCAAGTTGCGCTTATGCAGTTTAAGGGTCAGTCGCAGAGTCAATCGAGCGGTGTGAACAACCAAGTCTTCAACGCTCCTATAAAATTGTGATGTTTTGGGGTATATTTGCTATTGGTTTCAAATTTTGAAGTTATGATGGATTGATGATCAGGTTATTTCTGTACAGGTATTGGCTTGTCTTATTTTTATTTATTATATTGTTTTTTTCATTTTGATTATTGTATGTGTGTTAATTATATCACTTTTATGTGTTGTATCGCAGGCGATATGGTTGCTGTTCTTGCTCGGATTTTGATGGCTATTTGTTTTTGGATGATCCCCACATAATCGGAACAAATCGATTAACAGGTCTTACAAGTGTTGTTTCATCGTTGATGCCTTCGATATTTATGGATCGAATCTTTACCATTTCTAGGAATTTCCATGTATATAGAAAAATGACATGTGTTACTTGTCATTTTTATGGGAAATCAGTTAAAGTTTTCGATTTTGCTATCTCTAGTTTTTAGGACTGTTTATCTTTGGAGATTACATGTATTTAAAGAGGAGATAGCATGTGGGATAGGGGGTCGATAGTTTGGAGAAGAAAGGGACAAGACTACTGTTTGATTTCCCTGTGAATCAAGATAGTTTGCTGTCAGCAGCTACAGATTGTTAAACCGGTGATACTTACATATTTTTACAGTATTTTTACTTTGTATATGCGTGTACTATATTGCTTAGTCTTGTTGTTTATTTTTTCCATATTATTAATGTTTGCTATGATTTCTTTTAAGGATTATGCAAATATATGTTATATAATTGTCAACTGGTACTGATTTCGATTTACTGATGTTTCACATCATATCATATGTGATATATGCACCTATTGTATGATCTTGTTAATTTCAGAATTTCTTTTGATTACTATCAGGATTATTAATGCAATAGTTTCATTAGTAGATATGATATCAGGTTGAATATTTTATTGCTCCTGATCAGGATAGGACTTAGGTTAGAATAATATATTTTCTTTTCTGTTAATTATATTGTTAAAAAATCTATTTGAATCAGATGTTTATACTCATGTCATATTCAGATTATTCCTTTTATTCCTGATTAATGTATAGATGTATATAATGTATCTTTGTAATTGATCAAGTCTGTTAATATTTAAATTCTATTTTCATAATATAAACTGATTTAACTTAGTTGATTAATACTTTAATTAATAACATTCATTAACTTGTACAAAGATAGGTATATATCTGATAAATAATCAGTAGTATTAGCTCTATCTCTTAGATTTTTCTTTAGTTAGAATTTCAGGATAACATAGTCTTTAAACCTGTCGGGAAAAACCATCCCAAACAGCTTGGAGCCTGCTTTAAGGATCCCGGTCTGGGTTGTCTTCCCCCATTGCGTGCATAGTCATATATGCCCGTCAACAATGGCGCTAGAAGGAGGGCCAGCTTAAACACATGGCTGATGAAAACAATCCTGTTAACAAGATTAATCATCCTATCACCCCTCAAATAAAGTCAACTGCACAACCACGCTCTCACCGTTCATCACGATTGAATGAAACCCAAGTGAGCGAATCTGTTTGAAACCTTATCTCTCAGTTCAACTCTCCCGGTATCCACCTACCTGAAGAAATTGACCAATACGAGCAAGCCATAAACAAATCTCGTAGAATTTTAACAAGGGCTTATTCGAATCTCACTGGGTGCCATCCCACTGAACTACCTCTCCCACAGATCACCTGTCCCCGCACTCGTCATCCTGAACCTATTTCGGGAGAACAAGAGTAGTCTTTAGGTGCCATTCCCGATCTTCAAATACAACAATCTCTAACAAGCACCAATCAGCCTTCCTCTTCTTCAAGACCACCTGCTTCAGGAGGGTTTGGTCAACCACCATCACCACCTCACTCACCTCCCCCCATTCATCAAACACCGCCTTCACCACCTCCAACTCCAAGAAACATGGTAGGTGTAAATCTCCCAAACCCTAATGCTAATATGCCATGGTTAGCTCAGGATGCAGTAGCTATCCCAGGCAATCAACACCCTTTACCTAAGAATCCTGAGAAGTTATTACCCAAGTTCAACCCTGAGTTGAAAGAGCCAACAGAAGATCATGTCAAGAAGTTTATGTTGGCAGTTCGGCTCTTGGATGTTGAACATGAATATGTAGTCTGTCGGCTTTTCCCTTATACATTTGAGGGTAAAGCATCGACATGGTATTTTTCGCTTACGGCTGGTTCCATTACCAGTTGGAACGAATTCAAACTTTTTTTCATGAACAAGTTTGGAGACGACAAGACTCCAGCTGCCTTGGTGCTAGAATTGTCTAGAATTCACATGGAAACCAAGGAAAAGGTCAAAGATTTCAACCAGCGGTTCCTTACTCTAAGAAATAGGATCCCTGCTACTTCAAGGCCAGCTGAGGAAGTCACTATTGAATTTTACACTTCATCCTTGCCTGTGTCAATGGCCATGTTTTTCAGACAAAAGGCCAAACTTACCCTTGCTGAAAAATTTAAAGAAGCAATTAAGGTTGAGAAAGATATGTCTGCCATAAAAAGCAAATCCTGGAGTAGACACAGATTCTACATCTTCTTCTCGTAAGAATACTGACAGTCCTACCAAGAACACAAACCCTGAGAAAAAAGGTCAGGATTCATTAGACCTAGATAGCCTCGAAAGAGTTATTAAAAAACTGTCTAATGAAATCATTGATTTAAATAAAGGCACTTCTGAAAACACTCCTCCTAAAAAACCACCTAGACAACCTTTCAGAAGGCCATTCCTGAATACAGCTCCTAGACAGACCCCACCCTCTGAAGCTAATAGTGTTGATGAAATTAACAATTTCCTCAAGTTATTAGTTTCAGGTCTAGAAAAATCAGTTGAAAATGAAACTCAATCTTCAGGACAGAGTTCTGAAGGTACCCAAGACAAAGAAAATGACACAGAAGATAAACCTCCTCCAGTTATCAGCCACTTCTGGGATACATCAGAATTGACTGATGATGAAGATGTAGGTGTTGTCAATGTAAACCAACATCAATATAACACTAGAAGCAAGAAAGATCACCCCTTAGGGGAACCTTCTATAACTGCTACAGATAATAGTTCAGCTGCTCAAACAAAAACCCAACCTGCAAATTGTAAATATGCACCCTCTCTTGATTTAGAATACGATCTGATTGAAGACTTAAAGAAAATCAGAGCCAACATCTCTATCTATGAAGTACTTAAGTTACCGGTGATTAGAGATAAAATGATGCAAGGGGTATCTCTAAGTAAAAGTGGAAAAACTCCTTCAAGTCAAAATAGCTCTGCTAACACTAAAGATAACCCAACAAAATCTTCAGTCAATGCATCATCCATAGGCAAGAAATCGGATTCTTCAACTCCGCCTTTTTTACTTACGTTTGAAATATGCAATCGTAAAGTGCACAACTGTATGATAGACTCAGAGGCCTCCAAGAATGTGATGCCACACTCTGTATGTAAAAAACTTAATGCTGTCCCTATGCCTTGTGATACAAGTATTGTACAGCTTGATCATTCAAACGTAAAAGTAATAGGTAAGTTGAAAGAGGTGTTGATTAGGTTAGCTTCGAATCCTCAAGTCCATTTTATCATTGACATAATTGTAGCAGACATCCTAGAAGCATATGGTCTATTTCTCAGTAGAGATTGGTCTGAGAAACTGAAGGGATATTTTGCTACTGATTGGTCACACTTATGGATATCTCATAATGGTCACCCGAATAAAATCAGAATTGATCGGGAACGCTACATGAAGCATACCGTCACCGAATTAGATGATTCGAATGAACCGGTATTATTCACCGATACCATAATGGGAAACTATATGGCAGACTCTTTCTTTGGGGACCTTAAAGCTGAAACTTCATCAATAATAGGTGCAGAACAACAGTCTGAAATTTGCCATTTTTTGCAAGTTCCAGATGAAATTCCAGTCCCAACTGCGATACACTTAGATCTGAACAATGGTCTCTGGTCTTTATATTTCGATGGATCTAAGTGAAAAGAAGGGGCTGGTGCAGGTTTCTTACTGATAGACCCCTATGGGAAAAGGTATTTCATAGCTTGCAGGTTAGAATTCGAATGCACCAACAACGTGGTTGAATACGAAGCTCTGATTCAAGGGCTGAAAAAAGCAATTGACCTAGGAGCCAAAGCTTTGGTAGTGTTAGGGGACTCTAAGATAATTGTTAGATAGGTACGTAACACTATACATTGCATTGCTGGACACCTAAGAAATTATCAGGCAGAGGTATGGAATTTACTATTAGCATTTGAAGCCTTTAACATAAGTTCCATCCCTCGTTATCTAAATCAGGAACCTGATCTTTTAGCTAATGTTGCTTCAAGGTTAATTCCATTCGAAGGAATGCTTACTGATTCTTTCTCGGTTGAATTGCTTTTCATACCTTCTATACCTGACAACATAGAAAATTGGAGAGTCTTTGACAACGACGAGCAGTTGATCGATTTTCTGACTTTGAAGGATACTTTTAAAGATGCGGTCATTGACGAAATGACTCACAATGAGGATCTATATAATTTTGTAGTAATTCATAAGCCTTGCTCAATTCAGGAATCTCTCAATCAGGTTAGTAATCTTCCCAGATCAGTAATCAAACTTGAGAAATTCTATGACTTGAAGGATAAATTTAAAGCTGCAAGGAACTGTAAAACTAATAGCTCCATCATGCAATCTGAGATTGTAAGTCTAGGCACTGAACATAACCCTCAATGCGTAAATCTGGGTAGTACGTGTACTCCCCAGGAAAAAACAGCCTTTATTAGACTCTTTAATGAGTTTAAAGACATTTTTGCATGGATGTACGAGGATCTTAAGACATTCGATCCTAATATAATGCAACATGTCATTCCTATGAAACCAGAGGCTAAACCTTTTCAATAGAAATTGAGGAAAATGCATCCTATCCTGGAACCAGCTGTCAAGAAGGAGCTGAATAAACTCCTTGCCGCCAGAATAATTTTCCTGGTTCGGCACGCACAGTGGGTGGCAAATCTTGTCCCCGTCAGAAAGAAAAATGGCGATATCAGGTTATGCGTCGATTTTCAAAACCTGAATAAGGTTTCAGACAAGGACAATTATCCTATTCCTCCAATGGATAAAATCTTGAAACAGGTCTCTGGATCCGAAATCTTTTCACTTCTAGATGGCTTTTCAGGGTACAACCAAGTGTTAGTGTCCAAAGCTGACCAGTTGAAAACAACCTTTAGGACTCCTTGGGGAACCTATGCCTATAGGAAGATTCCATTTGGTTTAATAAATGCCGGAGCAACATTTCAGAGGGCTATGGATATCGCCTTCAGAGGTCAGATCGGTAAGTTTGTCGTTATTTATCGTCATGATATTACCGTCTTTTCAAAAAACAGAACTGATCATTTAACTCATCTCAGGAGAGTTTTTGAGCATTGCAGGAAGTATGGGATTTCTCTAAATCCTAAGAAATCTATCTTTTCAGTCACAGAAGGAAACTTACTGGGTTTTGTTGTTTCTAAACAAGGCATCAATATTGACCTAGAACGTACCCGTGCTATATCACAGATTTCGATGCCTCACTCAAAGAAGTCTATGCAGTCGTTTCTTGGGAAGATAAATTTTGTTTCTAGATTCATTCCTGGGTTCACAGAAATTGTTAGGACGCTTCAGAAAATGATCAAGAAAGATGTTGATTTTAAATGGTCCACTGATGAGAAGCAATCTTTTCATGAAATCTTAAAAGCTATTGCTGAAGCTCCTACTCTAACTAGCCCAGATTTTTCCAAACCTTTCATTTTGTATACGTTTGCTTCTGATTCTTCATATGCTGCTGTTCTGACATAGAAAAACCAGGAAAACAATGAAGCTCCTATCGCTTTTACGAGTTCTGGTTTGAACGGTGCAGAGTTGAACTATCCAGAAGTAGACAAGCAAGCTTTCACTATTTTCAAATCTGTCAAACATTTCAGGCCTTACTTGCTGAAGTCCCACACCAAAGTCATTGTACCATATTCTGCAGTTAGAAATCTCTTGGTACAAAAGGATCTTGGTGAAAAACGAGCACATTGGGTCACAACACTTTAGGAATATGACCCGGAAATAAAATCGTTGAAGATCGTCAGAGGACAGGGACTCTGTAAGCTGGCAGCTGGATCTTCGGACAATTCTGAATCTGATCTGCACTTCTTTAGTGAACCTTCTTTGTTTGAAAGGGAAGTTTTTTCGATCTCCACTCCTCCTGATTCTTGGTATAATGATATCAAGTTTTTTTTATTGCATGGGAATGCTCCTGATTATTTAGACCCACGTAATAAAAGGGATTTGAGATTGAGATCTGCCCCTTATCAGCTTATTGATAACATTTTGTTTAGAAATAATTTCGAAGGAGTTCTCCTTCGTTGTCTAGAAAGAAATGAGGCTGATAATGTGTTATCGCAACTACATGCAGGACCAGACGGAAGACACTTTGGTGGAGAAACCACTGCACATAAGATACTTAAAGCTGGTTACTACTGGCCTACGTTGTTCAAAGATGCATATGCTTTCGCCAGGAAGTGTCAGGAGTGTCAGAGAGTAGGAGGCAGACTGAAGAAGGCAGCGTTACCCCTCCATCCGATTATTATTGAAGTCCCATTTCAGCAATGGGGTCTGGATATTGTTGGCCCAATCACACCAGCTTCTTCGTAGTAGCATAAATACATTTTGACAGCCACAGACTACTTCACTAGATGGATTGAATCCATCCCTTTGCGAGTGGTTAACTCAGAACATGTGATATCATTCCTTGATTCTTTTATTATCACCAGATTCGGTGTTCCTGAATCTTTGATTTTTGACAATGCAACTTATTTTTCTTCTGTTAAATTAACTGAGTATGCATTGGAAAAGGGAATAAAGTTAAAGTATTCAGCTAATTATTATCCCCATGGTAACGGGTTAGCTGAATCTTCTAATAAAAATTTAATCAAGATTCTGAAATGTACGGTGGTAAATCATCATAGGAATTGGCATAACACCTTATCGAATGCCTTGTGGGCTGACAGAGTGACTCCCAAAGCTGCTATAGGAAACTCTCCCTTTTCCCTGGTATATGGCAAGGAAGCTATTTTTCCTCCTCATTTATTTTTACCCTCTTTACAGCTCTCCCAGTCAGTGCAAGAGACACCATGTTCTGCCATGGAGCATCGAATTAACACCTTGCATAAACTGGAGGAAGATAGGGAGTTGGCTAGGAAAAAGTTTGATAAACACCAGCAGACTGTGAAGCATTGGTTTGACCTCAGAAAATCAGTCAGTCAGGATTTGGAAGTAGGTGACCTAGTCCTGAAATGGGACAAGGAGCACGAAGACAAAGGAAAACATATGAAGTTCCAATGCCTGTGGCTGGGACCATTTATTATTACAGAAAAACTTGGTCCTAGCACTTTCAGGTTACAGACACTGGAGGGTGACATCGAGAATATTCCAGTGAATGGTCATCTGATTAAGAAATATTTTTGCTGATCCCCCTCAAGGGATTATCTTGTACATACCTTGTCTGGTGTGCTTGGTTTGTAGATTTTGTCATGGTTTCTCTCTGGTTTGTTTAATTTACATATTTTCCCATATTTATTTGTTGTTTTATTTGTGTGTTGTGAGTCTGATCAATTTATCAAACCTCAAACTGATGACTGATTTCAAGTTCTATAATTGATTTGTAAATCATGCACGAAGACATTACTATCCTGGAAAATGTCATATTGTTTTACTTCTTGAACAGAGAATGGTGTTTTCATCATTCTAGATTTTACCAGAAACTCTTAAACCATGTTAATATTAATTAATTATATCAGTCTCTGCAAAGATTTTCCCAAATGGATTAGGGCAGTTCTTGGTAAAGTTACCTATTTAAGTCTCTTACGCCATCCCTTCTCGTAAAGAGAATCAGATTTGCCTCCCCATCTGCTAAGATAATCTTATTAGAGAATAACTATAATTACATTCTGGACAAGGATGGACTTCAATATTTGCAAAAGCAATCTGAAGGACAGAAGGTCTCATAACGAGCTGATCTGTTTAGGATCATAGGTTTGCATTCAGTAACATTGTCGTCTCCGGTCACCAAGCCTGGACAATGACCCTTGGACAGAAAACCTTGAGGGATGAAAGGTCTCATCACGAGCTGGTTCATTTTACTATAGTGCAGACTGGTGACTGACATGGTTACTATCTGGTTACCAAGCCTGAACCATGGCCTTCATGAGTAATAAAATTAAAAAGAAAATAATGGTAATAGTTCAGCCCAACCAGAATTGTATATTTATAACTAGCAGATGGGATACTGGCATTCTTTGGGTTTTGAAGCAACCCTGTCGAGGCTATGGACGCATGCTGGCAGCAGGGCCATGCTTGTGGTATTGAGATTTTATTCTTTAAGACTAAGCCATTTACTGTCTTACTTCTTAAGGACTGATTTTTGTTAGAAACCTGATTTTCATCAAATAAATGACTAAAACTGTAATTTTCTGGTAATTTTTAGAGCTGTGAAATGCTTGAATCTGTTTAAGATGTTAAAATAGAAATCTCTTTATTATGGCTTATATGAAGGATTTAATTTCTTCGTTTGCATGGTTTCAGGTTAAGAAGCAGAGATAACTGTTTCGCCCAGTCAGTCGCCATATGTTGTGCCCCTGCCCAACAGCCTTAAAAAACATTATTTCATCAAACAAAATCCTATTTTGTTTGATGAAATGTTCGAATTTCCGAAAGCAAATATAATGAATCACCAGCTGCTGAAACAATGATATTCTGCGAGCTACTGAATCACTGAAATTTTATGTTTTTTAAGCAGCCTTTGCAAACCATAGGTTATGTGCCAAAATCACCATTATCGAGTTATTATTGATTTACACTTAAAACATTAAAGGAGGAGTATTAATAATTTTCATATCTTTTATCATAACTTAATCTTGAAATCTTATCCAAAACATTATCAATTAAATTTTATTATTTGGTTTTGTTACTATAATTATTGATAAGGTTGAGATATTGGAATGGTGATCTTGGTATGATTTCTCGCATTACCATAGATTTTATTGCAAGGTTGATTAATGGTTATGCATGGGCGGTTTGTTATAACTTTTCTAAAGCCTAGAGTGTCGAAGGACAAATGTTTTACATGCCATATCCTAAGTTTACCTTTTGGATTGCAAACCATAGTCAATATTACCCTAGCTGTATATGTTGATCTTTATCATATGGTCTATATTGCAAAGTCTGGTTTCGATGTGATGGTTTGTATTATTATCACGTGATCGCCACCTTCGGGGTTTAACATTATTATACTGTAAGGTTTATGCATGGATCCTCAAAGGTTTAATCCTTGTGATTTTTATGACCTCTACCATCGCCTCCAAATTCGATCCACCTAGTACGAAGTCGATATGGTATCATTAAACTAGTACTGAACTCTGTCCATCACATTTAAATCCCAGTACTTGTCCTCCATCGTGGCTATCTGTCAATGGAACACTTGTCTCATGTACAGCGAAGGGTTTCATATCATTAACTCCGGATAAATAATGATAACATGAGTTATCTGGAGTCTTCGACCGTCATTCCTCATTACTCGATTACCTATCTGAGCGATAATGCCTCCGTCCATGGCGGGTTTACAGGGGTATAGTCTGCGTCCGATCATGTTACAGTTTGTTTATGAATGCATAGGGTTTCATTGCTTGTATTTCTTCCTCAGTATGCATCCCGAGTGCTCACTATCTGGTTCATTGTCTTGCGCCGAGCTGTGGTATTTGTTTTGTGTGCGGTTACGTTCCTTGACACAGTCAGTCATGGCGCCAGTGGTGAGGGTTGAGCCTTGTGAAATGAAATTGCTGGATTCAAACCCTGAGCTGTTAGCAAAGGTCGAGGCTGTTGGATGGATTCCATTTGTCAATAAATTCTCCGATTCGAACCTCGAAGTCACAAGGGTTTTCACTGTCTCCTTGGTTGATTTTCAGGCGGAAGTAGGTGATCTCCATTCTCGGGTGGATGAGCGATCAGTGGCGCTTGCCACTGGTCTGTCAATGACAGGCGAGAGGTGGTTTAAATATAAGAGAATGGACATTACTAAATGGCGACAATTACTTAAAAACCCCTTTTAAGAGGTATCATTCCGAACTGGAGTAGCGCGCAGATACTTCAAAAAGGAATAACGCCCGGTCCTGGATTCACTGCACAGGTACGTGACCTGTGAAGGTCGGCTTTCCTCCGCTTACGTTTACCATCTCAGGTTGATGTCTGCATTTATAGGTTTCCCACTGAACTTACCTTATTACCTGGTGCGAAGTTTGTTTAAAATGTCATCTACAATTAAGAAGGGTCCTAAGCATGTTAGTCATAGTCTCTTTCACCATGGCTTAGTCCGTATGTTAATTGATAGGGAGCTGTCGAAGTCAAACCAGTCCTGGGATGAGTTCGTAGACTCTAATGGTTTTTCGGCCTTCTGCCACTGTCAGTTTCACAACCCTGAGGAATGCAACAGGCATCAAGAGCCGAATCATGTCTCAGTTCCTCCTTTACGAGAGCCTCTGTTAAACCCTACCGGCCATATGAGCCCCGAATCTTGTCGTGACCCTGTGTCCACTACGGTAAGAAGCCCGGGTACCCCTCTGGTTTCTAAAAGAACGAGGAAATATTCAACTTTGTCACCAGTTACACCAAAGAATAGTGTTGATTAAACATACAATCGAGGAAGTAACAGGTCAAGAGCTAAAGTGATAGGAAGATTTACTAGGAGTATGGCCAAATGTAATATTGTTAAGCCACGATGATGAAAGTAACCCCGTTTTGCCTGTGGATGATCATAATGTTGGTCCTCAATCTACCTCGAATCCTGTCGAGGATGGTTCTCCCGCGTTTGATAAGGATGTTCAACCTCACCCTGTTATTGATCTTCCAGCTAAAGGGAAGCCTGTAGAGACAAGATTGTCTGGTTTTCATGACGTTGGGGATGTGATGCACCCATTGTTTGTTAACTGTCTCTTAGACAAGATACGTAGGATGGAAGAAAGGGTGAATGAGGTAATAGCTAATCGCGATTTGATGAAGGCCGATAATCTTAAGTTAAAGGAGAAAGTAGACTCGAGTGATAAGCATCTGTTGCGTTTAAAAAATCATAAGAACAAGCTGATTAGAAGGGTTCTTAAATTACAGAATGAGAATGATAAGAACGAAGAAAAGGTACGGGAGCTTAATGCTCAAGTTGCGCTTATGCAGTTTAAGGGTCAGTCGCAGAGTCAATCGAGTGGTGTGAACATCCAAGTCTTCAACGCTCCTGTAAAATTGTGATGTTTTGGGGTATATTTGCTATTGGTTTCAAATTTTGAAGTTATGATGGATTGATGATCAGGTTATTTCTGTACAGGTATTGGCTTGTCTTATTTTCGTTTATTATATCGTTTTTGTCATTTTGATTATTGTATGTGTGTTAATTATATCACTTTTATGTGTTGTATCACAGGCGATATGGTTGCTGTTCTTGCTTGGATTTTGATGGATGTTTGTTTTTGAATGATCCCCACATAATCGGAACAAATAGATTAACAGGTCTTACAGGTGTTGTTTCATCATTGATGCCTTCAATATTTATGGATCGAATCTTTACAATTTCTAGGCATTTCCATGTATATAGAAAAATGACATGTGTTACTTGTCATTTTTATGGGAAATCGGTTAAAGGTTTCGATTTTGCTATATCTAGTTTTTAGGACTATTTATCTTTGGAGATTACATGTATTTAAAGAGGAGATAGCATGTGGGATAGGGGGTCGATAGTTTGGAGAAGAAAGGGACAAGACTACTATTTGATTCCCCTGTGACTCAAGACAGTTTGCTATCAACAGCTACAGATTGGTAAACCGGTGATACTTACATATTTTTACAGTATTTTTACTTTGTATATGTGTGTACTGTATCGCTTAGTCTTGTTGTTTATTTTTTCCATATTATTAATGTTTGCTATGATTTCTTTTAAGAATTATGCAAATATATGTTATATAATTGTCGACTGGTACTGATTTCGATTTACTGATGTTTCACATCATATCATATGTGATATATGCACCTATTGTATGATCTTGTTAATTTCAGAATTTCTTTTGATTACTATCAGGATTATTAATGCAATAGTTTCATTGGAAGATCTGATATCAGGTTGAATATTTTATTGCTCCTGATCAAGATAGGACTTAGGTTAGAATAATATATTTTCTTTTCTATTAATTATATTGTTAAAAAATATATTTGAATCAGATGTTTATACTCATGTCATATTCAGATTATTCCTTTTATTCCTGATTAATGTACAGATGTATATAATGTATCTTTGTAATTGATCAAGTCTGTCAATATTTAACTTCTATTTTCGTAATATAAACTGATTTAACTTAGTTGATTAATACTGTAATTAATAACATTCATTAACTTGTACAGAGATAGGTATATATCTGATAAATAATCAGTAGTATTAGCTCTGTCTTTTAGATTTTTCTTTAGTTATACTTTCAGGCTAACAGAGCCTTTAAACCTGTCGGGAACAACCATCCCAAACAGCTTGGAACCTACTTTAAGGATCCCGGTCTGGGTTGTCTTCCCCGTTGCGTGCATAGTCATATATGCACGTCAACAATTGTCTAGCCAGCTTTCTCATTCATACTGCATCTCTACTTCCACTCAACCTCTGTTCTTTGTTTCATTAACCATTGTTTACATCATATTGTCGAAACTATCTTGGAAGTCTTTAGATCAGTCATTCATGTTGTCTTATCATCCATGTCCATCTCATCCATTGCATTTGTTATAAATGACTTTTATGACCTCATCATTAGGACACGATCATATTCCATGTCATCATATGTGTCATGCCAAATCCTCAACTATGCCATGCCATCACTAAGTTTGTCCTGTCATCATATCCACTGATTATTCCTTTGTCATTCTTGAACACCTTTGACATCAATGAAAACTATATACTCAACAATTTGGCTCCATATAACCTTTTCCTATTGAGATAATCTTCATTGGATATACAAATCTAATCCTGGTGTTTAGTCTTATTGAAGAGAAATTCAATTGATCGTGGTACTTGATCAATTGATCTCTAGTAATATTTGAAGACTTTATTAGTGTGGGAATTACTCTAAAATAATATGAATCAAAACCTGGTTTTGCTTGAAAAATCTATGTGTCTAGATGTTAATGCAGGAATGTTGATGGTTAATCTCAGTTTTGAGGAGGTTGAAGTGACTAAAAAGGACAACTCCATCATTGGTCTTGGTACCATATGGATCGAACTCTCAAGAAGAACCCCTAGCACGTAATACATGATCTCTTGGACACCTTCACAGTCAAAGTCAAATAGAGGGACAAACTTTTCAAGGTTGTTTTTACGCCGTTGGATTGAACAAGGAATGGTCATGGTTTAATATGGAAGGTAAATTTGCTATGAGAAAGTCAAAAAAATTTACACCATAGATCCAAGTGTAACCAATGGTGACTGAGTGCAAAGTTTAAATCCTTTTTCCTGTCAAAATATATATCGATCAACATTTGGAGACTAGCTCTACACTATTCAATTTTTATACAGAGGAAATCTTTTACTGTTCACCTAGTAACCATCAATTTATATCAAAGCGAAATTTTGATTTGGTGAGGTGTTAGTATTATATGTGGCGAAGAGTTTATATTTCACCTGTATTGTTTCTAGAAGAACATGGTATCAATTAAGATCTCAGAGTGATCTTTCATGTCAAGTTATGGCTTATCAGGTTGGAAGAAGAGGTCGAGGAGGTAGAAGGCCTATAGAAAATGCTAAGGTAATGAGATTGTTGATGTATTTGTAAGTTCGGAATGTATTCACCTATATATCTTATGTATTGTACGCCGATGTTTATTCCGGGAAGTGTCTGTAATGTATTTGAGTCATGTCATGCCCCGATCTTCCTATCGGGAGATTAAATAATGTAAACAATTCATGTCAAGTCATTGTGGGTAACCCTCCTATTGATCAAGTGTTAAAGTCCCCGCAGTTGTGGGGCTCTAGGGTTATTAGAATCTCCTAGATAAGTCATCCCTAGTGAGTTATTGTCAATTTAGGAATTAGTATAAATAGAGATTGAACCTCTCTATTTATCACACATTCACTCACACTCAGTTGTAGCACAAAACTGAGAGAGAAGTTGTTGGGACAAGCGATGGAGAGACTACTACTGTCGGGAGATCATATTACTGTTTTGGGGTTTTTCTTTTGGTGTTGATTCTATCTATGAGGAAGATGCAGGGTTTTCTCCTTTATGGTTCCCCGAGGAAAAACTTTGTGTTCATTGTCTATTATGTTTGATTGTTGTGCTTGTTATTCTCTCAGTTAAAGGTCCTAATATAATGCTAGCTTAAATGATAAAAATCTAACATGGTATCAGAGCTAATCTGAGAAGAAGACACTATGCAGCTACAGAAACTAGGTATCCCACTCTGATGCAATCCAGAGCTGCCCCCCCACTATAACTCACCAGGGTCTTGATGTTAACCACCTCCGTAGCAATTCAATTTGGGAAATAATGAACCGCCTCCATGTCACGATGGTAGTACGCAGGCGATGTATCTAATGGCCTAAAGTGGTGGAATTGATGGCCAAATTGACATAGACACTACTAGCTCTACTACATGGTTGGTGTATACGCTCGTTAATTTAATTTTTGGATCTCTCTCCACATATTTTTAGCAAAAGAAAGTTGGGCTGACTCTCCTCTCTAGGGCGCATCTTTCTGTCGAAGCAGAATCTGATTCTGAGCATTTTCAGTTTTTGACCTGACACTGCTGGTCACGAGATAAAAACCAACGAAAAACGACCAAGAAAAATGACCAAATTTGATCACAGGATATCGAGACTATAAATGACGAGATTACAATTGGTTATTTATTTGGTCATTTTTAGTCATGTCACTCCGATAATGGAGAAATTATAAATTTGACAATGAATTTGTACATTTTACTAAATTCTAACACTGCAGATGGATTCAAAAGGGGGTCTCTGAATCCATTTACACCGTTAGAATTTAGTAAATTAATATACGGTCACAACTCAACATGAATTAATCAAATATATGTAAAATACACATAATTGGTTGATAATATATCAATTATAAATATAAATATATATATATATATATCTGTGTGTGTGTGTGTGTGTGTGTGTGTGTGTGTGTGTGTGTGTGTAGGTTATATATGTCAAACGATGCATGTTCTCTATTGATATTTGTCTTTATATAGCTATCTAAGCTACAGTAAAGATCTGGCTTATATATATGCTATGAAATAAGGTTTTTTGAACTATGCTTTAGAACATAACAATAGTAACACTATATTGTTTCTAATGTTTGCAATTTTTCATAGCCTTGGTCATGTTTTTTATCATGATCTTTAATAATATGAGAACACCATATTCATGCTCTTGAAATTTTTCATAACTCTAATTAAAAAATGTACAAGATCTAAAAAAAAAAAAAAATAATTACAAAAAATATATTAGTACTAATTATATCACTATTAAAAAAAATCAATTTAATAATTGATTTACCATTTACAAATTAATGAGAATTGAATATTATGCCCCAAAAATTTTACTTTTCCAACTGCATAGTAACAAATTATTTAAAAAATATATGATAAATATTGCAAGGGTAATTGATGGTTATTATAATAATTATACTATAAGGATTATAATTAACAAATGTAATGTTTTAGAGGCATTGAGGCGTTGATTAACTTGATCATTTTGTAGCAGTGTAATATATAGTTATATATTAATTTATATGTATAATATTAATTCATATAATATAATATAATTAAATATTATTTAAAATATATGTAATTATAACTATTATATATATAAATTATAGTATATAATAAGTATATAACATTAAGATTATTTTTAAAATATAATATTAATTGAAATATAATGAATAATCTTAAAAATTAATTATACAAAATACAAAAACTATGAAATCAAAAATATATTGTAATACAACCTTTACATTATATGGTTATTTGTCCATAAAAACTTTTGGTGGGAAAATATGTCTTTCAGTTAAGGTTATAAATGTGAATTAGCTAAAAAGTTTTAGTTGTTATTTTAATTTTTATTGATGAAAGAAGAAAACTCCATCAAAACCATTGTCCTCCTCAAATCTTAATACAAGAAGAGGCACTAGCCATTAAGGAAGAACAATCAATATTTTTTTAACAGGGTTTTTAATTTTCTATTGGTAAAACAAATCTTGATACAGGTGGAGGCATAGCCCATCAAGGAAGAATATGTATGATTTTTCATAGTTTTTCTCTATTTTCTACATCTTCAGGCGCAATTTGTGAAATTATCAAATTTAGGTTCATTGAGGTTTCCTGAGTGGTGTTATCAAGGTTTCCGGAGTGGTGTGGTGTTATCAGTCGCATAATTCCTAGGAATATCAAATCTTAATAAAGAAGGAAGCACTTCCCATCAAGGAAGAATAGGTAAGATGTTTTCACTATTTTTTTGAAACTGGGGATCCTTTCATGTGCGATGTGCCACATAGCTCGAGCATCTATTCTCGGTTGGATAGTAGCTTAAAATTAAAATAATTATACCCTGCTGAAAGTGATTCCATTTTAAGTGCAAATACACGGAGCGATGAAAATTTGAAGAAAAATCTAAATGAAAGAATTAGCCACTCAAGCGTGATGAACAACTCTGTAATCCTTCACAATATCGTTCACAAAATTGATCCTTTGAGCAAGGTATTCACATGGGTATATGCCATTCATTTTTTTAAAATTATCAAACCAGGTAGAACATTCATTTTAAAGGACTAGCGGTGTTCTAATTGGATCATCTTATGCAATTGTTGCTATTGAGTTTCCCCAATTTTCCTGCTTTACATCCCATCTATGTAAGACCATATGTTTGTTTATTTGATTATAACAAGGAAGGGAGAAATGAGAGTCTGTTTTTTCTTATTGAGATGGGCCACTAGCTTGCCTCAGTAAAAAAAACCCGTGTTTTCTTTTTCAGTGTTCTCCAATACACATCGACTCAAACTGTGTTTTAGTCCAACTGTCCCCTGAGACATTTTTTGTACAATGTGTGGAACATATTGCCATGGGGAGTTCATCTGGATGTCATTTGAAGAACCTTAGACTGTTTATTGACTGAGAAGCACAATCATTTCATATTTGGGATGGCATCGCATCATTTGCATTTGTAAGATTCTAGATTTTCTCTCTCTCTGTTTGCATTTTTACACAATGTCTTTATTAATATGAGTTGTTTCTCTGGGGTTATTGCGTAGTTCTCCTTTTGGGGTTTTTAAAATATGTTTGTTGTTCGCATGGAATATTTTTGTAGGTATATTTTATAGTTTAGCTTTTGTTTTTCTTAAAGATCTTTGTAGCATTATCATGCATAAATTCGTCATATTTCTACGGGGTACTGTAAATTTGTCATATTTCTATAGGATACCTTAAATGCGTCATATTTCTATGGGGTAGAGGTTTTCGAGATATTTATAGCATCATTTTTTCATCAATAGGAGATGTTTCTATGTGAATATGTTGTTTTCATTTTTGGTTTTTTATTTCTTTAAGGACATAATCGTTCTCATTAATGATGAGTTTTCTATGTGGCATGTAGTTCTGAGGATACTATAGGCCGGATTGACAAGGTTTTGAACAAAGGAAGAATAGGTGTGCATGTTACATCCCTGGACAACTTGGTAAATGTGAACTTGTTGTTCACAATTGCAGTATTTGTTGGGATGCCATTGGCAACCCATGGGGAAAGGAGCTTAGAGGATAGTGGTGCTTGTGATGCAGGTGAGGACATTGTTAGGAACCTTTTGATATTTGAGGTCATCAAAGCAGAGAAAACTGTAATTATTACATGCACCTATTGTGCCTATTCTTTTCCGTCTTATGACAATAGAAAAAACACACAAAAAAAGAGAAAATGCTATTATTTGAATTCATTTCAATTTTGAAACAAGAGAAACACCAAGAATAGAGGAGTTTCTCGTTTTTCCTAACTAATTATAGGGTGGGAAATTACAATAGATGGACACTAGGAGGATTGTGCATTGTTGTTTATTTTGATATTGAGCTGGAAAATCTATTGGCGCAAACCTAACTCCATTAGGGACCCATGTTCTCACTGAGGCTTGGGAGGTCTGCACTGGATGCTGAATTTTCAACCATCAAATTCTAGTTGCTTATCACCACTTTGTGTGTTCATTTAGATGATCTTTGAATTAATTATATAATTTAAAGAATCAATGGAAAAGAAAACAAAATCTCTCATACACTGTTTGAGTTTACAGAATGAAGTCAGACCTATTCATAGTTTGATTCTTCGGTATAGTAGCGAAACAGAGTGATTTAAGTGTCATTTAAGGTAGTACTAAGTAGACTACCATGAACTTGATAGTACATGGAATGGTCCAAAAAGAAGTAAATGGAGATGTTTCCTCTGTCAAGTGGAGAGGCCATCAAAATGATTTTTGTTGGATCCAGCATCGATACAAAGGTTATAGATAAATCTTATCTTCCTGATAATATGTCTCTATAATGTTTCCTTTTATGTTTACGAATCATCATAGCTTCTTTACTTTATAAAAACATGGTTGAATGTCAGGAAATCTTGTCACGGTTCTCGTTTAAAAAATTCCATAACAGGAGAAAGCAAACCGATCGACCTGTTATACAATTTAATAATGACAAGTTGATATCCAATCTGTAGATCTAGATATCCATAGATTGTTACTCATGAATTCAAGTTATATCATGCTGGTAATGACTTACAAATATTTTAGTTACGGGATAGATTTAGTAGCTTGCTTGATTTAGTGGCATAACACCTTTAGAATTTTGGGTGTATGCTTGAGCAGAGTCATTCTGGGCACACACTACTCAAGGATACACATCTTATTAGCGAAATGGACTTTTGATTTCCTAGTTTAATAGACTAGGGATTTCCTTTCTTATAATTGTTGGGTAGGCTGTGAAACCCTCACAAATGCAGTATCTGTGAAAGAAGAAGTATTGATAAATTCAAGTTTTTGTGCAATGCTTCATGTTTGATGAATACGTGTATTCATGCGCAGGTCATACTTGCAAATCAAAATCAGATTGGAGATCATTATTCATCTAAAAAACCAAAATAGAAACCTCGTCTGCCATCTGAATAACTATGGACATGCTATGGACTTGGTGTGTGAAGGTTAAAGACGTCTTATGAACATAGCCATGCTATCCAGAAAATTAATGTCCAAGAACATATAAATTTCCATTTACTAAAGTGATTTGAATTATAATGTAAACTCACTCGGATTTTCTGATCTCTGAGTTGAATATGCAAAATAGAGAATCATCTGTCATTGATGAAGATGATGTTTTGGATTTAGTGTCATGACTGTGGATTCAGTTGTTAATCAAGTTTTATATTTATTGAGCAGTGAACCAAACTTGGATAAAACGTTTTCGTGAGAATAAAAATGTGTTGTCATACTTTTTCTAGTTGCAATTGTGTAAAATGAGTTTGCATAGTATACTTGATGAAAAATTTAGTCCTACAGAAAGGACCAGCTTCACATTATATGAAATTGCATCCTGATTAAGTAGCTTTAGTAGATTGATCCACTTTTCACATATAAGACTAGCATAGAATGGAGATAGCAAATTATTATTTAGAATGGAGATAGCAAATTATAAGATTTATGCATCAAGCGTGATTTTGCATCAGCTTATATAACCTGCATATGTTGATCTTGTAGTTTATGGAACTCGAAAAAATGCTTGACATTGAGACTGAGCAAAGAAAGAAAGTTGAAGAATACTTGCAAGAGGTGGTGGAAAAATTGAAGGTTGGACATGTTTCATATGCTTTAGATCAGGTTGACTCGGAGCATAAGAGAACAGAAGAGAGAGTCCAAGTGGAAGATGGTTGTATCTCTAACTCCTCCAGCAATGAAGTTACAAATGAAGGAAAACTTGTACAATATGATTTCAATAGTAATATACTACATGAGGATGCTGACTCTTCTGAAAGCTCAGTTGAATATACATTATTGGTAAAGGAGCATTCAAATACATTGAACAATGATAATGCTAAAGTTGAGGTTCTCTTCCAAAACTCAAGTTCTATTGGAAAACAAGGTCAAATGCCAAACTAGCTTGAAACCATAGATAATGGCATTGTTTTGTCATCTGCATCATTGCAAAATCCAGTTGGAAGTCTTGTTTCTACAAATAATGACAAGTATCTGAATAAGAACAATCAAAATGAAGAGGACAACTATTATCAAGATCCTATTGCCGATGGAAAGGTTATTGTAATTTCAATGTATGTTCAGCTTTATGAACTCGTATTTTTATTTTTAGTAGATAACACATACTATTTCCTATTTCTTTTGTCTCTGTCAAGGCCCTTTTGTAATGGTTGGATTTTGTAGGTATCTATATTGGATTTCTCAATTATCTTTAATTATTGGTTTATGTCAAGATTAGCTAAAGCAAAGTTTAAGAATACATTTAGAATGTCAACATAAGGCAAAGGAAATTTTAAGAATACATTTAAAATACGTTCACCAATGACAAAGGAGTTAGAATCACCGGTCTCATATCTTGAGATTATCTTTTCGAGTTCACTCTTGTAGGAGTGGATATCCACGCTGACTACCATTTGAAAAATAATACAACTTTCAGCCACAAAAAATTAGGTTGTGACCTACTTTCCCATGCGGTGAAACTGAGTTCAATGTTCTCTGGTTTAATATTGGCTTAGTAGATTTTGCTCGCGTTCTTTAATTATACTTACACTTTCTCCTAACTCCCATTTCTATGTGCCTATCCTTGTTTTGGAACCTAACTAGGAGTTTAATTATTTAATTATACAGGATAATGTTTGTCAATACCTCATGTAGCTATAACTTCCATATATTTGAGAGGTTTCAACTTACAAATGTGTATTGTTGAAGTTGATGTCAATTGTCAAAGTCAATGTTGTCAGCATTGCTCTCTTTGGCTGTGGTCCCATAACTTATAGATCTAAGATGCATTGCATTGCCTATTTTTTATGTAATCCAAAAAGATAGAGAATGTGCAACTGTCTCTATGCATCGATTTTATTTATTAAGTTTCATGATACATCATAATCTTGATTGAATTTTGCCCTATTTATGTTTCCCCCAAAACTAACTTGTTATCTCCTTTTCTAGGTGTATTGTTCATTAACTACATCATTTTCGTGGCTTGGGAGGTCTGCACTAGCTGCTGAATTTTCGACCATCAGATTCTAGTTGCTTATCGACATCACACCAATTTGTGTGTGCACTTAGATGGTCTTTGAATTAATTATATAAGTTAAGAATTAGTGGAAAATAAAACAAAATTCCTCATACACTGTTTGAGTTTACAGAATGAAGTCAGACCTATTTATAGTCTAATTCTTCATTATAGTAGTGAAACAGATTGATTTAAGTGTCATCTAAGGTAGTACTAAGTAGACTACCATGAACTTGATAGTCCATGGAATGGTCCAAAAAGAAGTAAATGGAGATGTTTCCTCTCTCAAGTATTGAGGCCATTAAAACACTTTTTGTTGGATCCAGCATCGCTACAAAAGGTTAGAGATAAATCTTATCTTCCTAATATGTTTTATCTATAATGTTTCCTTTTATGTTTACAGATCATCATAGCTTCTGCACTTTATAAAAACATGGTTGAATGTCAGGAAATCTTGTCACGGTTCTTGTTTAAAAAATCCCATAACAAGAGAAAGTATACCGATTGACATGTTATACAAATTAATAATGACAAGTTGATATCCAGTCTGTAGATCTAGAAATCCATAGATTGTTATTGATGAATTCAGTTTATATCCCACTGGTAATGACTTACAAATATTTTAGTTACAGGATAGATTTTGTAGCTTGCTAGATTTAGTGGCAGAACACCTTCAGACTGTTGGGTGTATGCTTGAGCAGAGTCATTCCAATCACACACTGCTCAAGCATACACATATTATTGGTGAATTGAACTTTCAATTTCCTCTATTAATAGACTACGGTTTTCCTTTCCTATCATTGTTAGGCAGGTTGTGAAACTCTCACTGATGCAGTATCTGTGAAAGCAAAAGTATTGGTAACTTTAAGTTTTTGTGCAATGCTTTATGTTTGATGAATAAAGGTGTTCATGTCCATGCCCAACTTGCAAATCAAAGTTAGATTGGAGATCATTATTCATCTAAACACCCAAAAGAGAAACCTCCTGCTTCGTCTGAGTAACTGTGGACTTGGTATGTGAAGGTTAAAGATGTCTTAGGAACATATTCGTGTTATCTAGTAAATTAGTGTCGAGGAACATATAAATTTCGGTTTACTAAAGTGCTTCGAATTATATTGTAATCTCTCTCGATTTTTCTAATGTTTGAGTTGAATATGCAAATAATAGAATCATTTTTCAGTGTTGAAGATGATGTTTTGGATTTAGTGTCATGACTGTGGAGTCAGTTGTTCCTCAAGTTTTATATTTACTGAGCAGTGAACCGAACTTGCATAAAACGTTTGCCTAAGAATAACGATGTGTTGTCACACTTTTTCTAGCTGCAATTGTGTGAAATGAGTTTGCATAGTGTACTTGATGAAAAGTTTAGTCCTATAGAAAGGACCAACTTCACATTATATGAAATTCCATCCTGATTAAGTAGCTTTAGCATATTGATCCGCTTTTCAAAGATAAGACTAGCATAGAATGGAGATAGCAGATTATTATTTAAAATATTTTGGAATTCATTTTATGCATCAAGTGTGATTTTGCATCAGGTTATATAACTTGCATACGTGTGATCTTGCAGTTTATGGAACTAGAAAGAATGCTTGAGATTGAGACTGAGCAAAGAAAGAAAGCTGAAGCAACCTTGCAATAGGTGATGGAAAAATTGAAGGTTGGATGTGTTTCATTTGCTTCAGATTAGGTTGACTCGGAGCATAAGCTAACATAAGAGATAGTGCAAGTGGAAGATGGTTGTAGCTCTAACTCCATCTGCAATGAAGTTACAAATGAAGGGAAATTTGTACAAGCTGATTTCAATAATAATATACTGTAGGAGGATGTTGACTCTTCTACAAGCTCGGTTCAATCTCGATTTTTCTGATCTCTAAGTTTAATATACAAATAATAGAATCATTTGTTAGTGTTGAAGATGATGTTTGGAATTTAGTGTCATGACTATGGAGTCGATTGTTCCTCAAGTTTTATATTTATGGAGTAGTGAACCGAGCTTGGATAAAATGTTTTCTTGATAAAAAATATGTGTTGTCACACTTTTTCTAGTTGCAATTATGTAAAATGAGTTTGCATAGTGTACTTGATGAAAATTTTAGTCCTATAGAAAGGACCAGCTTCACATTATATGAAATTGCATCCTCATTAAGTAGCTTTAGCAGATTGATCCACTTTTCAAAGATAAGACTAGCATAGAATGGAGATAGCAGATTATTATTTAGAATATTTTGGAATTCAGTTTATGCATCAAGCGTGATTTTGCATCAACTTCTATAACTTGATATGTTTGATATTGTAGTTTATGGAACTAAAAAGAATGCTTGATATTGAGACTGAGCAAAGAAAGAAAGCTGAAGCAGCCTAAGATGTGATTGGAAAATTGAAGGTTGGACGTGTTTCATCTACTTCAGATTAGGTTGAGTCAGAGCATAAGATAACCAAAGAGAGAGTGCAAGTGGAAGATGGTTGTATCTCTAACTCCTCCAGCAATGAAGTTACAAATGAAGGACAACTTGTACAAGCTAATTTCAATAATAATATACTGCAAGAGGATGCTGACTCTTCTGCAAGCTCAGTTCAATCTCAATTTTTCTGATCTCTAAGTTGAATATAAAAATAATAGAATCATCTGTTAGTGTTGAAGATGATGTTTTGCATTTAGTGTCATGACTGTGGAGTTGGTTGTTCCTCAAGGTTTATATTTACTGAGCAGTGAACCGAGCTTGGATAAAACATTTGCCTAAGTATAAATATGTGTTGCCACACTTTTCCTAGTTGCGATTGTGTAAAATGATTTTGCATAGTGTACTTGATGAAAATTTTAGTCCTATAGAAAGGACCAACTTCACATTATATGGAATTGCATCCTGATTAAGTAGCTTTAGCAGATTGATCCTCTTTTCATAGATAAGACTAGCATAGAATGGAGATATAATATTATTATTTAGAAGATTTTGAAATTCACTTAATGCATCAAGCGTGACTTTGCATTAGCTTATATAACTTGCATATGTTTGATCTTGTAGTTTATGGAACTAGAAATAATGCTTGAGATTGAGATTGAGCAAAAAAAGAAATTTAAAGCATCCTTGCAAGAGGTGATGGCAAACTTGAAGGTTGGATGTGTTTCATCTACTTTAGATCAGGTTGACTCAGAGCATAAGATAACAGAAGAGAGAGTGCAAGTGGAACATGGTTGTATATCTAACTCCGCCACCAATGAAGTTACAAATGAAGGACAACTTGTACAAGCTAATTTCAATAATAATATACTGCGGGAGGATGTTGACTCTTCTGTAAGCTCAGTTCAACCTAAATTATTGGTAAAGGAGCATGATTCAAATACAGTGAATAGTGATAATTCTAAAGCTGACGTTCTCATCCAAAATTCAAGTTCTATTGGACAACAAGGTCAAATGCCAAACCGGATTGAAACCATAGATAATGGCAGTGTTTTGTCATCTCTATCATTCTAGAATCCAGTTGGAAGTTTTGTTTCTACAGATCATGACAAGTCTCTGAATAAGAACAATCAAAATGAAGAGGACAACTATTATCAAGATCGTGTTGCTGATGGAAAGGTTATTGTAAGTTCAAGGTATGTTTAGCTTTATGACCTCCTCTTGTTATTTTTAGTAGATAACACATACTATTTCCTATTTCTTTTCTCTCATTGAGGGCCCTTTTGTAATGGTTGGCTTTTCTAGGTATCTATATTGGCTTTCTCAAGTATCTTTAATTATTGGTTTCTATCAACAAAAGCTAAAGTAAATTTTAAGAAGACATTTAGAATGTCAACATAAGCCAAACGAAATTTTAAGAAGACATTTAAAATACGTTCTCCAATGGAAAAATAGTTCAATTCACTGGTCTCATAGCTTGAGATTATCCTTCTGAGTTCACTCTTGTAGTAATGGATATCCAGACTGAATACCATTTGAAAAATAATACAGCTTTGAGCCACAAAAAATTAGGTTGTGACCTACTTTTCCATTTGGTGAAAGTGAGTTGAATGTTGTCTGGTTTAATATTGGCTTATTATATTTTTCTTTCTTTCTTTAATTATACTTACACTTTCTCCTAGCTCCCATTTCTGTGTGCCTATCTATCTTTTTGAACCTAACTAGGAGTTCAGTTATTTAATTATACAAGATAATATTTATCAATATTTCATGTAGCTATAACTTCCATATATTTGACAGGTTTCAACTTAGAAATGTGATTGTTGAAGTTGATGTCAATTGTCAAAGTCAATGTTGTCAACGTTGCTCTCTTTCACTTTGGTCCCATAACTTATAGATCTAAGATGCATTTCCCTGCCTATTTTTTATGTAATCCAAAAAGATAGAGAATGTGCAACTGTCTCTATGCATCGATTTTATTTATTAAGTTTCATGATACCTCATAATCTTGATTTTGTCTTATTTATGTTGCCCCCAAAACTAACTTGTTATGTCCTCTTCTATGTGTATTGTTCATTAACTACATCATTTTCAAGATATTGATGTGCAACAGAGTGGGGCAGCTGCAACATTGATTCAAATGTTGACCGTTTGGCTGGATCTTTTGGAAAGTTCCCAGTAACTAAGTGTTAGGAAATTGAATTGGTGGTATCAAAGATTAGGTTGATTGATGCAGACCAAAATATTCAACAATGATCAACATGTTGATTACTATGTGGAAGCTTGAAAGTAATTCCTATTAAATTGGAATGTGTGTAGAATGTTTTTTAATGCAATTAACAATATATATTCAGTTTTTTTGTAGCAGTTTTACATGTTTTCAACTAGGAATTAAAAGGGCCTTCCTATAGAATACTTTCTACAAATAGATTTATAGCTACTCCAGTGGTATATATAACTTTTATAACTGCCTATTCTTGAAGCTTAACCCTATTATTGGCCTGAAAGGATGAAACCCTACTTACTTGTGAGCAGAGAATGTTACTTTGTCTAACTAGAGGTGGCAAGGGACAAACTTGCACATCTACAAGTGATCATTCAAGACTGAGTATCTTCTAAGACGGGTAGTTTGTTACTTTAAAGATACTGAAGTTAGGTGACATGGGCCTTAGATGCCTTAGAAAAAAGTAGTTATGTCGTTCAATGAAAATTTCATCTTTGTTAAGTGCAAAACATAGGGGCTGCTCCTATGTCAATCATTTTAAAGTTAGAGAGGCATTTGTATGCCTCATTTTTATAGAGAAAAAACATAGGAAATCAGATCTAGATGTACAAGTTGGAAGGAAATTTCAGATGATAACCAAATACTTTTGAATTAGAGTAGAATTTTGAATTTTCATCTCAGAACACAAGAGGAATGTAATATGAACTATGGAAGATCTCGTAAGGTAACAATATCCTTTTGATTTTTTACTAGGAATTGGCTGTCTTTCCATGGAAAGTTGTGGAATATGAAAAAAGTCTAGACTGTCCAAGGGTGTTGTAAGGTATTCTTGAACTTCTTTTTTTTTCATGTATTTCTCTTGCAATCTAAAGGTAAGGTATTGTGTGGGTAAGAAAGGTGGATATTATCATTCAATGTAATTGAGGTAACTTGTTATTTAATATGAGATGTAATAGAACATGCATCAGGGGTGAAAGGTTTTTCACAAAATAGATGGAAAAAACAAGAAGGTAAGGTCTACTCTATTTGTGCAATTTACAAAAATATCGATCTTTGAATTCAATAGTCTTGCCAATGATAATTCCCAGGCTATTTAGTATGGAGTAGGATAAGAATAAAAGCGAGGTTCAAATTCAATGGCCCAAGTTTGGTTATATTAATCGAAGGAAAAATTGGTTCTCATGGATCTTGAAACACATGCAATTTCATTACCTCAGTTACTATGAACTTTTCCATCTAGTGAAACTGAGTTCAATATTGTCTGGTTTAATATTGGCTATTGAACATTATAAATGATTTGCTTCATCATTTTTCTACTGATATTTTTTTATTGTATTTTGCAGGAGTGAACTTAACTAAGTGGGCCATTAAGTATGGAGCGCATGTTGCCGAGGCTTTGCCATTGAGTATGAAGAGCCCGCTGCTGAGGCTTTCAAGCTGCTATGTATGGGTTAATTGAAGCTGTCGTAATACCTAAGTATGGATTAGAAACCAAGTACATGTGAGATGGTTTACCCATTGTAATATTTTGAAAAGTCATCGATGTACTAGATGATTTCCATGTAAATTTATATGGAGATAATTTTTGAGAAAAGTCATATTTTTTGTAATACTTGACATTTCACATAATATAATTTGTGTGGTTTAAAACTTATATGGTTGTACTTTATATTATTTATAAGTGTTGTAATTAACTAATTAATGTGACATTGCATAATTCACATGTGTATTAGATGATGATAAATGATGTATGATTCTTTTTTTAATTTAAACATAATATCATATTAAAAATTTATATTTATTAATAATGGACACCATTAAAAATATTAAAATATAATAACCACACATAAAACAACTAAAAATGACTAAATTAGTGACCAATAAATGAGATTAATGACCAAAATTCGCATATAAAATGACCAATAATTGATAGATATGTGACTAAACAATGAGATATAAATGACCAAAAAAACGACCAAAATTCAGTTTTGGTGGCTAATTTACGGTCTTTTATTACGCGGCCAAATTTTGTCATATTATAGTTTGTCATGTGGCCATTGATTTGGTCATATATTTGGCCATTGATTCAAATATATGACCAAATACATGACCAAATTAATGACCAACTAACAAGCTGTAAATGACCAAAATAAAAATGACCAATTTTGGTCGCATAATAAAAGACCGTAAATTAGCCACCAATGATTGCCAAACCGAAAGTGGTCATTGATATGCGGATTTTGGTCACTAATCTCTCATTTTCCACTAGTGAATCTTTTTGTTGGATAGAACTTTGGGAATGTCAAACCATATTCTGCTCCTGAACCAGCTCTGCAAAAATTCAGCTCCAGATCCAGATCCAACATCTTAACCTGGTAAGATCTAAATATTTTGTATTTCCATTTGAGGTTCTCAGTTAATATGTCTCATCATACCAATATTTATGAAAAGCTTAAGGGAGCTGATAAATTCCAAGCCTAGAAGTATAGGACCTCCTTGGTCCAGGAAGAAAATGAGTTGGACTCCTACATCAATGAGGAGGTTCCAGTTCCAGAGAGAGATGAGGCTAAGGCCTTACAGAAGAAGAAATTGGTCATGGCGAAGAGTATTATTGTTGATTCAATTAAGGATCACCTCATACCACAGGTGTCCTCCCTAAAGACACCTAAAGCTATGTTTGATGCCCTGACCAAACTGTTTGAAGGAAAGAACATAAACTGGAAGATGACTCTGAGAATCCAACTGAAGAATGTAAAGATCCAGAATGCAGAGAACATATAGTCTTAATTTACAAGGGTCTCTCAGATCAAATAACAACTGGAAGCAGTAGATGAAGATGTAGAGAATCCAGAAATTGTGATGACCACCCTAAATGGTCTTCCTAGGGCATGGGACTCTTTCATTCAAGGGATCTGTGCCAGAAAGAAGCTAGTGAATTTCAACGGACTATGGGAAGAATGATCACAAGAATAATCTCGAATAGTAGCTCAAGAAGAAAATATGGGAAATGAAGATCAAGCTCTCACAATCCACACCAAGAAAACTAGGAGGGACCATCATCACTCCAAAGGTAAGCATTCACACTCTAGAAGCGATCTGTCTACCATAAAATGTTACACATGTGATGAGAAAGGACACATATCCAAATACTATCCTAAAAAAAAAGGGAACTCTCACTAGAAAAGGGGAAACAAGAGAGTACATCATGCTCATGCTGCATAGGATGATGAACCTTCCATAAAGAGAATCAAACAAGAAAGTGCTGTAGAATATGTGTTGATTTCTGATCTTATAGGAACTATCTAACATGGAAGCAATAATTGGATTATAGACAGTGGTGCTTCCAAATATATGAAGAGATTCAACTAATTCCTTTTGAAACTATCTGAACATGAGTCACCTCACAAGGTGAAACTTGGGGATGACTACTAGTATCCAATAAAAGGTAGTGGTGAATCCTCCTATAAGCTAGACTCTGGAAAGTCTACAAAGATGAAAGATGTATTGTTTGTACCAAAACTAAATAAGAACCTCCTCTCCATATTTGTATTTGATGCAAAAGGAATGAGGGTTTCTTTTGTAGATGGCCAAGTTCTTATGTAGCCAAAGGGAAAGACTATTGATGATGCAGTAGTGATTGGGGAATAAGGAGGAGGTCTATACAAATTGAAGGGCTAACCAAAACAAGATTTGGTTCATGAATCGGTAGAACCAAATGAACTTTGGCATAGACGGCTTGCACATGTGCATTACAGGGCACTACCACTTGCAAGAAAAGCTATTGAAGGTCTTCCAGAAATGCAGACAAAACATGAAGGTGTATGCAAAGGATGTGTAAAAGGAAAGAATATGAAGAAGACATTTCCAAGTAGTGAGAGCAAGGAAAAAGGAATCTTGGAGATCCTCCACTCCGATGTATGCGGTCCAATGTCATCCAGCTCTATAAGCGGGTATGTATATTATGTTTCTTTTATTGATGATTTTTCTAGGAAGACATGGATATACTTTATGAAGAACAAAGATGAAGTATTCAACAAGTTCAAGGAATTCAAATCCTTGATCGAGAACCACACAAGAAAGATCAATATTTTTCGATCAAATAATGGTGGAGAATTCACACCAAATGAATTCAAAGAGTTATGCAAAGATTCAGGGATTAAGAGGGAGTTAACCACTCCATATAATCCACAATGAAATGGGATTGCAGAAAGGAAGAATAGAATGATCATGGAAGCTACAATGGCCATGCTTCATGATCAAGATCTTCCCATGCATATATGGGCAGAAGCTGCTGGAACAACGGTGTATGTACAGAACCGTACTCCACACAGAGTACTCTAGAACAAGACACCTAAAGAAGTCTTTTCTGGCAAGAAACTAGAAGTCATCCATCTCAGAATATTCGACTGTCCAATGTACATACACATTCCAAAATAAAAGAGGAAAAAGTTAGATCTTTCAGGAAGGAAGGGTATATATGTGGGATACCCTGAAAGCTTGAAGGATTATAGAATATACTTCCCAAGATTCAAGAAGATCAACATCAACAGGGATGTAGCATTTGATGGAGACTCAGCTTATAACAAATTCAGAAAGAGACCTGCTGAAGAACCTGAAGAAATAGAAGTACCCAGAATTCATGACACAACCATGAATGAAGAAATTCAAGAAGAAGATTGAGAATTAGAAGAATCTCAAGAACCTGTAGATCCACCTCAGAAAAATAATCCTCACAAGAGGAAACCTACTTGGGTACGAGAAGCTATCCAAGGTGCAAAAAGATATGGGGCTCTAGAAGAAACACACAGAGAAAGGAAAAGAACCAGGTCATGTTCCAGTTATGTAGCCTTATTATGTGATTTCATTGATAAAGAACCTTCCAAATATTAATAAGTGACAAAAAAGAAAGAATGGAAGGATGCTATGATCAAAGAGTATCAATCGATCATGAAGAATGATGTTTGGGATGTTGTCCCAAGACCTGAGGGGAAGTCTGTTGTGACTTCCAAATGGATCTATAAGATCAAGCATGTTGCAAATGGTAGAATAGAGAAATATAAAGCAAGATTTGTGGCTCGTGGTTTCTCCCAGAAAGTAGGAATAGATTATGAAGAAACCTTTGCTCCTGTAGCCAAATATACTTCCATTAGATCAGTACTTGCTTTAGCAGCAGTAATGAAGTGGAAAGTACACCAGATGGATGTCAAGACATCTTTCTTGAATGGTGTAGTAGAAGAGGAAGTATATGTGGAACAACCACTCAGATTTGAGACACATGACAGAGTGACTCATGTGTGTAAATTAAAGAAATCCTTGTTCGGTTTGAAACAGGCACCCAGGACATGGTACGACATAATTGACAACTTCCTATCCAGTTTGGGCTTTACCAAGAGTAAAGCAGATTCCAACCTTCACTATAAGGTTGAAGAAGGAAAACTAGTTATACGCCTTCTATATGTAGATGATCTGTTTGTAACAGGTATGGATGGGTTGATAGCTGATACGGGGAGGAAGCTTGCTACCGAGTTTGAAATGAAAGACTTGGGTATGATGCACTATTTTCTAGGCATGGAGGTGTGGCAGAATGCGGATGGAATCTCCCTTGGACAAGGGAAGTATGCAGTAGATATCCTGAAGAGATTCGAGATGATGGCCTGCAAGGCCATGACCACACCTATGGCAACGAACCTAAAGCTATTAAGTGATGCTTCATCCACGTAGTTTTATGCCATGATGTATCGTCAGATGATTGCGTCCTTGATGTACCTGACAAATATGAGACCAGATATTTGCTTCGCTGTGAACACCTTGAGCCAGTTTCTGACAGATCTGAGACATGTTCACTTGATTGCTGCAAAGAATATTTTGAGGTACCTAGAGGGTATAGTTGATTATGGGCTCAAGTATAAGGCTGATCGAAAGATTAACCTGGAAGGTTATGTTGATTCATATTGGGAAGGAAGTGCCATCAATAGGAAGAGCACCTCAGGATGCTTCTTCAGTATGGGATTAAGTGTGATCTCTTGGTTTAGTAGGAAACAGTCTTGTGTGGCACTGAGTACAGCTGAAGCAGAGTATGTGGCAGCTTGTTCAGCTAGTTTTGAGGGAGTATGGTTGAGGAAGCTACTGTTTGATTTATTTTATCTCTAATTGGATGCTACTTGTATATATTGTGACAACCATAGTTGTGTGAAGTTGTCTGAGAACCTAATGTTCCATGGCAAGTTGAAGCATATCGAGATCAAATATCACTATATCAGGGATATGGTGTAGAGAGGAGCAGTGAAGCTCCGGTATGTTTCCATGGATGAATAGATAGCTAATGTATTTACCAAGCCATTATCGAGACTGATGTTTGAATACTTCAGGGAGAAGCTTGGTGTTCTCCAGATCAAGGTTCCTTCCAAGAGGAAGTGATGAGTCCATGAGCCCTTCTGACATAGTGAGAGGATTGGTTCCTTCCATGGTCAGATGTAAGTGTTGTGCCATTTTGTCATGGTGAGAGGATTGGTTCCTCCCATGGTCAGATGTAAGTGTTGTTCCTTTCTGACATGGTGAGAGTATTGGTTCCTTCCATGGTTATATGTAAGCGCTGTGACATGGTGAGAGGATTGGTTCCTTCCACTGTCAGATGTATGTGATGATGCCACATCCAACATGAAAAAGGGTTGGCTCTGTGATGACACATTTAGTATGAAAAATGACTAGCTATGTGTAGATCCCACATCCAACATGAAAAAGGGTTGGATCTGTGATGACACATCTAGTATGAAAAAGGACTAGCTCTGTGTAGATCCCACATCTAGTATGAAAAAGGGTTGTCTTTGTGATGACACATCTAGTATGAAAAAGGACTAGCTCTGTGTAGATCCCACATCCAGCATGAAAAAGGGATGGCTCTGTGATGACACATCTAGAATGAAAAAGGACTAGCTCTGTGTAGATGCCACATCTAGTATGAAAAAGGACTAGCTCTGTGATGACACATCTAGTATGAAAAAGGAGTGGCTCTATTTAGATGCCACATCTAGTATGAAAAAGGACTAGCTCTGTGATGACACGTCCAGTATGAAAAAGGAGTGGCTCTATGTTGGTGCCACATCCAACATGAAAAAGGGCTGGCTCTATGATGATACATCCAGTATGAAAAAGGACTGGCTCTGTAGGTGTGCATCCAGCATGAAAAAGGGCTGGCTCTGTAGAAATTCCTGTGACAAGAATAATCAATAGATAGCACCCATGATGATGACCCGGTGATGATTCAAATCGAGTGATGATCTAGATCTAGTGATGATGATCTAGTAGTGATGATCCAGTAGTGATGATCTAGATCAAGTGATGATCCAGATCAAGATAAAGATGACTTGAAGATGAAGATAACTTGAAGATGAATATGACTTGAAGATGAAGATGATGATAACTCAATGATGATCTAGATGATACAGAGAAGAAGACACATGCTGATAAATTATGTCAAGAGAATACCTTCCTAGTTAAGAGGGAATGTTGATGTATTTGTAACTTCGGAATGTATTCACCTGTATATCTTATGTATTGTACCCCGATGTTTATTCTGGGAAGTGTCTGTAATGTATTTGAGTCATGTCATGCCCCGATGTTCCTATCAATAGATTCAATAATGTAAAAAAGTCATGTCAAGTCATTGTGGGTAACCCTCCTATTGATCAAGGGTTGAATTCCCTGTAGCTATGGGGCCCTAGGGTTATTAGACTCTCCTAGAGAAGTCATCCCTAGTGAGTTATTATCAAGTCGGGAATGAGTATAAATAGAGAATGAGCCTCTCTATTTATCACATATTCACTCACACTCAGTTGTAGCACATAACTGAGAGAGAAGAAATTGTTGGGACAAGAGAGAGAGAGACTATTGTTGTTAGGAGATCATCTTACTGTTTTGGGGTTTTGATTTTGGTGCTGATTCTATCTCTGAGGAAGTTGCAGGGTTTTCTCCTTTATGGTTTCCCTGAGGAAAAACTTTGTGTTCATTGTCTCTTATGTTTGATTGATGTGCTTGTTATTTTCTCAGTTAAAGATCCTAAGATAATTCTTGCTTAAATGATAAAAATATAATAGAGATTTGATGCAGCGTTTGTAGGAAAGGATGGATGTCACAGAAGGTGATAGACAAAGGGATCGTAATGATGTCAGTGAGGATGAAGAGCCTCAAGAAGAAGAAACTGCAGCTCAAGAATCAGCTGAGTAGAGGATGTTGAAACAAGTTTTGGGATCCACCTCGAAACCTAATTGTGACGTGTCAAACTACAGTGGTAGTTTTAATCCTGAAGAGCTTGTTGACTGGATTAATGATATGGAGAATTTATTTGACTATGAGGAAATGAATGATGAAATAAGGTGAAATTCACTATGAAAAAACTCAAAGGGCATTCATCTTTATGGTTGCACGATGAACATGCATAATGGAAAATGCAGAACAAGCCAAAAATAAAGAGTTGGAACCATATTATTACAAAAATCAGAGGTAAATTCCTACCCCAAGATTATAATCTCTATTTATTTAGACAGATGCAAAATATTAGGAAAAGGATGATGTCTGTAAGAGAATAAACCAAAGATTTTTATAAACTGAATATAAGAGCAGGTTATGTGCAAGATATTGTAGAAAAAGTAGCTAGATATATGAATGGGTTGAGAATGGATATCCAAGATGAAATTATCCCTCTGACACCAAGGACAGTAGAAGAATCTTACCAAGTTGCATTGAAAGAAGAGGACAAGATTGCAAGGAGGTATTCAAATATACAAAGAGGTTCTAACAAAGGAAGAGGACAACAATTTAATAGAGGAAGATCTACAACCCAAAGAGAAGGAACCAACAGTTCAAGTCATCAAGGAAATCAGGAGGATGAATTTAAAGAAAGGGGATTCTCTCCTGGAGGAAGAGGCTGAGGCAGAGGAAGAGAATTCAAATTCTATAAATGTGGCAAGATGGTATATCGATGTTTTGAGTGTTCAGAGAGTAAGGACATAGGCTCAATAAATGATGTTGTTACTCCAACAGTGGAAGGAGAAGCAAAGGAAAATGAGGTTGAAAATTTACCAAAGACAGGTGAGTGTCTTTTGCTAAAGAAAGTGTTGCTGAAGGCAGAGAAAAATCATGTTGAACCAGCTTAGAGGAAAACCTTATTCAAGACCCTGTGCAAAGTTAAAGGGAAGTGCTGCAAGGTAATAGTTAATAGTGGAAGTATGGACAATTTGGTGTCCACTGAATTGGTAGAGAAGTTAAATCCAAAGAGGACTAAGGATCCAACACCATACAAGGTTTCATGGCTTCAAAAAGGCCATCAACTATTGGTAAATGAACAATGTGAGGTATATTAACAATTGGGAAGCTACAAGGAAAAAATTATTTGTGACGTGATGCCAATGGATGTGTGCCACATCTTGTTGGGAAGACCTTGTCAATATGACATAAATTCCATACATGAAGGTAAGATGAATGTCTACAAGTTTTAAAAAGTTGGGCTGAACCAAAATTTTCTTCCATTGCAAGAAGAAGAGACAGCTGGAAACAATGATCCAAAAGATTTGCTGATGAGTGGAAAGGAATTTCTACACTAGATAGAGGATAATGAGGTAAATTTTTCTTTGGTTTGTAAACCTAGGGTAGTGTTTACAAGTAATAAAATTTTGGATATTCCTGTTGAAATTTAAGATATTTTAAATGATTTTCATGATATAGTAGTGAATGATTTACCAAGTGAATTTCCATCTAAGAGGAGTATCAGTCACCATATTGACTTGCTACCAGGATCAAACTTACCAAACAAGGTCGCATATAGAATGACACCTCAGGAAAATAAAGAAATTAGAAACCAAGTGAATGAGTTATTAGATAAAGTACTGATCATAGAAATCCTTAGACCATGTGATGTACCAACATTTTTAAACCCAAATAAGGATGGAACCTGGAGGATGTGCACTGATTCAAGAGCCATCAACAAAATAACAATCATATATAGATTTCCATTTCCTAGAATTGATGATTTAATGGACTGTGTAAATCATGCAAGGTATTTTTCCAAGATTGATTTGAAAAGTGGTTACCATCAAATCAGAATCAGAGAGGGATATGAGTGGAAAACAACATTCATGAGAAACGATGGATTGTATGATTGACTTGTCATGCCATTTGGCTTATCAATTGCACCAAGTACTTTTATGAGATTAATGAATGAGGTGTTGAAATACTTTATTGGAAATTTTGTCATAGTTTACCTTGATGATATACTAACATAAAATCGGTCCAAAGAAGAACATTTGAGGCACTTGATTCATGTATTAAACAAATTGCAAAAGGAGAAATATATAATAAACCTAAAAAAGTGTTCATTTCTAAAGTATGGACTTGTATATCTTGGTTTTGTCATTTCCGAGGAGGGATTAAAGATGGACTCTCAAAAAGTGAAAGCTATCCAAGGATGGCGTTCACCCAAGAAAAATTTTGAGTTAAGAAGCTTTCATGGTCTGTCTAGTTTCTACAGGAAATTTACAAGAAATTTCAGCAATATTAGTGCACCCATAATTGAGATCATTAAAGAAGATAAGAAGCCATTCAAGTGGACTACTGAAGATGAAAGGAGCTTTCAGATATTGATGATAAGGGTCACTGAGCAACCGATTTTAGCTTTACCATATTTCCAAAAACAATTTCAAATGAAGTGTGATGCAAGTGGAGAAGCCATAGGAGCTGTGTCAAACCAATAAGAAAAACCCATAGCCTATTTCAGTGAGAAGTTGAATGAAGTCAGGAATAAATACTCATCATATGACAAAGAGTTTTATGTTGTAGTTCAATCACTAAAGCAATGGAGGCATTACTTGTTGCATAAATAATTTGTTTTGTATTCAGACAATCATGCCTTGTAGTACATAATGCAACAACCAAACTAATTCAAAGACATGTAAAATGGGTTGAATGTCTACAAAATTTTACTTTTGTGATAAATCATATCAGTGGACAATTCAATAACATTGTAGATGCCTTAAGCAAGAGGACATTGATAATGCAATAAAATCCAGTGCAGGTTACAGTGTTTGACTCTATGAAAGACTTGTATGAAGATGATGTAGATTTCAAGGAAGCATTTGAGGCATGTAAAAATCCAGCATTAAGGGATAGAAATCCATGGTTAGATACATAATACATGATGATTTATTTTTTAAAACTAATCAGCTTTTTATTCCTAAATGTTCAATGAGGGAAAACTTAATCAAAGAGAAACACAATGGAGGATTAAGTTGGCATTTTGGCCATGATAAAACTATGGAACAACTGAAACATTTTTATTTCTGGCCAAAAATGAGAACATATGTGCAGAAATTCATGGATAAATGTACAATCTGTCAGCATGCAAATGGTAAAAGTCAAAATATTGGTTTGTACATGCCACTTCCAATTCCCAACATACCTTGCAATTCAATTAACATGGATTTATTTTTGGGTTTGCCAAAAACACAGAAGGTTCATGATTCAATTTTTGTTGTTCTTGATAAATTCTCCAAAATGGCAAATTTTATCCCTTGTTTCAAAACTAGTGACGCTACAAATATAACCAATATATTTTTTAAGGAAATTGTAAGATTACATTGACTTCCAAAAAACATGGTTTCTGATAGAGACTCTAAATTCCTTGGAAATTTCAGGAAAACCTTGTGGAAGAAACTTGGGACAGATCTGAGTTTTAGCTCGACATACCACCCTCATATTGATGGAGAGACTTAGGTAGTTAATAAAAGTCTGGGATATATTTTGAGAAGCTTATTTGGAGAGCATCCCAAACAGTGGGATCAAGCACTCGCTCAAGCTGAATTTGCTTATAATGTCCCCAACTAGGAGCATAGGCCATGATCCATTTCAGATTGTATATGGAGTGCACCCAAGTGGTATTTATGAAGGGATTTAGAAAGAGCTGAGAGAAGAAGTGCAGATGGAGAGGAATTTTCTACAACAATACATGAGGTCCATGAATAGGTAAAATTGAAATTACAAGACAACAACATCAAATACAAAGGCATAGAAGATTTGAAGAGGAGAAAGAAGAGTTTTGAAGTTGGTGAACTAGTTTTAGCAAACCCCAGGAAGGAAATATTTCCAAAAGGAGAGTATAACAAATTGAAATATAAGAAAATTGGATCCTGTAAATTTCTCAGGAAATTTTCAAACAATGCATATGAACTAGAATTTCCATCGGGTATGGGAATATCTCCAATTTTTAATGTTGTCGATTTATATAAATACAATGCAGATACTGTAGAAGGAACAATGGAAGAGGATGACAACAGTAAAATAAGACAACAGGTCCAATGGCAAAAACATATGCCACTTCAAGAAAGACTACAGGAATAGAAGATCTTGAACAAGAGAGTGAAGAAGAAAACCAGAGGAAAATAGTACTTTGAGTAGAAGATTCAACATGGTTGACGACCACAATGTTACATAAAAGTGGCACATGTATAGAACATCTCATCGACAGGATCCCATGAATATTTTCAAGTCTAGAAGCCTGATGCAGGAGAATTGGGAAGGAAAATAAAATCTGTGTTATCATTTTGTTTTTAGATTAGATTCAGTTAGTTTGAGTGATAGTGACATGTGTGTTGTAATAATGGTTATTACTTTCAAATAGGCTCTCACATGAGAGTAAATTTCAACTCAAAATGGGCCTCCTAAGGAAAATTAATAAAATAATACTTAAAATAATAAAACAAGATTTATTAATTTTGGAGAAAGAAAAGAAAAATCTACTTTTTTTGTTTGTATTTTCGACATATCTCCATGTGTTTTTACTCAAATTTCGATCGAGAGAGCTCGTTGGATGCAAAATTCAATTTCACATCCAACGAGTACCCACTCGGCATACTTTTGACGGGACCCACTACCTCAAAAAGAAAGAAATACCTAAAAAAACGTGATGATGATGTCATCATCACGTTTTTTCAGGTATTTCTTGTTTTTGGGGTATTGGGGCCCATCAAAAGTATGTCAAGTGGGTACTCATTGGATGCAGAATTTAATTCCACATCCAACTATCTCTCTTGATCGAAATTTGAGTAAAAGCACAGGGCAATATGTCGAAAATACGAACAAAAAAAATAGTTTTTTTTATGATACTTATCCCCAAATTTATATTAAAGTTTTTTTAAGAGGTGCTCCCTTTTTTAATTTTAAAGCATTTTGATTGGGTAATACATGATGACAAGGAATTTGTATTATTTTTGGAAGGCCCGTTTTAAATTGAAATTTCCTCTAATGAATCTTTAAGAGCCAACATTTTTTATTTTGTTAGATTGATTGTGATCTCTAAATGTTGTAGGATCCCAAAATATATTTTGATAGTTCCTTAAAAATGGCACTATAATCCAATTTTTGGTTGTTGTTGGAATAAAGAAATAATGTAATGATACTCTGTGGGTTTTCATGAATTTATTTTGTTTCAGATACCATTACCTATTGAGATAATCTTCACTGGATATACAAATCTAATCTTGGTGTTGAGTCTTATCGAAGAGAAATTCAATTAATCGTGATACTGATTAATTGATTTCTGGTAAAACTTGAAGAGTTAATTAGCGCAGTAATTAGTCTCAAATAATATGAATCAATAGTTTTGCTTGAAAAATATCTGTGTCTAGTTGTTCATAGAATGTTGATGGTTGATCTCAGTTTTGAGGAGGTTGAAGTGACTAAAAATGCCAACTCCATCGTTGTTCTTGGTACCATCTAGATCGATCTCTTGCAAAGAACCCCTAGCGCGTAATACAAGATCTCTTGGATGTCTTCATAGTCAAATTCAAACAGAGGGAGAAACGTTGTCATGTTGGCTTTACTCCGTTGGATTGAACAAGGAATGGTAATGATTTAATATGGAAGGTAAATTTGCTATGATAAATTCAAAAAATTTTACACCATAGATCAGAGTGTAATTAATGGTGATTGAGTGCGATGTTTAAATTCCTTTTTCCTGGACCATAATATATATCTATATATCGATCAATGTTTGGAGAATAGCTATGCACTATTCAATTTCTATACAAAGGAAACCTTTTACTGTTCTCCTGGTAACCATCATAAAGCCATTGAGTTATATCATTTAGATACTATACATAATTACACTTTTCTATTTCTAATATAAAACCTATGTTTTATATTAAAAGTTAAACCATTATGCATGTATATGTAGGTAGCATATCGTGAATGGTTCTTTATTTCTAGCCACATCTAGGTTTCAATGTTTTTTTTTTAATTTAATAAACTAGCATAGATGTATCTTAAACTTGATTCCATCCAATACTAAAAGGAATCTAATTTCTTGGTGTGTAGAAATTTTTTATCATAATTTTTTACACAATGAAAAAAAAATTACACATTAAAGTTATTGAGATTAAGATATGAATATAATTATTATTTTTGTTTAAACCAATATCATTTTCTTTTTTTCCTTTTTATGGAAATGTCCCATTTTTAATGCAAAAATGTATTTTAAAATGAAATATATAAATTATCAATAATGGATATATTTTGTGCAAAGAGGTGAAAGACATATTTTCACAATGATGATTTTTAATGATCACTAGGTTTCACTATGAAACCAAATGCACTAAATTATATTTTTTAAATTTATAATATAAAAAATTATATTGAAGATTTGGAAGTTGTGTGCATGGCATTGAAGTTTATATATAAAGTAAAGTACATTGGGGTTTAAGTTGTTTTGCATGGTTATGTAAATGCAAGTTAAGTAAATTTTAATTATTTAATATACTCGTTTAGCAAGTATACATGAACGAGCAACAATAACAACCCCCGGAAGGGCCAATTATGATAAATTGTTCACCAATTTAATATTTCATTACATATAAGGGCTCCCAAAGATCAAATGTCTCCGACGAGATTGGAGCCCACATGAGGACCATAATAACCAAATCTCCCAACCACCCAAATTACACTCAATAGACATAAAATGTTTTATTATTTGTATTAGTATTTTTTAATAATGTATTAGTATCGAAAAAAAAATCTACTAAAACTTCTAATCTTTAATCTTTACTAAAACTCCCGCTGTAAATAAACAATGAAAACCGTTTTAAAAAATGTTCTACAATAAAACATATTACATGATATTTTCCTTCTAATGTTATATAGTTACAATCCTCCTTTACCCCCTGTATGATTAAACATTTATATCATCGAAATTTTCCCCACTATATGATTAAACATTTATATCCTCGAAATTTTCTTTTAGAATCTAAACTCAACCCATGGAGACTTGGCGGAGATAAAAACATTTCAAGGCTTTGTCTCATCTAGGCTACGTAGTTCTACCTAACCTTTGATTAGGTAGAACCCTTATGAGTAATCAACGAAAGCATCAAACACTTCTGCATAGGTTTTACATCGTAACTACCAAGTCTTCAACTTGACTTTTTCACTTCACTTGGTGGTTAAGTTTCCAAGCTAATTTGTCATAGGAATGACCAAGGTTGGAATTTCGTTTCATCTCTGTCCTTCCTACTAAATTGGAATTTCATAAATTATCTTTCTCTTTTTTAACTATTATTTTTTGACATTTTGAACTTCTATTTTGGTTAATCCGGAAAAGTTTTAGTGAAATAATAACATTTGACAATGAAGTTTTGTTAAAAAATGCTTTTCAACAATAATGTTTTTATTAAAGAATTTAATTTTTAACAAAAAAATATGTTTTTTTATTAAAGAATTCAATTTCGAATTAAAAATAACAATAGATTTATTTATTTATGTTTTTCATTGATCATGTGCTTTAAATATTAAGGATGGAACAAAATAACTTACTAAGAGTAACATAGACAACTCATAAGTAACATGTGCTAGTATTATGCATTTAAAGTACATTAAGTGATAAATTTAAGAAACAAACAAAACATGGAACCTAGAATCAAGCCACATGTAATGCAATATACAAAATTTTGCAAGGTTACCATGATAGGTGAATGGTGTAATTGAAATTTTGAAATTTAAATTTTCAATTAAAATATATGCTTTTATTAAGGAGTTTAATTTCCAACTTAAAAATAACAATATACCCATTTACCCATGTTTTTTGTTGATCTTGTACCTTGAAAATATATGGTAGAACAAAAAACCTATTAACAAGGATAAAGACAACTCAAAAGCAACATGTGTCAGCAGTATGCATCTGAAGTTCATTAAAGGATAATCTTAGGAACAAACAAAAGATGGAACCTAGATTCCTTTCTGGAGGTTTATGTTAAACCACATGTAATGCAACATACAAATATTTTCAAGGTTACCTTGTTGCATTGATGATGTAATTGAAATTGTGACATTTAACTCTAAAGTAATTGAGTTAAAAGGGCATATAAATATAATATGCCCTTTGTAGAGGCTATTCATTAAAAAACACATTGCAATTGAGATTTTACTATGATGTTGTCTCCTTCCTTTGTCAAAACAAGTTTAATAAGTTTTTTTTCCATGTTATAGATTGTTTGATTCCTCAACTATTATAAGCAAAAGCAAATCTTTCACCCAAGGGGAGTTGTCTGATTATTATCCATAATGCAAATCTTACGATTAAAACTATTTTTTGGGCACATGTTTTACTAATATAGATCCAATGATGTGATACATTTCCAATTTAATTCTCAAAGTGCTTTTTTGTAGGGGAGTGTCAAAATTTGTATGAACTAGTTCATGATTCCTTGTTTCTTCTTTGGGCCATTCACTTTCCCTTCGCTACAAATGGATTAGAAGAAGCCACTTTAACATCAAATTTGTTTAGAGACATTTTTTCCCATGAGTAAAAGTAATTGTTCCAACCAATTACTAAGACTACAAGAATAATAAAAGGTTACTATGTTTTAAAATATATCAAATAATTCATTTAAAAAAATGTAAATAGATACATGAAAATATTTTAACAAGAAGACCTAAAAATTATAACTTGAAAGTATTGGAAGTGTACTAAATAGGATTGGGAGCCTCCCACATCAAAACCCTATTTTGATGCCTTTGTATAGTCACAAGTGTTAACCCATCTCAATATCAAAATAACAAAAACAATTTAATATTTAAGAAAAACAACTTAACAGTTTAATTTAAAAATTGTTTTTAAATTATTATCAAATTTATAAAAAAATTAAAAATAACATCTTACCAAATCTAGTAGCTCCAATTCCATGGAAGCCAAAGTAGAGAAATTTCAACTTGTCTATAGAAATGGGTATCTAAATTTCAGCAGGTACTTTTAACTTTTGAGGCCCATAACAAAAAATCAAGCTTATCTAAAATCTCATTGGTGATGCTTGGTAAATTTGGTAGGTGATAAATTGTTGATGCTTGGTAAATTCAATAGTGGATAAATTGTTGATGCTTGGTGGGTGGATCAGCTACTTCCTTCATTAGCATAGTTTAAAACAAACTTCTTCTTTTAAAATGGTACCAATGACCTCTCTCTTGAAGTTGGAGTTTTGGACTTGAAAATTGACTTATCATATGAAGGGATGGCACAAAATATAAGGAAAGGCATTGAAAGGAATGACACAACCCTATATAAAGACAACCCTATGCCAAGATAAGAAAGAAAAAAAATGGAATGAAGGAAAATCCATCTCCGTTGAAGAAAAACTCACTCACCTACTCTTCAATCAAATGGAAAAGTTTCAATATCCATTATTACATTTATAATATCATGCCACATATTGTACACTAGTTATCTAAACATGCACATATCTTAAGAAGCTTATTAATAAAAAGTAAAACAAGCTTATTAATAAAAATTAATGATAATTTAGAAAGATAATTAACTATAAAAAAATATCTCCTCACAAATTGTTTGCACCTATTTTGAGATGGTTTTCGAAACCATTTATCTGTATTTTGATAGATAAAACGCCTAATGATACGCATATTCCCATCAAATTCCAAACCTGGGAATTAAGACTCTTGCAACATGTTGACATTAACCTTTGAGTGGGTGCAGGGTCAAGAAAGGATTAACTTTAACTGACAAAAGAAGTTAGGGTGGAGTGAGAGGTCTGAAAAGGAAAAGAAGTTAGGGTGGAGTGAGAGGTCTCAAAAGGAACCCAATATTGTCATCAAATATGGGTGGGCTTAGTGGCATCTAGGGTGGAAAGATGAACATCCAAGGTATCTAGATCATTGCAAAAACAATAGTCTGAGCAGATGCTGAGCCCAAAGAACTAGACCTTTGGATTGCAAAAGCAATTCAGGTAGAGGGTGAGATATCCAAGGAACCCAAATCACTGAAAAATGAGATGTTTTCGGTGGGCACTGAGTAGAGAGAATGGACACTTTTAATGCCAAAAACAATTGGGTTAGAGGGGTGACCTCAAGTGTAATGTCCCCAAAACTCGAAAAAAAAATTATAGGCTAGTAAAAACTACCTAGACGGAACATTATTCACTTACAGAACTCTATCATACACTTCATGCACCTCTGTTTATTTGTAAGTTGTTCTTACATTCTGTCTTTTACTTTCAGTCATTATTTTTAATGTATTTTACTTATGATGGTGTACTGTTGTTTATTGCTTAGTATTATGCTTACACTTTTGTCACTTATGTGTCGTTACTAAATTTATATGCTTTGTCCTTTTTGCATTGTCACACTTGTTAAATTATGGAGTCCTAACTTAACTTTGTTTGTGGAAACAAAGTGGGCAGAGTGGCATGACTCGTTCTCCCATGATAGTTTGAGAGGTAAAGGTGTTTACTTGTTAGCGGGTTACGTAGTTCTCTAAACTAAGGAACCTATTCTATTTACATGCAGTTCATGCTTGTGAGAAAAACCTGTTTTAAAGAGTACGAAAAACTGTGACTTTAAATATCATACTGTTGGTTGAATTTGGTTCTTTTATCGACTCTGAATTATAACAGGTATAGTTGCTATTCTTGTCAATTTAACTATTGCTCCTAAAGCTCTTCTTCAATACTTATGCTTCATTTGGGTCTTATAACTCTTTATTTCATATTTGGCATTAATTAATGTTTACGTTTTAGTTTATTAAAAATTATTAACACTTCTTATGTTTTCTATTTTGTAGGTTAAATACGTGGCCTTCAAAACAAATCCATTGATTTATAAGGGTTAAAGTAATTAACATGGCATATTCCATATGCCATGTTCACTAAGAAAAAGCTTAGGGATTAAATGTATTGTGTTAAGTTTATTTCTTAAATACTAAGGTTCATATGTTAATAGGTTTTAAACCTATGGTACATACATTATATTAAATACATAAGTCTTGGGTTGACTTAAGGCTAGTGCAGACCATATATGGACTTACACTCAAACCTTATCATTTGTAATATATTAAGCCTTGTTTATAACATAAGCGTTGAAATGTTATGGTGATAGGAAAAAGGGTGGCTAAACTATAACATATGGTAGAAACCATATGATAGCATGGTTTAATCCTTCATGTGGGAAGTGGACATACTTAATAATGCAACAGAACTTAAACTACGGAGAGTGGGTTTTGTATGGTGTTAATGGTTTCCAGCTGGTGCATTCAATTCTCTTGGGACAACGTGACAGCCTCAAGCTTAGGGCTTGGGCACATGATGGCTTTGTCATTTGCAAGGTTTTGAGTTGGGGTTTGGTCTTGCTCTGTGTAGGGGAGAATGGAGGCGACCTCCATGAGCTTATAGGTAAGATCTGCATTCGACCTGTTATCATTTCTATGGTTTGCATTGTTGCAATATATCATTGTCATGCTTCTCATCGTGTTGTTTGTGGATGGTTGCAGGTGTTGGGTTCGGTGGAGAGACTCGTGGCTCAAAGCTTTTCGCCGCTTCCTATATGATGGAAATGGTGAACGATAAACCTTCCAACAAGCCAATGCTTGTTACCTCTTGGCCCAACTGAGTGATGTCTTCACTGTTTGGTTTTGGGGTTTAACATTCGCCTTTGGGCATATAATTACAAAGTTGGATATATTTAAATGTTTTAAGGGCTTCAGTTGTGGAGTGAAAAACCACATTTCCTCTGGTTTTGTGTATAAATTTTTGGGTTTGTAATGATTTACTGGTTTGGGCCTTTGAGCTATGGACCACACCATTGCTTGCAATTCTGCCATAGCCCATTGGCATGCCCATATAGACTTCGTTTTGGCTTTGGAGGCGACTGTGTGGAGACACTACGATTTACCATATAGTGTATGATGTCTATACTTTGCATTTTAAAAACAAAGAATCATGTCGTTTTGCTTAGTGTGTTGTGTAATGTGAATTCTATGTTAATGGTTTAATAAGGTGATTTTAGCACAGGAATTCGCCTTCGTTTGAGGTCTGTGTGTGGATTATTTTAATGGGCTGTAATCATGAACAACATGGGTGTTGAGAGGCCAAGCCATGAATGGCTTGAGCCTTCCCCATCGTGGCTGCGATAATCTTGCTGTTAATTCATGGTTTAATAATGTGACTGTGTGTGGTGACTTATGCTACGACAATGGTTTAAATACTTGTGTTTGAATGAGGCACATGCCTTTGTGAGTGCTCTGTGTGCATTTATAATTATTACCTAGCTATGTTTTAAGGAAAGCAAATAGGTGAAGCCATGCCATGTATGGCCTTGGCTCATGATAGGCTCGTTGTCCTAGCTTGAATGGTTACATTTCTAATTATTTTGTTTGGTTAATTATGTAAGTGGGGATATGTAAAAACCATAGAAAAGCATACGACTACTATCGTGCTGTAGGTTCCCAAGTGTGGACTGTATATAAAATAATTGTGGTCGAGGCCGTAACATAGTGTTGGGCTATAACCCTCGTTGTAGTGAATGTAATGGCTGGAAACAACGCTTTGATTTTTTTTAAAGAAGTATTGTGGTTATTAATAATTGGTGCCTGCATACCTCATGTATAGCGTGGCCTTAGATTAATAATAGAAACGATCTACAGGAATTAATCCTGGGCATTACCATGTGTAAAGACTATGGATTATTAAAAGAATTGGTTTTTGTGCATTATGTATTAGCTATGGTTTGTAATTACTTTAAAGAACAAGAGCATGGTTGCGTTATTCGATTACTTTTTGTAAATTTATGATATGGTTATTAATTTGTGCTTTGGCCTTGGGTCTAGGACGTCCATGGGAATCGATGTCGTGACCTCTGTTAGATATTAAAGAGTTTTAATTACTAGTTGGTAAATGTTATGTGCTTAGGGAAATTTAAATAGGGATGTGGATTATTATGTATGTAAACATAGTTTTGATAAAGGACCGCATGGATGGTCATGATGCCTCCTCTGATTATTTATAATGGTGTTTTATTTATGTGGATTATTTTAATATTAATTTGTAATATGAAGACAAACCTTGGAAGGTCCTTAATGATTTGATTAGCTTTGTTTTAGATATAATTTATTCTTAGTGGATTTAATTTATATTCTAATTGTGTTACTAAATAGTCATATTTAGAATTCTGGTTTATTTACTCCTAAACTAGTTTTAAATTAAAACTTGAAACAAGCCTTTGGCGACAGGGTACTAAAAACCTAAGGAATAAATAATTATACTACTGGTAAAAAAACCTAACTATAGTAAGCATAAACTATATACTTGGAATAATACAGGAAACAATCTTAAGGATACAAACCCTGTAATATACAACATATCTTAAAATTTATAGCCTAGGGTTAGCATTTTAAGAATACAAATGCTAGCAGATTATTAACCATAGAATCAAACCAACAAGGTTAATATATGAATTGAAATCATCTACGTAGTATAAACAACAGTTATTCTAGGGCAATAGAATAGGGAGTCAAGGGTTTCATACCTGAATTTGAAGTTCTGTTAATGGCTAAACCTACACATTCAAATAACCAAAATTTGAGATTTTACATCAAGGAAAACATAGCACTTTATAAATTATGGTTGTGCATCTTGGCCAAGAAAGCCAAATGGAAGCAATAAAACTATCTAAAACCCATCACGAAAGGATAAAAATAAAGCCGAGCTTCTGTTAGAAACACATAATAAATGTAAACATTAGATTAAGTTGATACAAGGGCATCAAATCAACATCACAATGTGACAAACATGGTCACATGGAATGTGGAGGGTGCCACTTGTCAAAGCACAACGTTGGAGTGTTTAACTAAAGATTTAATTTCATGTTATTTTGGATTATAATAAGATAATTTTGAATTATAGTAAGATAAATATGGGTTAGGATTCCCTCTCTTTTATGTATGAGTGAACTTTCATTTTGAATTAGTTTGAAACAAAAGAGTTTTACTGTGTAAGTGGAACTTGTTGGAATTTCTGAAGTTTGATTTGGTATTAAAAATGACAAAAACGATATCATCACTTGGCTTTAGCTACACAAAACTACGTGGAGTTTACCACTTCTACTTAAGAGTATCGAATGGGGCTGCATAGCTTATTTCTTGACTTATTTTTTGCGTGTTCTCCTTGCATCATAAGCAGATCAATATAATGACAATTAAGAATTATGGAAACTTAATCATTAGATTTTGGAACGAAACCATTCAATTTTAGATAGAGTACTCAAAGATGGATAAGAGTCATTTTCGATTGAAAATAAAAGGAAAATGCCAAAATTATCGCATGATTAACCAGTTTGGACAATATTGTCATGGGTTTATGATTTATTTGACCGCGAAGGTTCTGATCGACTGAAATTAAAACACAAACATTGAAAATGACGCGACTCGCGAGGTTATGCCTGACTAAAAATAGAACACAAAATTGAAACTGACGCGAAGAGAAGAAACCTTGAAACTATAAAAGACGCTAGGTTATAAGTTTCTTTGGCTTTTCGATGTTAACATGAAAGACGTGAGGTTAGGTTATTAGAAGTTTTTATTTTAACGAGAAACATTTATTTTTATTTATCATCTCTGTCAAAGTAGGTATATAGCTATTGTTTTAGTCAAACAATACTTTTGACTGTAATTAATTTATATACTTTTTCAAAAGTTTTACATAACTTTTATAAAATTTATATATTAAATTAGTATTTTAAAAATAAATTTATATTTTTTTATTTTTTAAAATCTAGTTTTTCATTTTATGATTGGTTCATTTTAATGATTTGATTAATTTCCTCTAATGTGGAGATGAAATTGTTATATATAAAAAATATTTAAAAATAAAAATAAAAATAAAAAAAACATAACAATGTCAAGTGTCTTGTTTATTAAAATAGTAATAATGACTAATCTTCATAGATGTGACAATCACATCACAATGAATGAATATAGCTAGATCACTATATAGAACTTCTATTTAGAAATAATTATTTTTTAAATATATATAAAAACTTTAACATATTAAAATATTTTTTACATAAATTTACTGTATAAAATTTTTAAACTTAAATTTTAAAATATTTATTTTATATTTAATCAAGTTTTTTTTTCACATTTCATATATTAATATATTAATTGAACTAAAGATTGATTTTTTTAATATTTATTGCTTTATTCAAACAAATATGATGTTTAATATTTTAATTAGTTAACATTATACTATAGATTTGCCAAAGTTAATAATTTATCTAACCTTTTTATTGTTAATAGAAAAAGTTATATGCTATTTTGCTAAATTTTTGTTAATAAAGAAACACAAATTTTATAAAATCTATATATAATTTTGATATTTCTAAATGATAATGACATTTTCTTATGACTTCTTATTTTTTATCCAATTATTTTCATGTCAAACTTTAACTTTAACTTTGGCTTATATAACTATTAGATCAAAGCATTTCTAAGTTATGACATTGAACTTGGGTTATAAATAACTATTAAATTATAAAAATGTTAAATTATTAAATTAAACCTAGGTATGTAAAACTATTAAATTAAAAAAAAAATTATTAAATTGAACCATTTCTTAAGGAAGGTAATTTCACTTGTTATCTCACTATTGACATTGGATAGCTTCTTTAACTTTTTACCCTAATGATTTGACTACTTAGATTTACTCTCAGTATCCATTATCTCACACACAAGTTGAATCATTCATTTCTTCAAGGAATATCCTTATTGTATTCTCTCTCGATTAATCAATCACTTATTCCTTCAACCAAATAATCTTCATGACATGATATATAAACTTTCATGGATATTTCTTTGCAATAATTCATCACAACAAATCTTATAATATTTTGAAAATTGTTTATTATATATTGTCTTACTTTAGATCTTCAAATTTAAAGGTTACTATCTTAATGTATGAAATGCTAAATCAAATGAAATAAAATACATAAGTAAATAATGCATCATCCACATATGAATAGAAAATATTCTAGGAAAAACCAATATGATAAAAACCCAATTAGAAGGTGAGGCCTATGCTCATACTCTTTTGTTTTCAGTTCTCAAACGAAAGTATAAAGAAATTACATTCACTATGGATTTATGATGGAAACTATGGCATGAATGGCTAATATAGGATCTTCTACTTTTTCTATTTTGCTTAAATATCCCACTCCTAGATGCTATACTAGTACTAAACTATGGAACAGTAACAACACTAATATAATCGAATCCTTTCCTTTACTAGTGGCTCAATATTTAATATAGTTTGATAGTCGTCTAGGATTACGGTGAGGGTGTTTGCATGCCTCAAGCACTAATTAATTTTAGGGTTTGGAACCTCTATAATATTTTTGAAAGGCCACATATGACTAGCTCCACATGTGCAAGTGATTGAAGTTGACGTGGAATCCACTTAGTACCATGGCGGTTAATAAGACATGCCCACATGTGTGACTAGCATCTAGTTGATACCATGGTGGTTAATATGATAAGATAACCCATATTTTTGTGGTGGGAATAAATTTTGCATACAAACTATGATTTACATGAATTTTTTGTTGGTGGAATGTTATCAATGTGTAAAACAGATCTGATAGGTTGCAGTTCCAGATCAAAACATTTTAACCCGTAAAATAGACATCTAAGGCCTCAAATGGGATTTGGAAGGTTTTAGACTCCAAATCACAAAAGTGAGACCTCCCCATAAAATGGTCCCTACAAGAAAATATCTCTAGTTTGTCCACCCAAAAAATACCAAAATATGTAATTATCTATTCTGAATCATACCTCCCCATTTAGGGAGTATTTTCTCCCCAAAAATTTTTAGTAAAGAAGGTGAGGAAATGTTTTCTCTAACATCTCCTTAGAGTACCATTTGGCCTTGAAAGTTGTTATTTCAAGCCATGCTACCAAAGTTCATAATGTTAGCGTCCAACCCTAACCACCCTATTTTATTAATGTATAAGGTTGTATGGCCCATTACATTGTTACTGGGTAGTGACATAATGTAAAGGTCCCTATTTATTGAATGAAATCTTGTAAGTGGTTGACCTCATTAACACTGGGACCACAAGTAATTACAAATTTTTCTATTGAAGCACTATATTTAGCGTAGTAGACTAAGTAATGTTTAGTTACGAATTTTCATTATATAGTGGAGCTTTTCTCTTTGAGGTTTCCCCCTTGAAGATGTAAGTGAACATAGCTCTCTATTTTGAATATATTTCATGAAGAGATATTTTTATGGTTTTATATATTCTCTCTTGTGTTCTTCTTTCTTCTTTCTATTTTTTTTTATATCTGTTCTTGCAAGTAAACATATAATAATACTACATAACAAAATTTTAGGTTTAGAGGTGCAAAAGCTTCAAACTTATAGAAACCTTAAAACCATGTCCAATTCATGTGTTTACAAGGAGTAGTTCTTATTTCAACATTTTTGCCTCAAACCTTGAAAAGTATGTTTTTTTCCAATAATTGTCGAGATATTTTTGCGGTTAACAACCTCAATTCTTTAGTTTTTTAAAATATGTGTTTTAACATCTTTAAATGACACAGATATTCTGTGTTTAATAGTTAAACCTACAGTTGAGGTGTCATATACACAAAAAATACAAGTGGTGGTATTGAGTCACATTGTTTGACACGTAGTAACCTATGTTAGTACCTCTTTGAGTAGTATTATATTAGAAAATAACTATATATGAAATTTCACTTTTAGATACCTTGGGTATATCAAAAGGCCCCTAGGTGTGCCTAAAACCATTCTTAAATAAATTGATCAAACATCATTTTATTATAGTGCACCAAAAATAACAAGATTAGGGAGATCTCCCTTTAGTATATCTAGTTGATTAGTATGGTTGAGGGCATGGTCAAGCATCCTTAGTTAGTTACTCATTGTATACCAACTAGAAATACCAAACAATAGATCTAATGCCACACAAATTGAGGCACGAGATGAACAACACAAGAAGATTTAGGAAAACATTAAGGAAAATTATGACCAATGTACGAGAGAGATTTTACAACGTTTGGAAGAAATCAACTTGCTAGACTAAAATTTGTAATGGAGGTTTCACCTCATGCATAAATCCCTTAGAATACACAACAAAGTGAGACGCAATAGGAATAAATGTATCTCACTCAATATTATTTAGCCGTACTTAGACCCTTATGGGTCCACACAACCATAGACCACCATCTAGGGATAATAATAGTTGGAACCATTTTCCTAAAGTGGAATTGATCTTTTTATGGTTTTAAACTATCAACATGGACCGCCTAAATGAATCTTTACGTCTCCCTTCATTGCATTCTCAATGCCACGATGAAACTTAAAGTGGGGTCCTATTTCTAGGTCGAAAATGATGTCAATGGTTGGAGTATCATTGAAAAATATATGGGAAATACATTGCATGGAGTCTATTTGTTAAATTTATCCATGCTCATTAGTAATGAGATAATCACTTTTTGGGTATCTTACAAAGTTACGCCAACAAATGGTTGCAACATTTATCTCATTCTTTGGGAAATTAGACATTCATATAGAGAAATTAACATATTATGTCTATAAATAATGTTTCATTAGTGGAATTAATAAGGTAATTATACTACAAGTTAGTTTGCAACATCCTTTTATTTAGTTGGAGATGATCTGAGAGAGATCTATAAAAAACATCGATCAACATACAAACTATCTTTCATTCCCCTCTCATTCGCTACCCAAGTCATTTCCTCAAGAACAATTCCTTATGATCCTTTAAGAATACATATGTTATATCAATTAGAAATTTAAAGCCGACAAAGATAGGGACTCTTCTATAATTTTCATGGAAACTATGTTCCATGTCATGAATGCCAAGAACAAAATGTATTTCAAGTTGATGTGATTGCTCCTACCCATTATAAAGACATCATTATAGAAAATACCCATAATTTTGAGGCTACAAAATAAATTGGTCCTATGAAAGAAGAATTCGAAGCTAAATTCTATCAAGAAAAGCCACTCATTTATCTTCATGCTTTATCTAGTATTTCAAATCCCCAAATCTTGAAAATATTAGGTTACATCAAGAATTTCAAAGTGGTAGTCTTGGATGATAGTGTTAGCACCCACAACATTATTCAATGGTGATTGGTTGAAGAAATCCATTTTTATCTTCTGTTGGTGCACAACTTTCAAATTATAATAGTGTTGAGGCCTAGAAATTCACATGCAACAACAGCAAGGGATTCTCCCCAGTCAACATTCCCAACTAGCCTGTGACTGTTTGGTGTAGGGAATCCGTCCAATTTGTAGTTCGGTTACCGTAGGTCAAGTTAGAAAAATAAAGGCTTCGCCGGTTGCGGCCCGGTCCACCATGTATATTTTTGTGCCTTTAGTTTTAAGTATGATATGCAAGTGCCTATCTAAAATGCAGATTGATTAAGAATACAAGGAGTGGTCACAATGTGATGCGCAGGTTCTTACCTCTCATCTTAGACTCTCTTGCATCTGAATCACACACAGTAATAAATTAAAACTACACTAACTAAGCTGTCCCTAGGGAGCTAGATATTAATTCATGAGTAATGTAATATTGTTCACATGTTAAGATGAATCACAGATAGCTATTCTTAGAATCAAAACACATGAACATGAATAAAAATATACACGACAAGATAGCTCATCAATCGTCAAACCCTCCATTACTCACAGTGGAAATTATGATAGACTAAACCAGAGAACATTCAAATGAGAACACAGGTTCAAAAAGTTAGAACGCTCTCACAGTTAATGAAACAAAGTTGAAAAAACCAAATGTTTCCCCTTCAACATTGTTCATTTAATCACATTCAAACATTCCACACAGCACCTTCTCCAACAGGCAAAATTTGTAATTTATTATTGTAAAACGAAGTAGTTCCTCTTACAACAAATGGCTCACAAGTTTCTCCCAAAAAAAAATCCCTTTTCCCCTCTAACTTTCTTATCTTTATACAAAAACCACAAAACCTTTGGGTTGTCTTGCCCCCTCACCTTCCGGCTCCCCCAACTATTTTAATCTCACAGTTTTGTCAGTTTGTGAGTGCTCGTGATCTAGGCAATATGTTACATTTTGGATTTAGTCTTATGAGTACTTCATAAAACAGGACCAGCTCGGTAATTGATGTACCTTTTCCAAGTCCGGGCCTCTGTTGCTATCGGTTCTGTTTTGTCTTTTATTTGTCCCTTTAAAGATTTCGTTGATCTCAGAATATCTCTGCCTATCACTTTTCATCCAGCTTCCTTCTGCTTTGTCCTCTTTGCAGTAGGAGTCGGAAGAATCTTCTAAATATATCTGCATTGAAGACAAAATTCATCATTAATTCGGACTGCATATTTTCAAGAAACGTCAACCATACTAACAATAAAATTGATCATCAAAATGAGGCCTTGTACTGCGTTCTCGTCGCGAAAACCTTAAAATGATAGAATATGAAACCTCCATCACCCATCAGATAGGGTAAAACACACACAGAATAGGCAGAAAAAACCTTCACTGGCGGGAAAATCACTAAAGCATCGAGCAAAAAACTCCTTGTCAACAGATGGACAAACATAGACGTCGGGTGGTTAGTGCAATACACAGCTGCAATGGTGGAAGAAGGAAATCCTACGGGCTCCATGGCAAATAAAACATAACGAAGAAAACCATAACAAAACAATCGGTGAGTGGAGCAGTTATATGGCAGAACATTTAGTTTGCTCGGGAGCCGAAGTGGCGGAAAACAATCAGACTACCACCTTCGATCAAAGTCATAAAACTTTTCGATATGGCACAGAAACATCATGAAAATGTTAAGTGTTTGGAAAATCTTAAGGTTGTGCAGTGGTCTAAAATGTCGGTGTCATCTCCAAAATAGAGGCTTCATAAAGATCAAACACCCCGACTCAAACTTCAACCAACCTCCGACAATGCAAAGCAAGTCAACAGAATAACATCACGGCATCGAAAAAGTCAAAGCTATTCGTCAGAACAATCATCCTCAGCTTTCGCAATGGCGACATCATAGGGAAATATAGCTTCGATGCATTGTTTAAATGACCTCCGAACAACCAAACTAAAAATGTTAAGTTCCAAAAGACCTTTGGCTGGGTAGCGGTCTAAAAGTTTGTTTCACCTTCGAAATAGAGGCAAACACGAGAAATAGACTTCCGATGTCAAAGGACGAAATCATAGATCAAAAGCCAACAATTTCAAATCAAACTTCAAACTCCACAACCCAAAGCAGTTTCAGGAATAAGCAATTTTTCAAAAGCACGAAAATAGTCACCCTCAAAACAGTCCAAACTTGTGGCTAAGGGAAAACAAAAATAGAGTTTATGGATCCAAACGATTGTAGGCAAGATAAAAATTTAAAAGGAGGGTCCAAAATTTCAAAAATTTGGGAAAACAGTTGTAGCTGCAACAATTGGTGACTACCTGGTGAACCTAGATATTTGGACAATTTGTTCCTTAAGTAATAGACTGTTTGACGATGAAACAAACATATTGAATTCTTCTAGATGTCTGGGTTTCCCAAATGGAAAACATATGTACTTTTAATCATTGATGATAGTCCGACTTAGGGAAGTGGAACCCAAGATTTCAAAGCCAAGATAACTCTTTTGAGGTCTGGAAGATGAGTTTCATTTATTACCTTTGTCGTCGGGTAGCTTCCATCTTGGACACCACAGGATTGTAACATATGGTAAACAAAAATATTCATTTGTTCCTCATTCCCATGCCATTTTGCACTTTTTGTGGTTTTGGACTTTGTCCTTTATGAGTCCTCCTCCATGCCTTTCTTTCTGAATTTTTATTCAGGCTCCTCAATCCATAGTGTCCTTTTGTGTGAGAGATGCATTTGACTTTCAGCTCATGGACGGAGAGGAACTTTGGCAATTTTGTACTCAAATGATTCAGTACTTTGTTTTGGTAACTATTGCTTTCATAGGAGTTTTTTGACTCTTGTCTGCCTTTTTGCTTTAAATTCTTGGCATGGGATCATTTATATATAATATACTATTTACCTAGCTTCCTTTCCGTGGGTCTTTTGCTGTGGCCCCTAGGACATTTTACATGTGAGATGGATGGAGCCTCAAAATAGTATTCCAGACCTTTTGATCCTGAGTTATTTTACAAGAATTAAGTAGGACTTCAATGTGTTCATAGCCATTCGGGAAAACTGCTAAACTAGAATAAATTATTTCAGATAAAACAATAGTACACAGTCTTACACTCAAGGATTTTAATTACTTCAGAATTCTAATGCTCTCCATGCAACCAAAAGTTTTCCCTTTTTATTGAAATCAACCAAAATCTAACTAAAACCAACAGAAATAAAATAAATCAAACATAAACAAACAAAACAAATTATTTATGTACAAAACAAAAGAACAAAAACAAAAACTCAGGAAAAATACGGTTTGAGAACTAAACCATTCACTGGTAAGTTCTCTTCCCACCCCTGTAAATCTTGCAATTTATAGGTTGAGGGGCCAAGTTTTGCCGAAATCTGGAAAGGGCCTACCCATCACTGTTGGAATTTCATGTGTTTTCCTTTCTCATCATGGGGATGATCCCACTTGAGAACCAAATCTCCCACCTCAAATTCTTTTGTTCCAGCTTTGTGCTTATCAAACCACCTCTTTACTACCTTATGTTGTTGTTTAAAACGTTCTCTAGCCTTGGATCAAGACTCTTCTGCCTTCAAAATATTATGTATCCTTATTTGCAAGACTTCATTATTTGACCCTCTGGATTCTTGAGCTATTATGGAAGAGGGTAGCATGATATTGGGGGGTAGAATGGCCTCTTTTCCATAAACAAGGGTATATGGGGACACACCTAACGAAGTCTTGGGGGTGATCCTATCAGCCCAAAGAGCATTTGGTAATGTTGAGTGCCAACTCCTCTCATTTTATATCACCGTCTTTTTCAAAATCCTAATCAGAATCTTGTTCGTAGATTCAGCCAAACCATTTCCCTGTGGATAGTAATTTGCAAAGTAATGCAACTTAATTCCTTTCTTATGAGCAAATGCAATTAATCTAATCAAGGAAAAGTAAGTAGCATTATCGAAAACTAAAGAAATTGGAACTCCAAACCTGGTCATAATATGATCTTGCAATAAGTCCATGACCACATCTTCATTTACTTTACGCAACGGAATGGCTTCGACCCAACGAGTGAAGTAGTCAGTTACCGTCATAATATATTTGTGTTGCAAGGAAGAATTTGGCTTTATCTCTCCAATGATGTCCATCCCCCATTGCTCAAAAGGTTCTATTATCATAACAGGCTTTAATGGTTCTAACAGCTTTAAAGATTCTAACAGCTTTGGAGATTTATATACATAGAGAATTTCATCATGCCGCTAATTATAAGGAATTTATAAACACTCTCTCATATATAGTTTCTATGTTCTTCGTTTGTTACATATACTCCATATCCTGTTCATTTCACTTTCTTTCGTTCCACTCTTCAGTTTTCTAACCAGCTTTCTCATTCATACTACATCTCTACTTCCACTCGACCTCTGTTCTTTGTTTCATTAACCATTGTTTACATCATACCGTCGAAACTATCTTGGAAGTCTTCAGATCAGTCATTCATGTTGTCTTATCATCCATGTCCATCTCATCCATTGCATTTGTTATAAATGACTTTTATGACCTCATCATTAGGACACAATCATATTCCATGTCATCATATGTGTCATGCTAGATCCTCAACTATGCCATGCCATCACTAAGTTTTTCCTACCATCATATCCAATGATTATTCCTTTGTCATTCGTGAACACCTTTGACATCAATGACAACTATATACTCAACAATTTGGATCCATATAACCTTTTTCTGTTGAGATAATCTTCACTAGATATACAAATCTAATCCTGGTGTTGAGTCTTATTGAAGAGAAATTCAATTGATCGTGATACTTGATCAATTGATCTCTAGTAATATTTGAAGACTTTATTAGTGTGGGAATTACTCTGAAATAATATGAATCAAAACCTGGTTTTGCTTGAAACATCTATGTGTCTAGCTGTTAATGGAATGTTGATGGTTAATCTCAGTTTTGAGGAAGTGACTAAAAAGGCCAACTCCATCATCGGTCTTGGTACCATATGGATCGAACTGTCAAGAAGAACCCCTAGCACTTAATACATGATCTCTTGGACGCCTTCACAGTCAAAGTCAAATAGAGGGACAAACGTTTCCAGGTTGTTTTTACTCCGTTGGATTGAACAAGGAATGGTCACGGTTTAATATGGAAGGTAAATTTGCTATGAGAAATTCAAACAATTTTACACCGTAGATCCGAGTGTAACCAATGGTGACTGAGTACGAAGTTTAAATTCCTTTTTCCTATCAAAATATATATCGATCAACGTTTGGAGACTAGCTCTGCACTATTCAATTTTTATACAGAGGAAATCTTTTATTGTTCACGTAGTCACCATCAATTTATATCAAAGCGAACTTTTGATTTGGTGAGGTGTTATTATTATATGTGGTGAAGCGTTTATATTTCACCTGTATTGTTTCTAGAAGAACATGGTATAAATTAAGATCTCAGAGTGATCTTTCATGTCAAGTTATGGCTTATGAGGTTGGAAGAAGAGGTCAAGGAGGTAGAAGGCCTATAGAAAATGCTAAGGTAATGAGATTGTTGATGTATTTGTAACTTCAGAATGTATTCACCTGTATATCTTATGTATTGTACGCCGATGTTTATTCCCGGGATTGTCTATAATGTATTTGAGTCATGTCATACCCTGATCTTCCTATCGGGAGATTCAATAATGTAAACAAGTCATGTCAAGTCATTGTGGGTAACCCTCCTATTGATCAAGGGTTAAATTCCTCACAGTTGTGGGGCCCTAGGGTTATTAGAATCTCCTAGATAAGTCGTCCCTAGTGAGTTATTGTCAAGTTAGGAATTAGTATAAATAGAGAGTGAACCTCTCTATTTATCACACATTCACTCCACTCAGTTGTAGTGCAAAAATGAGAGAGAAGAAGTTGTTGGGACAAGTGAGGGAGAGACTACTGCTGTCGGGAGATCATATTACTGTTTTGGGGTTTTGCTTTTGGTGTTGATTCTATCTATGAGGAAGATGCAGGGTTTTCTCCTTTATGGTTCCCCCGAGGAAAAACTTTGTGTTCATTGTCCATTATGTTTGATTGATGTGCTTGTTATTCTCTCAGTTAAAGGTCCTACGATAATGCTAGCTTAAATGATAAAAATCTAACATGGTATCAGAGCTAACCTGAGAAGAAGACACTATGCAGCTGCGGAAACTAGGGCTTCCTACTTTTTGGATCTCTCTCCATAGATTTTCAGCAAAAGAAAGTTGGGATGACTCTCCTCTCTAGGGCGCATCTTTCTGTCGAAGCAGAATCTGATTCTGAGAATTTTCATTTTTTGACCTGACACTGCTGCCGTAAATTAGGGCTTTCCACAAAAGTGGAATTTTTGAATGAGTCCAGGCCTAGATTGATCTCCTCCCAAAATGGATGTTTAGAGATCAACATCAAAGCACTAGTGGAAAAATGAGAGATTAGTGACCATGAGACCAAAAATTTTGGTCACCACAGTTTTTTAAAGGGATAAATGACCAAAATTGATAATTCTAAGTGAGCTAACTAAAAAAGACCAAGATAAATGACCACTTTTGGTCACGAGATAAAAACCAACTAAAAATGACCAACATAAATGATCAAATTTGATCACAGGATATCGAGACTATAAATGATGAGATTACAATTGGTCATTTATTTGGTCATTTTTAGTCGTGTCACTCCAACAATGGAGAAATTATAAATTTGACAATGAATTTGTACATTTTAATAAATTCTAACACTGTAGATGGATTCAAAAGGGGGTCTCTGAATCCATTTACACTGTTAGAATTTAGTAGATTAATATACTGTCACAACTCAACATGAATTAACCAAATATATATAAAATACACATAATTGGTTGATAATATATCAATTATATATATATATATATATATATATATATATATATATATATATATGTGCAGGTTATATACGTCAAACACTGCATGTTCTCTATTGATATTTGTCTTTATATAGCTATCTAAGCTACAGTACAGACCTGGCTTATATATATATGCTATGACATAAGTTTTTTTGAAGTATGCTTTAGAACATAACAATAGTAACACTATATTGTTTCTAATGTTTGAAATTTTTCATAGCCTTGGTCATGTTTTTTATCATGATCTTTAATAATAGAGGAACACCATATTCATGCTCTTGAAACTCCAATTAAAAAATGTACAAGATCTAAAAAACAATAAAATAATTAGAAAAAATATATTAGTACTAATTATATCACTATTAAAAAAAATTAATTTAATAATTTATTTACCATTTACAAATTAATGAGAATTGAATATTATGCCCCCAAAAAATTTACTTTTCCAACTGCATAGTAACAAATTATTTAAAAAATATATGATAAATATTACATGGGTAATTGATGGTTATTATAATTAACAAATGTAAGGTTTTAGAGGCATTGAGGCGTTGATTAACTTGATCATTTTGTAGCAGTGTAATATATAGTTATATATTAATTTATATGTATAATATTAATTCATATAATATAATATAATTAAATATTATTTAAAATATATGTAATTATAACTATTATATTAATAAATTATAGTATATAATAGGTATATAACATTAAGATTATTTGTAATATATAATATTAATTGAAATATAATGAATAATCTTAAAAATTAATTATACAAAATACAAAAACTATTAAATCAAAAATATATTGTAATACAACCTTTACATTATATGGTTATTTGCCCATAAAAACTTTTGGTGGGAAAATATGTCTTTCAGTTAAGGTTATAAATGTGAATTAGCTAAAAAAATTTAGTTATTATTCTAATTTTCATTTATTAAAGAAGAAAACTCCATCAAAACCATTGTCCTCCTCAAATCTTCATACAAAAAGAGGCACTAGCCATTAAGGAAGAACACTCAAAAAACTTTTAACAGGGTTTTTTTATTTTCTATTGGTAAAACAAATCTTGATACACGTGGAGGCATAGCCCATCAAGGAAGAATATGTATGATTTTTCACAATTTTTTTCTAATTTCTCCATCTTCAGGCGCAATTTGTGAAATTATCAAATTTAGGTTCATTGAGGTTTCCTGAGCGGTGTTATCAAGGTTTCCGGAGTGGTGTTATCAGTCGCATAATTCCCATCAAGGAAGTATAGGTAAGATGTTTTCACTGTTTTTTTGAAATTAGGGATCCTTTCATGTGCCATGTGCCACATGAGCTCGAGCATCTATTCTCGGTTGGATAGTAGCTTAAAATTAAAATAATTATAACCTGCTGAAAGCGATTCCATTTTAATTGCAAATACAGGGAGTGATGAAAATTTGAAGAAAGTTCTAAATGAAAGAATTAGACACTCAAGCGTGATAAACAACTCTGTAATCCTTCACAATATCGTTCACAAAATTGATCCTTTGAGTAGTGTATTCACATGGGTATATGCCATTCATTTTTTTAAAATTATCAAACTAGGTAGAACATTCATTTTAAAAGACTAGCGGTGTTGTAATTGGATCGTCTTATGCAATTGTCACTATTGAGTTTCCCCAATTTTCCTGCTTTACATCCCATCTGTGTAAGACCATATAGTTTGTTTATTTGATTATAACAAGGAAGGGAGAAATGACCTCTATTTTTTCTTATTGAGATGGGCCACTAGATTTCCTTAGTAAAAAAACCCATGTTTTCTTTTTCAGTGTTCTCCAATACACACCGACTCAAACCGTGTTTCAGTCCAACTGTCCCCTGAGACATTTTATGTCCAATGTGTGGAACATATTGCCATGGGGAGTTCATATGGATGTCATTTGAAGAACCTTAGACTGTTTATTTACTGAGAAGCACAATCATTTCATATTTGGGATGGCATCACATCATTTGCATTTGTAAGATTCTGTATTTTCTCTCTCTCTGTTTGCATTTTTACACAATGTCTTTATTAATATGAGTTGTTTCTATGGGGTTATTGCGTTGTTCTCCTTTTGGGGTTTTAAAAATATGTTTGTTGTTCGCATGGAATATTTTTGTAGGTATATTTTGTAGTTTAGCTTTTTTTTTTAAAGATCTTTGTAGCATTATCATGCATAAATTCATCATATTTCTACGGGGTACTGTAAATTTGTCATATTTCTCTAGGATACCTTAAATGCGTCATATTTCTATGGGGTAGAGGTTTTCGAGATCTTTATAGCATCATTTTTTCATCAATAGGAGATATTTCTGTGTCAATATGTTGTTTTGATTTTCTTTTTTTTATTTCTTTAAGGACATAATCGTTCTCATTAATGATGCGTTTTCCATGTGGCATGTAGTTCTGAGGACGCTATAGGAGGGATTGACAAGGTTTTGAACAAAGGAAGAATAGGTGTGCATGTTATAGTCCTGGAAAACCTAGTAAATGTGAACTTGTTGTTCACAGTTGCAGTATTTGTTGGGATGTCATTGGCAACCCATGGGGAAAGGAGCTTAGAGGATAGTGGCTCTTGTGATGCAGGTGAAGACATTGTTAGGAACCTTTTGATATTTGAGGTGACATCATTCAGTGCATTTATGTTCTCCAGCTTGATTGCATAGGGCTTGAAATTAGCAATCATAATAAACAACAACAAAGAGCTTCATGATGCAGTCAAGGGTCTTATCAACAACAGGATACTAAGGCTTGGAATCACAACAATAATCCATCGAGCAATGGGGCGACTAAGGATGAGCTTCCTAGAAACTGCAACTAGTATTATGAAGAGATTGGTAGGCCACATACCGAATAAAGGAAATAATGTTTTATCCATTTTTGAAATTTTAGCTTCTGACTGATTTGGGTTTGATCAAGCCCTTTGTCTTTATAGCTTTATTTTCCAAAACTCTAGAAGATAAGTAGTGTTTGCAAAGTTTGGGCTTTGTCCAATGTCTATTTAGCTTTCAATTTTTGGGTAGTGCATACCTTCTGAACATACCTAGCTGAGATAACACTTTAAACTAGCAGACCTCGCCATAGCATCTTTACCTATGTATGCCCCATTGTACGCAGTGCTTGGCAACTCCATGCCAAGTACGATATTGCCATGGGGAACCTGTAGTCATTACTTGGTCATTACTTGCTAGGATTAACCTCGACATATTCATTTTTAAGATTTTCATCTATTTTTTTTAAAGCTTTTATTAATATTATTATTGATGATGATTACTATCCATTGATCAACTTTAGTCTAGCCGATTTTAAGGAAAAATGATAAAGATTTAATTAATTTTCTTTGACATTTAGTTTCTTTGACTGCAAAGAGTTTACTTCCTTGGGATAAGGTTCCATGTATGGGGTATCTATTGATTCTATTCCGTCAAAATGGCCAGGGACTTACCCCTGACCTGCAGTTCACCTTATCTATTTGAAACTTATGCGGTAGGGTGGGGCAGACCACTGTGAGGATGGAACCCTAGTGGAAAACTTAGCTTAACATTGTCGTTCTCACCAATGAGCCAATGGTTAATTGGCAAGAAATAGGATTTAAAGACATCAAAGCAGAGAAAACTGTAATTCTTACACACACCTATTGTGCATATTCTTTTCCGTCTTATAATAATAGAAAAAACACACAAAAAAAGAGAAAATGCTATTATTTGAATTCATTTCAATTTTGAAACAAGAGAAACACCAAGAACAGTGGATTTTCTCTTTTTTCCTAACTAATTACAGGGTGGGAAATTACAATAGATGGACACTAGGAGGATTGTGCATTGTTGTTTATTTTGATATTGAGTTGGAAAATCTCTTGGCGCAAACCTAACTCCATTAGTGACCCATGTTCTCACTGAGGCTTGGGAGGTCTGCACTGGCTGTAGAATTTTCGACCATCAGATTCTAGTTGCTTATCACCACTTTGTGTGTTCATTTAGATGGTCTTTGAATTAATTATATAATTTAAATAATCAATGGAAAAGAAAACAAAATCTCTCATACACTGTTTGAGTTTACAGAATGAAGTTAGACCTATTCATAGTTTGATTCTTCGATATAGTAGTGAAACAAAGTGATTTAAGTGTCATTTAAGGTAGTACTAATTATACTACCATGAACTTGATAGTACATGGAATGGTCCAAAAAGAAGTAAATGGATATGTTTCCTCTATCAAGTGGAGAGGCCATCAAAATGCTTTTTGTTGGATCTAGCATCGAAACAAAAGGTTATAGATCCAGCATCGATCAAAACGCTTTTTGTTGTCTCTATAATGTTTCCTTTTATGTTTACAAATCATCATAGCTTCTGCATTTTATAAAAACTCTTGTCACGGTTCTCGTTTAAAAAATCCCATAACAAGAGAAAGTAAACCGATTGACCTGTTACACAATTTAATAATGACAAGTTGATATCCAATCTGTAAATCTAGATATCCATAGATTGTTACTCATGAATTCAGGTTATATCATGATGTTAATGACTTACAAATATTTTAGTTACAGGATAGATTTAGTAGCTTGCTTGATTTAGTGGCAGAACACCTTCTGAATTTTGGGTGTATGCTTGAGCAGAGTCATTCTGGGCACACACTACTCAAGCATACACATTTTATTGGTGAACTAGACTTTCGATTTCCTGGTTTAATAGACTAGGGATTTCCTTTCTTATCATTGTTGGGTAGGCTGTGAAACCCTCACAAATGTAGTATCTGTGAAAGAAAAAGTATTGATAACTTCAAGTTTTTTGTGCAAATATTCATGTTTGATGAATACATGTATTCATGTGCAGGTCCAACATGCAAATCAAAATCAGATTGGATATCATTATTCATCTAAAAACCCAAAAGAGAAAACTCCTCCGCCATCTGAGTAACTGTGCACTTGGTGTGTGAAGGTTAAAGACGTCTTACGAACATAGCCATGATATCCAGAAAATTAATGTCCAAGAACATATAAATTTCTATTTACTAAAGTGCTTTGAATTATAATGTAAACTCTCTCGGATTTTCTGATCTCCGAGTTGAATATGCAAATAAGAGAATCATCTGTCAGTGATGAAGATGATGTTTTGGATTTAGTGTCATGACTGTGGAGTCAGTTGTTACTTAAGTTTTATATTCACTGAGCAGTGAACCGAACTTGGATAAAACATTTTCCTAAGAATAAAAATGTGTTGTCATACTTTTTCTAGTTGCAATTGTGTAAAATGACTTTGCATAGTGTACTTGATGAAAAATTTAGTCCTACAGAAAGGACCAGCTTCACATTATATGAAATTGCATCCTAATTAAGTAGCTTTAGTAGATTGATCCGCTTTTCACAGATAAGACTAACATAGAATGGAGATAGCAAATTATTATTTAGAACATTTTGGAATTCACTTTATGCATCAAGCGTGATTTTGCATCAGCTTATATAACCTGCATATGTTGATCTTGTAGTTTATGGAACTCGAAAGAATGCTTGACATTGAGACTGAGCAAAGAAAGAAAGCTAAAGCATCCTTTCAAGAGGTGGTGGAAAAATTGAAGGTTGGACATGTTTCATATGCTTCAGATCAGGTTGACTCGAAGCATAAGAGAACAGAAGAGAGAGTCCAAGTGGAAGATGGTTGTATCTATTACTCCTCCAGCAATGAAGTTACGAATGAAGGACAAAATGTACAAGATGATTTCAATAGTAATATACTGCATGAGGACGCTGACTCTTCTAAAAGCTCGGTTGAATCTTCATTATTGGTAAAGGAGCATGATTCAAATACATTGAACAATGATAATGCTAAAGATGAGGTTCTCTTTTAGAACTCAAGTTCTATTGGACAACAAGGTCAAATGCCAAACCGGCTTGAAACCGTAGATAATGGCATTGTTTTGTCATTTTTATCATTGCAGAATCCATTTGGAAGTTTTGTTTCTACAGATAATGACAAGTATCTGAATAAGAACAATCAAAATGAAGAGGACAACTATTATCAAGATCCTATTGCTGATGGAAACGTTATTGTAATTTCAATGTATGTTCAGCTTTATGAACTCGTATTTTTATTTTTAGTAGCTAACACATACTATTTCCTATTTCTTTTGTCTCTGTCAAGGCCCTTTTGTAATGGTTGGATTTTGCAGGTATCTATATTGGCTTTCTCAATTATCTTTAATTATTGGTTTATGTCAAGATTAGCTAAAGTAAAGTTTAGGAATACATTTAGAATGTCAACATAAGGCAAAGGAAATTTTAAGAATACATTTAAAATACGTTCTCCAATGACAAACTAGTTAGAATCACTGGTCTCATATCTTGAGATTATCCTTCCGATTTCACTCTTGCAGGAGTGGATATCTAGGTTGACTACCATTTGAAAAATAATACAACTTTCAGACACAAAAAATTAGGTTGTCACCTACTTTTCCATGCGGATTAAACTGAGTTCAATGTTCTCTGGTTTAATATTGGCTTAGTAGATTTTGCTTGCGTTCTTTAATTATACTTACACTTTCTCCTAACTCCCATTTCTATGTGCCTATCTCTATTTTGGAACCTAACTAGGAGTTTAGTTATTTAATTATACAGGATAATGTTTGTCAATACTTCATGTAGCTATAACTTCCATATATTTGACAGTTTTCAACCTACAAATGCGGATTGTTGAAGTTGATGTCAATTGTCAAAGTCAATGTTGTCAGCATTGCTCTCTTTGGCTGTGGTCCCATAACTTATAGATCTAAGATGCATTGCACTGCCTATTTTTAATGTAATCCAAGAAGATAGAGAATGTGCAACTGTCTCTATGCATCAATTTTATTTATTAATTTTCATTATACCTCATAATCTTGATTGAATTTTGCCCTATTTATGTTTCCCCCAAAACTAACTTGTTATCTCCTCTTCTGGGTGTATTATTCATTAACTACATCATTTTCATGGCTTGGGAGGTCTGCACTAGCTGCTGAATTTTTGACCATTAGATTCTAACTGCTTATAGACATCACGCCACTTTTTGTGTGCATTTAGATGGTATTCGAATTAATTATATAAGTTAAAGAATCAATGGAAAATAAAACGAAATCCCTCATACACTTTTTCAGTTTACAGAATGAAGTCAGACCTATTCATAGTCCGATTCTTCATTATAGTAGTGAAACAGAGTGATTTAAGTGTCATCTAGGGTAGTAATAAGTAGACTACCATGAACTTGATAGTCCATGGAAGGGTCCAAAAAGAAGTAAATGGATATGTTTCCTCTGTCAAGAGGTGAGGCCATTAAAACACTTTTTGTTGGATCCAACATCGATACAAAAGGTTAGAGATAAATCTTATCTTCCTGATAAGATTTCTCTATAATGTTTCCTTTTATGTTTACAGATCATCATATCTTATGCACTTTATAAAACAAAGTTGACTGCCAGGAAATCTTGTCACGGTTCTTGTTTAAAAAATTCCATAACAAGACAAAGTATACCGATTGACATGTTATACAATTTAATAATGACAAGTTGATATCCAATATGTAGATCTTGAAATCCATAGATTGTTACTGATGAATTCAGGTTATATCCTGCTGGTAATGACTTACAAATATTTTAGTTACAGGATATATTTAGTAGCTTGCTTGATTTAGTGGCAGAACACATTCAAACTATTGGGTGTATGCTTGAGCAGAGTCATTTCAGGCACACACTACTCAAGCATACACATCTTATTAGTGAACTGAACTTTCTATTTCTTGGGTTAATAGACGATGGTTTTCCTTTCTTATCATTGTTAGGTAGGTTGTGAAACCCGCACTGATGCAGTATTTGTGAAAGCAAAAGTGTTGATAACTTTAAGTTTTTGTGCAATGCTTAATGTTTGATGAATACCTGTGTTCATGTCCAGGCCCAACTTGCAAATCAAAATTAGATTGGAGATCATTATTCATCTAAACACCCAAAAGAGAAACCTCCTCCTCTAGCTGAGTAACTATGGACCTGGTGTGTGAAGGTTAAAGACGTCTTAGGAACATAGTCGTGTTATCCAGTAAATTAGTGTCCAGGAACATATAAATTTTTGTTTACTAAAGTGATTTGAATTATATTGTAAACTTTCTCAATTTTTCTCATCTCTAAGTTGAATATGCAAATAAGAGAATCATCTATCAGTGTTGAAGATGATGTTTTGGATTTAGTGTCATGACTGTGGAGTCAGTTGTTCCTCAATTTTTATAGTTATTGAGCAGTGAACCGAACTTGGATGAGAATAAAGATGTGTTGTTGCACTTTTTGTAGCTGCAATTGTGTAAAATGAGTTTGCATAGTGTACTTGATGAAAAATTTAGTCCTATAGAAAGGACCAACTTGACATTATATGAAATTGCATCATGATTAAGGAGCTTTAGCATATTGATCCGCTTTTCAGACATAAGACTAACATAGAATGGAGATAGCAAATTATTATTTAGAATATTTTGGAATTCACTTTATGCATCAAGTGTGATTTTGCATCAACTTATATAACCTGCATATATGTGATCTTGCAGTTTATGGAACTAGAAAGAATGCTTGAGATTGAAACTGAGCAAAGAAAGAAAGTTGAAGCAACCTTACAAGAGGTGATGGAAAAATTGAAGGTTGGACATGTTTCATCTACTTCAGATCAGGTTGACTCAGAACATACTGTTGTAAAGGAAAGTGTCCTATGGCTAGGGTTTAAGAGGCCATCAACATACTGGGGTTGAAAGAGAGATGCACAATGTTCAGCAAGTATATATAAGCATGTTTAGAGATGAGAAAGGTCCACACCTGAATAACTGAAGGCTGGTCCAAGCTTTCTCTTCAATCCTCTTCTTGCTCCTCTTGCGCCAAGAGACCTGCAAAACGAATTATACCTTCCTCAAACCATTATGACCACATATAAAACAATGATAATCAAATAAACATGAACTAATAATCTGATTATTATCATAATATGATCATAAATAGAGATTCAATCACACATTGAACAATAATTTGGGAAGAAGAAGGACATCACATCTTTATTAATCTTGAAAACAAGTACAAGTATACTTTCTCTTCAAGTTCGGCACCTCACAAAACCTTGATCTGGTTCTGCTACTTCTCTTATCCAAAGCACTCAGCCTCCAAGCTTTGCAACACAAGTGGATGACCACCAGGGCAAAGGTGTGGGAAAAGAGACCTCCAAATCCTCTAGCATAACAATGCAAATATTCAAGTCTCCTCTCATGGACCTCCCTACCTCTATTTATATGGTTAAGGAAGAGTTAGGGGCAAAGACAAAGTAGTTACAAATAAAGGAGTCAGTTGCATAACTACCCAAACTACCTGAAATGCAAAAGACGTGTTTTTGACATTTTTAAGATGCGTACGCGGGTTGTTGAATACAATAGTCGCGTACATGAAAAATACATGCGGGTTGCTAGTACAGAAATTCACGTATATATAGCAACTCGCGTACGTATGTGGGTATTACAGAGAGCAACTCACGTATGTACACGGGTTTCCTTAAGGGCAAGTCGTGTACAGACAAAAAACTCATTTTTAGGGCATTTCTGGGCATTTTCAGACTTTGGTGTCTTATGGAGAGTTTTAGCTAACAGAAATATATTTCCAACAATGTAGAGATGTGGTCAAATGGAGTTACAAAACTCAATATATAGGTCCTCCAAGTTAGGTGTTTTTTCAGTGACTTTCATGAAGTGTCATCATGGAAGTGTCGACATGCGACGGAATCATGGGAAAATGGTCACATGCAGAGATGTGTCATTTTGAGCTATAACAGATGCCCCCTAATGTGCGAGGTTAGAGGGGAAGATGATAGATTAAATACATTATTAAGGAAACAACTGAGTATGGAGAGAGCAGAGAATCCAAGATCAAAAGGCTCAAACAAAGGTACCTAAAAGAGAGATAAATGTCAGAAAAAACTGATCTCTCGGACATACAAGTCCATATGCAAAACATCACCATAAAGATATAGGCGGATCCAACATATGTATAACTGATGAAACTATCATGGTCGCTCAATATGCAAAAAGGCACCATATCAAATCTAAAGGAGTCATGGCCACAAATGAACAAGGTGGATCCATACTCAACAATCGATCATAGCCACAAAAATACAAGGTGGATCTTTGTCTCAGCAAAATGTCATATAAAGTGTAACAAGGTCTTGCGCAACTTGGGCAATAGAAAAATGAAGATGCTACTGTCGGCCCAAGGTCTTCAATCCAAACCGCCCAAAAAAGGTACGAATCCTAACCATGTGAATAAAGGGAGTTGAAGTCGAACATGGAGGAAACCGTTTGATTACCGGTTAATAATGAGAACCGTTAACAAACGCGAGGGAAACCACCATTAATGAAAATGGTCCCCAAGGTACCTAGTACATTCTAACAAGTGTGATTACAAGGACTTGAAGTCGAACACTTGAAGAATCCATTGAGTAGGAAACATTAATGTATTCCCACTACCCAATAACTAGAGAAATTGCCATTGATGACTACAATTCCCAAGGTACTGTCATAAAACTCTAAATCTCATTCCCAGAACAAGATGTGTTGCAGTTGATAGGAAGAGATCCGTTGGAAGGAAGGAATTAAGGAATCCTCCATCATCCAACACGAGGTAAGTCAAAGACTAATTGGATCTGGAATTGGTACTGAATTTCATGACAAGGAATGCCGAAGACATCATGTAATGAACTGATACCAGGGAATGGCCGACACAAAAGGTCAAGGCAACTGCAGAATGGTCGACAAAGGTTTAATCCTTAAACAGTGAGCACAACACAGAAGTTACTTAGGCAGCTTTTGACACAAAAGGACCAATGAAACAAATCTGCAATGTAGCAGACATTGACAGATTCCCCATATAATTGGAAAAGAAACCAAATGGAGTAAAAACTTTGAACCACGATAAGGTCAAAATACTAAGACCCAACTATTGCTAGACTCAAAACTGGTGCTTTGTTCAAGGAAACAAGACTTGCTGCCATGATGTAAAAAACATGTGAATGAACTTCCCTTCCCCTCTTTCTTGTAAAGGTTTAATGAGTCCAAGAAAGAAAAATTGGGACCATCTTCATTTTTGGAAAGCTCGAAGAAAAGAAAGAAGAATGCTTGATAAAGCACTGATTTGTGGATTTTACGAGCTCGAACTAGTACATGCTCGATGGTGTTTTCATAGTTTAGAGAGTCTGAAAACTCCAAAGAAGACTCCAAGGGGGTCCTTTTTCATCCAATTTAGTCTCCTGAGGCCGAAAAGGTATAAAACATACCAAAGAAGAACTCTCTTAACTTCCGAAGAAGAAAAGGTGCACCTTTTTCATACTTAGTTAGGAAGGTCTGAAAAAGGTTAAATTACCACCTACCCAACGCTCGTTCAAAAGCAGCATATAGCCTGAGTTTTATGAGTGTGAAGGAAGGCAAGATCACTCGGAAAGATCCATTTGATTACGAGAAATGGGGCTTACAACAATAAACTCAATGCTTTGTTCTTTAGTGTTTAACGAGCATGACAAAGACATAAAGTACACTCAGAATCATTTTCATGTTTTGATCCAGAGGACGAAAAAGAGAAAACTAAGCTCATACTGGGGGTTCCTTTTCCGTAAGTTTAGTCCCTCAGATTCGGAAAAGAGATAAACCTATGCATGAGAATACTCTTCTCAATTTTGAAGAAAAAGAGTGTTACTTTCTTGTATTATTCCACATGGTCCGAGAAAGAGATAACCTACCACCAATGTGGATGCCCATTCACATATGCTTAACGAGCCTGAATGGACAAGTTTACTCGGCAATCAAGTCTATTTTGAGGAGTCAGACTTGGGCCTAAAGAAACTCAAAATATTTTCCGTGAAGTTTTAACTTGTCCGAAAAAGTCAACTCGTGGCCTCCTTACTGTTTTTAACGAGCTCGAAGGAGAGCAAAAAGAATGCTCTAAATGCAAGGAGACGAGTGTCATAGGCAAGCAAAACTAGTTCCAAGCGCAAGGAACATACCTATGCATAATGCAAGGAAAGTGAGCAAGATAAGGACACTCGAGGAACATCTCCGCAAGGTAAAAGGTTTAAAGTTGCAAAGGCAAAATGATACAAGGCTTAGCGACGATGAGAACAAAGATGAGGGCTTATACAACGAGCTAAAAGCGTGGAAGCCGTCGTCAGGCTCATAAGCATGAGCAGGGCACATGCAAATGCAATTACGACTTGAACAACAAGGTGAGGCCAGTAAACAGTTGTGAATCCAACTACAAATCCTGTCTCCAAGAAACAACAAGATCAGGATCATATTCAGAAAAAACGATCCGATGCGGGTCACTTTGGAAGAAACACATGTGACTTTGCTATCTTCTATAAAAGGTAAAGTCAAGGAAAAATCGATCAAAGAAGATTCTATAGCACCAAGGATCGAGGGTTTATAATCAGTAAGATCAACCTCAGAAAGAGAGAAAAAATCAACAAGGGAGATAGAGTCTACAGGAACAAACTCAATATCATGGGAGTTGAAAAATTCATAAGAAAAATCAAGCACCTTAGGATCACTGACTTGCTATTCAAAGGAAGAGTCAAAAGACTCAACAAGACCAACATAAGAAGAAAGATCATGCTTACTAGGAAAATTAGGGTTAGATTTAGTCACAACTGAACCAACATCCAAAAGAAGGTTAGACTGTATCAAAGACTCTAAGAAGACTTCGTTCGAAGGAAGGAGATCATCCGAGATAGGACAAATGTCTAAACTTTCAAATGGATCGACAGAGTGGAGATTAGGCCCCACAGTCTGTATAGGATGACTCACCTGGTCAACTGCTGGGACCAAGTCCCGAGAAGTTAAGCATGAAAACAGAGGCTACTTCTCAGTAGCAATTGAACACAAAGGACAGGAGGCTACATAGTTCACCTGTGGCCGGGTAGTGTCTATAGAAACACTGGGAACCAATAAAGGAAAGACCTGGTCTCTAGTTGGGTCAGGAGATGGATCAAGAAAATCCAACTGATCAATAGTGACAATTTCTTCTCCATGATTAAAGTACATCACACGAAAGAATGTTGACACCACAGCTTGCATGGCATAGACATAATCACGTCCAAGGAGCGTATTGAAGTCCAAGGGGTCTTCTATCACCATGAAGTCAACTAATACGGTCTTCCCACCCAAAGTAACAGGTGTTTGAGCAAGAATTCCCAAGGCTATACAAGTTCTTCTATCAAATGCCAGTAACTGATTAACAGTTGACACAAGGCTTGGAGATCCCATGCCTCACCAAGCACGAGCATAAAAAATACTAACTGAGGCTCCTTCATCAAAAATACAACGAGCAATCATGTATGATCCAACTTTGACCTTTTTTCTCAAAAGGTGCAGCAGAAGGAAGGTGCGGCTCGACTAGGTTATCCCAATCAAAGGAAGCAATCTGAGAGCTTGGTGGGGGTTGATCCGAAGCAATTTCAGTGCCCCCTTGTTCAGTAAGTTATAAACTGGAAGTGAAGAAAATGTGACTAGAAGACACTTCACTCTCGAAAGGAAGAGTGGGATTGATCGATACTAAAATCAATTCAACCGCTTCATGAAAGTCACTCTCTGAAGGGAGAGTGGGATTGACCAAAGATGACATTGGTTCAATCACATCAGGATCACTCTCCGAAAGAAGATTGGGATCGACCAAAGCTAATATTTGTTCGACCACTTGATCAACCAAAGGTTGAGTAGGTTGTTGAGAAACTATAGGTTGTTCAAGAGAAGGAAAATCTTGAGTCTCGGACCACACTCTTCACACCTCTACGATAGCAGGGCACTAGTGAGTAAGATGATCTCCCTCACATAGCTTACAAGGGAACTTAAGTTTGCACTTCAAACATCCTGTTTTCTCAACGGTGTCAACATGACTAGCAGTGGCTGACTGTTTTCTCTCAACATGACCTCCAGAGGATGAGAGTTTGCCCCCAGCATGAAAACTAGAGGCTGGGTGACTGGATCCAACCTGAATAAGAGAGGTTGGTTGTTGAGAGACTTCAGGATGTTCAAAAATGGGATGACCATGAAACCAAACTCTTCGCACCTCCGCAATAGAAGGGCATTTATAACTAAAGTGGTCTCCCTCACAAAGATTACAAGGAAACTTGGGCTTGTTCTTTGAATGGGTAGTCTTTTCAACAGTGTCAACATGACTCGCAGTGGCTGACGAATTGTCTTCAGCATGAACCATAGAGGCTGAGAAACTACCCCCAGCATGACTTGCATAGGCTGAGAGACTGGATCCAACATGACCTGCAGAGGTCGGATGGGCACCACCAACATGAACAACAGAGGTTGAATGGTTAGGATCAACATGATTTTCAGCAGTTGAGTGTGTGCCCCCAGCATGAACTACAGAGGCTGGGTGGATGGATCCAACATGAATTGCAGAGGTTGGATGGGGAGGTTCAACTTGAACAATAGAGGTTTAACGGATGCCCTCAACATGAACAACAGAGGCTGAGTGACTGGATCCGATGTGACCTAGAAAGGTTGGAAGGATCCCACCAGCATGATCAACAGAGGCTAGATGGATGGATCCAACATCACCTGCAGAGGTTGGATAGGTGCCCCCAACATGAACAATAGAGGTTGGGTGATGAGGTTCAACTTGACTTGCAGAGATTGAACGGGTTCCCCCTTGCTTATGTGCCTTCTTCATGTTCCTCCTTCTTTTACTTCTTTTAGACTGTCGGTTACCAGTATCAATACTTTCACCGCATGAGGTAGAAGGAGGAGGAGAATCAACTACAGGTGAATGGGAAGCAGTGTTTTGATGCCCTTGATATAAGGAGCTTACTTGAGAAGCATCGGGAGCATTCAGGACAATTGGAGTGGAAAACAACCACACCAGTATCCCTAGTGTGAATCCAGGTAGATTCAGGGTGGCCATCAAGGGAACACCAACATTCCCCATGAGAGGAATAGTACAAGGAGTTCCCAGCATGGGGATCTCTTGGTTGGTGTTCGAAGGGGTGTTAGCCATAGTTTCAAACCAGGAGACAAAGTCTGAGGTTGATGGGAACCAAAATTACAAAGCACACACTTAAAGGCACACTGAGTACAGACAAACCACACAGCACCCACTAAAAATTCCTAAAGCCAAACAGACAACCAGGTATAAGATATGCTTTCCAAAAGAAAGCTTATAGATAGTTACTTGGCGTCCCTATAGATGTTCTTAAGCACAAGCGGAGGAATCACCCACCACCCTCCCACACCTTATACCAGGGTTACCTTCCAATTTCGTCCAAGGTCAACCAGAAATATCATTCCGGTGTACCTATGTATGAACCCTAGATGTCAAAGAGACTAAAGGCTACCTTAACTATATTGATAGTCTGGGGGGACAGTCGCAAGCATGGTTCATACGCATGGGCAGGGTAGCAAAGCCCAAAACCCTGTCTAAAACAAAATCCCCAGATGCGTAAAAACCTTGGTTTACGCTTTGACAAGGAATCAGAGGGTTATCTCCTCATTCCAAGTCTCCACGCGGCCTCGTGCTTGACTCCTGTTTGAGAGGAGCTTCCCATATACAATCAACGTAGAAAAGGATTTACCTAGTGATTGGCCAACTATGTCTAAAATTTTAACACTTGTGGAGAGTTGAAACTCCCTAATCCACAAGTCTAGCCTAAGCTAGTTGGTGTATGACCCTATAAAATAAAAATTACTAATAATTTTTAAATTATATAGTTTATTTTAAGGGTTGTTTTTTAGTCAGAGGGTAAATGGCGTGAAACGTATGTGGTGTTTTGACTCAAAGTTGAAACAAAATGACTAAGCAAAGAGAAATGAAATGCAAAAAGCAAAAATTATTCTCTTTATTTTTTTCAAATAGAAAACTTGAAAGCCACAAAAGAACAAATTCTTTTTTATTTTTTAATTTTCAAAGACAATGATATGCTATGCAATCTACACTGAAAACCTAATCTACATGCATATAAAGAAAACATATGTTTTTGTATTTTTCTTTTATAAATGCAAAAGAAAAATCAGCCTATCAACTAATGCAAGCAAGTACTGTAAGCAAAGCAAATGGAAAACTACTCTACACCCCACAAACAAACCCTAGGTTTCCCTAAAGTTGGTTATCAACCTCTCTTGAAAGGAAGGCTCACAAAAGTAAACAAGCCAACAACTATGGAATGAAGAGACCGAGCAAATAAGACTGATATAAACAAAGGTCAAGAAGTCCCAAGTATCAATCTAAACCTACAAACAGAGGCTGCTCAGTACCTTGTACAAAAAGGTCAAGCCAAAGAAGGAGGTAGGGGGAAAAAGCAGCAAAAACAAGTATATGTTCTTTTTAATTTTCTTTTATAAATGCAAAAGAAAAACTACCTACAAAAGTATGCAGATAACAAGAAAAAAGCAAAAGGAACTCTGCTATACAACCACCAAACAAACTCTAGAATGCCCTAAAGCCAGTATAAACCCTACTTGGAAGGAAGGCTTGCATATAAGACAAGTCAACTACTTTGGCACGGTGAAGTTAACCAACAAAAGAAGAATGAAACCAACACCAACAAGCTTCTGAACTCAGACAAAGATCACTAATAGAGGCTGACCAGAAACATAAGCCAAAAATCATACCAAGCAAAGGAGGTGGGGGAAAGAGCAAAGAGCAAACCCTAATGCTATAAAAAGGCTTACCACATAGATAAAGAACAACCAAAAAGGGATGACACTAACTCCCTGGAGTCATGCACTTGCAGAGGACACCAAAAGACCTACCAAACAACCCACAAAAGTAGAAAGAACCACAAAAAATGAGGAAAAACATTGTTTTAGGGGCACACGTGGGTTGTACTATTGACAGGTCGCATGTCATACGTGGGTTTCTTATACAACAAGTCGCGTACGTACGCGGGTTGCCAATACAGCAAGTCATGTGTATAAGCACACGTGGGTTGTATAACTGACAAGTCATGTATCATATGCGGGTTGACAGTATAGGCAGTCGTGTGTACCAAACCAGACACGCGACTGTTTAGTCTGCAAGTCACGTATGGGTGGAAAAACTCCCCAAAAAGGTCAAAAACTACCTTAGGAAGGCAGGGGAGGTGTTCTATCAGACTTAGAAAGTGTTCCTACATGGAAATAAGGACCGGAAACAATGAAAAATACTGAAAGAAATAAAGAGAAACCCCAAATAGACAAGGCTATCCCTAGTGGAGTCGCCAGTTCTGTTGTAAAGGAAAGTGTCCTATGGCTAGGGTTTAAGAGGCCATCAACATACTGGGGTTGAAAGAGAGATGCACAATGTTCAGCAAGTATATATAAGCAAGTTCAGAGATGAGAAATCTCCACACCTAAATAACTGAAGGCTGGTCCAAGCTTTCTCTTCAATCATCTTCTTGCTCCTCTTGCTCCAAGAGACTTGCAAAACGAATTATACCTTCCTCAAACCATTATGACCACATACAAAACAATGATAATCAAATAAACATGAACTAATAATCTAATTAACATCATAATATGATCATAAATAGAGATTCAATCACACATTGAACAATAATTTGGGAAGAATAAGGACATCACATCTTTATTAATCTTGAAAACAAGTACAAGTATTCCTTCTCTTCAAGTTCGGCACCTCATGAAACCTTGATCTGGTTCTGCTGCTTCTCTTCTCCAAAGAACTCAGCCTCCAATCTCTGCAACACAAGGGGATGACCACCAGGGAAAAGGTGTGGGAAAAGAGAGCTCCAAATCCTCCAGCATAACAATGTAAATATTCAAGTCTCCTCTCATGGACCTCCCTACCTCTATTTATATGGTTAAGGAAGAGTTAGGGGCGAAGACAAAGTAGTTACAACTGAAGGAGTCAGTTGCATAACTACCCAAACTACCCGAAATTCAAAAGACGTGTTTTTGACATTTTTAAGATGCGTACGCGGGTTGCTGAATACAACATTCACGTACACGAAAAATACACGTGGGTTGCTAGTACAGAAAGTCGCGTATATATAGCAACTCGCGTACGTACGCAGGTTTCCTTAAGGGCAAGTCGCGTACAGAAAAAAAACTCATTTTTAGGGCATGTTTGGGAATTTTCAGGCTTTGGTGTCTTCTAGAAAGTTTTAGCTAATAGAAATATCTTTCCAACGGTGTAGAGACAAGGTCAAACGGAATTATAGAACTCAATATATAGGTCGTCCAAGTTAGGTGTTTTTTTAGTGACTTTCATGAAGTGTCATCATGGAAGTGTCGAGATGCGACAGAATCATGGGAAAGTGGTCACAGGCAGAGATGTGTCATTTTGAGCTATAACACATAAGATAACAGAAGAGAGAGTGCAAGAGGAAGATGGTTGTAGCTCTAAATCCACCTACAATGCAGCTACAAATGAAGGACAACTTGTACAAGTTGATTTCAATAATAATATACTGCAGGAGGATGCTGACTCTTCTGCAATCTTGGTTCAATCAGAATTATTGGTAAAGGAACATGATTCAAATACATTGAACAGTGATAATGCTAAAGTTGAGGTGCTCTTCAAGAACTCAAGTTTGATTTTATTTATTAAGTTTCATGATACCTCATAATCTTGATTGCATTTTTTCTTATTTATGTTGCCCCCAAAACTAACTTGTTATGTCTTCTTCTGTGTCTATTCTTCATTAACAACATCATTTTCGTGGCTTGGGAGGTCTTCACTAGCTGCTGAATTTTCGACCATCAGATTCTAGTTGCTTATGGACATCACACCAATTTGTGTGTGCATTTAGATGGTCTTTGAATTAATTATATAAGTTAAATAATCAGTGGAAAATAAAACAAAATCCCTCATACATTGTTTGAGTTTAGATAATGAATTCAGACCTATTCATAGTCTGATTCTTCATTATAGTGGTGAAACAGAGTGATTTAAGTGTAATCTAAGGTAGTACTAAGTAAACTACCAGGAATTTGATAGTACATGGAATGGTCCAAAAAGAAGTAAATCCTCTGTCAAGTGTTGAGGCCATTAAAACACTTTTTGTTGGATCTAGCATCGATACAAAAGGTTAGAGATAAATCTTATCTTCCTGATAAGATTTATCTATAATGTTTCCTTTTATGTTTATAGATCATCATAGCTTTTGCACTTTATAAAAACATGGTTGAATGTCAGGAAATCTTGTCACGGTTCTTGTTTAAAAAATCCCATAATAAGAGAAAGTATATTGATTGACATGTTATACAAATTAATAATGACAAGTTGATATCCAATCTGTAGATCTAGAAATCCATAGATTGTTACTGATGAATTCAGGTTATATCCCACTGGTAATGACTTACAAATATTTTAGTTACAAGATAGATTTTGTAGCCTGCTTGATTTAGTGGCAGAACACCTTCAGACTATTGGGTGTATGCTTGAGCAGAGTCATTCCAGGCACACACATCTTATTGGTGAACTAAACTTTTGATTTCCTAGGTTAATAGACTACGGTTTTCCTTTCCTATCATTGTTAGGCAGGTTGTGAAACCCTCACTAATGCAATATCTGTGAAATCAAAAGTATTGGTAACGTTAATTTTTTGTGCAATGCTTCATGTTTGATGAATATGTGTGTTCATGTGCATGCCCAGCTTGCAAATCAAAGTCATATTGGAGATCATTATTCATCTAAACACCTAAAAGAGAAACCTCCTACTCTGTCTGAGTAACTGTGGACCTGGTGTGTGAAGGTTAAAGATGTCTTAGGAACATAATCGTGTTATCGAGTAAATTAGTGTAGAGGAACATATAAATTTTGGTTTACTAAAGTGCTTTGAATTATATTGTAATCTCTCTCAATTTATCTAATCTTTGAGTTGAATATGCAAATAATAGAATCATTTGTTAGTGTTGAAGATGATGTTTTGGATTTAGTGTCATGATTGTGGAGTCGGTTGTTCCTCAAGTTTTATATTTACTGAGCAGTGAACCGAACTTGGATAAAACACTTGCCTGAGAATAAAGATGTGTTGTCGCACTTTTTCTAGCTGCAATTGTGTAAAATGAGTTTGCATAGTGTACTTGATGAAAAGTTTAGTCCTATAGAAAGAAACAACTTCACATTATATGAAATTGCATCCTGATTAAGTAGCTTTAGCATATTGATCCGCTTTTCAGAGATAAGACTACCATAGAATGGAGATAGAATATTATTATTTAAAATATTTTGGAATTCATTTTATGCATCAAGCGTGATTTTGCGTCAGGTTATATAACCTGCATATGTGTGATCTTGCAGTTTATGGAACTAGAAAGAATGCTTGAGATTGAGACTGAGCAAAGAAAGAAAGATGAAGCAACCTTGGAAGAGGTGATGGAAAAATTGAAGGTTGGATGTGTTTCATTTGCTTCATATTAGGTTGACTCAGAGCATAAGATAACATAAGAGATAGTGCAAGTGGAAGATGGTTGTAGCTCTAACTCCACCTGCAATGAAGTTACAAATGAAGGACAATGTGTACACGCTGATTTCAATAATAATATACTGCAGGAGGATGCTGACTCTTCTACAAGCTCGGTTCAATCTCAATTTTTCTGATCTCTAAGTTGAATATACAAATAATAGAATCATTTGTTAGTGTTGAAGATGATGTTTTGGATTTAGTGTCATGACTGTGGATTCGGTTGTTCCTCAATTTTTATATTTACAAAGCAGTGAACCAAGCTTGGATAAAATGTTTGCCTAATAAAAAATATGTGTTGTCACACTTTTTCTAGTTGCAATTGTGTAAAATGAGTTTGCATAGTGTACTTGATGAAAATTTTAGTCCTATAGAAAGGAACAACTTCACATTATATGAAATTGCATCCTGATTAAGTAGATTTAGCAGACTGATCCACTTTTTACAGATAAGACTAGCATAGAATGCAGATAGCAGATTATTATTTAGAATATTTTGGAATTCACTTTATGCATCAAGCGTTATTTTGCATCAGCTTATATAACTTGATATGTTTGATATTGTAGTTTATGGAACTAGAAAGAATGCTTGAGATTGAGACTGAGCAAAGAAAGAAAGCTGAAGCAGCCTTGCAAGAGGTGATTGGAAAACTGAAGGTTGGACGTGTTTCATCTACTTCAGATCAGGTTGAGTCAGAGCATAAGATAACCAAAGAGAGAGTGCAAGTGGAAGATGGTTGCATCTCTAACAACTCCAGAAATGAAGTTACAAATGAAGGACAACTTGTACAAGCTGATTTCAATACTAATATACTGCAGGAGGATGCTGACTCTTCTGCAAGCTTGGCTCAATCTCGATTTTTCTGATCTCTAAGTTGAATATAAAAATAATAGAATCATCTGTCAGTGCTGAAGATGATGTTTTTCATTTAGTGTCATGACTGTGGAGTTGGTTGTTCCTCAAGTTTTATATTTACTAAGTAGTGAACCGAGCTTGGATAAAACATTTTCCTGAGTATAAATATGTGTTGTCACACTTTTCCTAGTTGCAATCGTGTAAAATGAGTTTGGATAGTGTAATTGATGAAAAGTTTAGTCCTATAGAAAGGACCAACTTCACATTATATGAAATTGCATCCTGATTAAGTAGCTTTAGCAGATTGATCCACTTTTCACAGATAAGACTAGCATAGAATGGAGATAGAAGATTATTATTTAGAAGATTTTGGAATTCACTTTATGTATCAAGCGTGATTTTGCATTAGCTTATATAACTTGCATATGTTTGATCTTGTAGTTTATGGAACTAGAAATAATGCTTGAGATTGAGACTGAGAAAAGAAAGAAAGTTAAAGCATCCTTGCAAGAGGTGATGGAAAAATTGAAGGTTGGACGTGTTTTATCTGCTTTAGATTAGGTTGGCTCAGAGCATAAGATAACAGAAGAGAGAGTGCAAGTGGAAGATGGTTGTATCTCTAACTCCGCCAGCAATGAAGTTACAAATGAAGGACAACTTGTACAAGCTGATTTCAATAATAATATACTGCAGGAGGATGCTGACTCTTCTGCAAGATTAGTTCAACCTAAATTATTGGTAAAGGAGCATGATTCAAATACAGTGAATAGTGATAATGCTAAAGCTAAGGTTCTCTTCCAAAATTCAAGTTCTATTGGACAACAAGGTCAAATGCCAAACCAGCTTGAAACCGTAGATAATGGCATTGTTTTGTCATCTCTATCATTCCAGAATCTAGTTGGAAGTTTTCTTTCTATAGATCATGACAAGTCTCTGAATAAGAACAATCAAAATGAAGAGGAAAACTATTATCAAGATCTTGTTGCTGATGGAAAGGTTATTGTAAGTTCAAGGTATGTTTAGCTTTATGACCTCCTCTTGTTATTTTTAGTAGATAACACATACTATTTCCTATTTCTTTTTTCTCAGTGAGGGCCCTTTTGTAATGGTTGGCTTTTGTAGGTTTCTATATTGGATTTCTCAAGTATCTTTAATTATTGGTTTCTGTCAACAGAAGCTAAAGTAAAATTTAAGAAGACATTTAGAATGTAAACATAAGCCAAACAAAATTTTAAGAATACATTTAAAATACGTTGTCCAATGGAAAAATAGTTCAAATCACTGGTCTCATATCTTGAGATTATCCTTCCGAGTTCACTCTTGTAGTAATGGATATCCAGGCTAACTACCATTTGAAAAATAATACAACTTTCAGACACAAAAAATTAGGTTGTGACCTACTTTTCCGTTTGGTGAAAGTGAGTTGAATGTTGTCTGGTTTAATATTGGCTTATTAGATTTTGCTTTCTTTCTTTAATTATACTTACACTTTCTCCTAGCTCCCATTTCTGTGTGCCTATCTCTGTTTTTGAATCTAACTAGGAGTTCAGTTATTTAATTATACAAGATAATGTTTGTTAATATTTCATGTAGCTATAACTTCCATATATTTGACAGCTTTCAACTTAGAAATGTGATTGTTGAAGTTGATGTCAATTGTCAAAGTCAATGTTGTCAACATTGCTCTCTTTCGTTTTGGTCCCATAACTTATATATCTAAGACGCATTTCCCTACCTATTTTTTATGTAATCCAAAAAGATAGAGAATGTGCAACTGTCTCTATGCATCGATTTTATTCATTAAGTTTCATGATACCTCATAATATTGATTGAATTTTGTCTTATTTATGTTGCCCCAAAACTAACTTGTTATGTCCTCTTCTATGTGTATTGTTCATTAACTACATCATTTTCAAGATACTGATGTGCAACAGAGTGGGGCAGCTGCAACATTGATTCAAATGTTGACCATTTGGCTGGATCTTTTGGAAGGTTCCCAGTAACTAAGTGTTAGGAAATTGAATAGGTGGTATCAAAGATTAGGTTGATTGATGCAGACCAAAATATTCAACAACGATCAACATGTTGATTACTATGTGGAAGGTTGAAAGTAATTCCTATTAAATTGGAATGTGTGTAGAATGTTTTTTAATGCAATTAACAATATATATTCAGTTTTTTTGTAGCAGTTTTACATGTTTTCAACTAGGAATTAAAAGGGCCTTCCTATAGAATACTTTCTACAAATAGATTTATAGCTACTCCAGTGGTATATATAGCTTTTATAACTGCCTATTCTTGAAGCTTAACCCTATTATTGGCCTGAAAGGCTGAAACCCTACTTACTTGTGAGCAGAGAATGTTACTTTGTCTAACTAGAGGTGGCAAGGAACAAACTTGCACATCTACAAGTGATCATTCAAGACTGATTATATTTCTAAGATGGGTAGTTTGTTACTTTAAAGATACTGAAGTTAGGTGACATGGGCCTTAGATGCCTTAGACAAAAGTAGTTATGTTGTTCAATGAAAATTTCATCTTTGTTAAGTGTAAAACATAGGGGGTGCTCCTATGTCAAGCATTTTAAATTTAGAGAGGAATTTGCATGCCTCATTTTAATAGAGAAAAAACATAGGAAATCAGATCTAGATGTACAAAGCTGGAAGGAAATTTGCATGCCTCATTTTAATAGAGAAAAAACATAGGAAATCAGATCTAGATGTACATGATATCCAAATACTTTTGAATTAGAGTAGAAATTTGAATTTTCATCTCAGAACACAAGAGGAATGTAATATGAAATATGGAAGATCTCGCAAGGTAACAAGATCCTTTCGATTTTTAACTAGGTATTGGCTGTCTTTCCATCGAAAGTTGTGGAATATGAAAAAAGTCTAGACTGTCCAAGGGTATTGTAAGATATTCTTGAAACTTATTTTTTTTGCATGTATTTCTCTTGCAATATAAAGGTAAGGTATTGTGTGGGTAAGCAAGGTGGATATTATCATTCAATGTAATTGAGGTAACTTGTTATTTAATATGAGATGTAATAGAACATGCATCAGGGGTGAAAGGTTTTTCACAAAATAGATGGCAAAAACAAGAAGGTAAGGTCTACGCTATTTTTGCAATTTACAAAAATATCGATCTTTGAATTCAATAGTCTTGCCAATGAGAATTCCCAAGCTATTTAGTATGGAGTAGGATAAGAATAAAAGTGAGGTTCAAATTCAATGGCCCAAGTTTGGTTATATTAATTGAAGGAAAAATTGGTTCTCATGGATCCTGAAACACATGCAATTTCATTACCTCAGTTACTGTGAACTTTTCCATCCAGTGAAACTGAGTTCAATATTGTCTGGTTTAATATTGGCTATTGAACATTATAAATGATTTTCTTCATCATTTTTATACTTTACAATTCACTGTTTTTCTATTGATATATTTTTATTGGATTTTGTAGGAGTGAACTTAACTAAGTGGGCCATTAAGTATGAAGCACATGTTGCCGAGGCTTTGCCATTGAGTATGAAGAGCCTGCTGCTGAGGCTTTCAAGCTGCTAAGTATGGGTTAATTGAAGCTGTCGTAATATCTAAGTATGGCTTAGAAACCAAGTACATGTGGGATGGTTTACCCATTGTAATATTTTGAAAAGTCATCGATGTACTAGATGATTTCCATGTAAATTTATATGGAGATAGTTTTTAAGAAAAATCATATTTTTTGTAATACTTGACATTTCACATAATATAATTTGTGCGGTTTAAAACTTATATGGTTGTACTTTATATTATTTCTAAGTGTTGTAATTAACTAATTAAGTGACATTACATAATTCACGTGTGTATTAGATGATGATAAATGATGTATGATTCTTTTTTTAATTTAAACATAATATCATATTAAAAATTTATATTTATTAATAATGGACACCATTAAAAATATTAAAATATAATAACCACACATAAAACAACTAAAAATGACTAAATTAGTGACCAATAAATGATATTAATGACCAAAATTCGCATATAAAATGACCAATAATTGGTAGATACGTGACCAAACAATGAGATATAAATGACCAAAAAAACGACCAAAATTCACATATCAATGACCAAAAATCAGTTTTAGTGGCTAATTTAAGGTCTTTTATTACACGGCCAAATTTGGTCATATTCTAGTTTGTCATGTGGCCATTAATTTGGTCATAAATGTGGTCATATATTTGGACATTGATTCAAATATATGACCAAATACATGACCAAATTAATGACCAATTGACAAGCTATAAATGACCAAAATAAAAATGACCAACTTTGGTCGCGTAATAAAAGACCGTAAATTAGCCACCAGCGATTGGCAAACTAAAAGTGGTCATTGATATGCGGATTTTGGTCACTAATATATCATTTTCCACTAGTGAAGCTTTTTGTTGGATAGAACTACGAGAAAGTCAAACCATAATCTACTCCTGAACCAGCTCTGCAAAAATTCAGCTCCAAATCCAGATCCAACATCTTAACTTGGTAAGATCTAAATATTTTGTATTTCCATTTGAGGTTCTCAGTTAAAATGTCTCATCATACCAAGCTTTATGAAAAGCTTAAGGGAGCTAATAAATTCTGAGCCTGGAAGTATAGGACCTCCTTGGTCCAGGAAGAAAATGAGTTGGACTCCTACATCAATGAGGAGATTCCAGTTCCAGAGGGAGATGAGGCTAAGGCCTTACAAAAGAAGAAATTGGTCATGGCCAAGAGAATAATTGTTGATTAAATCAAGGATCACCTCATACCACAGGTGTCCTCCCTAAAGACACCTAAAGCTATGTTTGATGCCCTGATCAAACTGTTTGAAGGAAAGAACATAAACCGGAAGATGACTCTAAGAAGCCAACTGAAGAATGTAAAGATACAGAATGCAAAGAACATCTAGTGTTAATTTACAAGGGTCTCTCAGAGCAAAGAACAACTGGAAGTAGTAGATGAAGATGTAGAGAATGCAGAAATTGTGATGACCACCCTAAATGATCTTCCTAGGGCATGGGACTCTTTCATTCAAGGGATCTGTGCCAGAAAGAAGCTAGTGAAGTTCAGCGGAATATGGGAAGAATGCTCACAAGAATAATCTCGAATAGTAGCTTGAGAAGAAAATACAGGAAATGAAGATCAAGCTCTCATAGCCCACACCAAGAAAACTAGGAGGGACCATCATCACTCCAAAGGTAATCATTCACACTCTAGAAGAGATCTGTCTACTATTAGATGTTACACATGTGATGAGAAAGGACACATATCCAAATACTATCCTAAAAACAAAGGGAACTCTCACTAGAAAAGGGTAAACAAGAGAGGACATCATGCTCATGCTGCAGAGGATGATGAACCTTCCATAAAGAGAATTAGACAAGAAAGTGATGAAGAATATGTGTTGATTTCTTCTCTCAAGGGAACTATCTAACATGGAAGCAATGATTGGCTTATAGACCGTGGTGCTTCCAAATATATGATGAGATTCAACGAATTCTTTCTGAAACTATCTGAACATGAGTCACCTCACATGGTGAAACTTGGGGATGACTACCAGTATCCAATAAAAGGTAGTGGTAAATCCTCCTATAAGTTAGACTCTAGAAAGTCTATGAATATGAAAGATGTATTGTTTGTACTAGGACTAAATAAGAACCTAATCTCCATATCTGCATTGGATGCAAAAGGAATGAGGGTTTCTTTTATAGATGGCCAAGTTCTTATGCGGCCAAAAGGAAAGACTATTGATGATGCAGTAGTGATTGGGGAATAAGTAGGAGGTCTATACAAATTGAAGGGCCAACCAAAACAAGCTTTGGTTCATGAATTGGTAGAACCAAATGAACTTTGGCATAGAAGGCTTGCACATGTGCATTACAGGGCACTACCGCTTGCAAGAAAAGCTATTGAAGGTCTTCCAGAAATGCAGACAAAACATGAAGGTGTATGCGAAGGATGTGGGAAAGGAAAGAATACGAAGAAGACATTTCTAAGTAGTGAGAGCAAGGAAAAAGGAATCTTGGAGATCCTCCACTTCGATGTATGCAGTCCAATGTCATCCAACTCTATAAGCGGGTATGTATATTATGCTTCTTTTATTGATGTTTTTCTAGGAAGACATGGATATACTTTATGAAGAACAAATATGAAGTATTCAACAAGTTCAAGGAATTCAAAGCCTTGATCGAGAACCACACAGAAAGATCAAGATTTTTCGATTAGATAATGGTGGAGAATTCACATCAAATGAATTCAAAAAGTTATGCAAAGATTCAGGGATTAAGAGGGAGTTAACCACTCCATGTAATCCACAATGAAATGGGATTGCAGAAAGGAAGAATAGGACGATCATGGAAGCTACAAGGGCCATGTTTCATGATCAAGATCTTCCCATGCATATATGGGCAGAAGCTGCCGAAACAATGGTGTATGTACAGAACCGTACTCCACACAGAGTACTCGAGAACAAGAGACTTGAAGAAGTCTTTTTCGGCAAGAAACCAGAAGTCATCCATCTCAGAATATTCGATTCTCCAGTGTACATACACATTCCGAAAGAAAAGAGGAAAAAGTTAGATCCTTCAGGAAGGAAGGGTATATTTGTGGGATACTCTGAAAGCTTGAAGGATTATAGAATATACTTCCAAGGATTCAAGAAGATCAACATCAGCAGGGATGTAACATTTGACGAAGACTCATCTTACAACAAATTCAGAAAGAGACCTATTGAATAACCTAAAGAAATACAAGTACCCAGAATTCATGACACAACCATGAATGAAGAAATTCAAGAAGAATATCGAGAATTAGAAGAATCTCGAGAACCTGTAGATCCACCTCAGAAAAAGAATCCTCACAAGAGGAAACCTGCTTGGGTACGAGAAGCTATCCAATGTGTAGAAAGATATGGGGCTCCAGAAGAAACACACAAATAAAGGAAAAGAACCGGGTCATGTTCCAGTTATGTAGCCTTATTATGTGATTTCGTCGATAAAGAACCTTCCAACTATGAAGAAGCGACATAAAAGAATGAATGGAAGGATGCTAATATCAAAGAGTATTAATCGATCATGAAGAATGATGTTTGGGATGTTGTCCCAAGACCTGAGGGGAAGTCTGTTGTGACTTCCAAATGGATCTATAAGATCAAGCATGTTGCAGATGGTAGAATAGAGAAATATAAAGAAAGATTTGTGGCTTGTGGTTTCTCCCAGAAAGAAGGAATAGATTATGAAGAAACCTTTGCTCTTGTAGCCATATATACTTCCATCAGATCAGTACTTGCTTTAGTTGCAGTAATGAAGTGGAAAGTACACCAGATGGATGTCAAGATAGCTTTCTTAAATGGTGTAGTAGAAGAGGAAGTATATGTGGAACAACCACTCGGATTTGAGACACATGACAGAGTGACTCATGTGTGTAAATTAAAGAAATCCCTGTACAGTTTGAAACATGCACCTAGGACATGGTACGACAGAATTGACAGCTTCCTATCCAGTTTGGGCTTTACCAAGAGTAAAGCAGATTACAACCTTCAATATAAGGTTGAAGAAGGGAAAGCAGTGATAATCCTTCTATATGTAGATGATCTGTTTGTAACAAGTATGGATGGGTTGATAGCTGATACGAAGAGCAAGCTTGCTAGCGAGTTTGAAATGAAAGACTTGGGTATGATGCACTGTTTTCTAGGCATGGAGGTGTGGCAGAATGCAGATTGAATCTCCCTCAAACAAGGGAAGTATGCAATAGATATCTTGAAGAGATTCGAGATGATGGCTTGCAAGGCCATGACAACACCTATGGCATCGAACCTGAAGCTATTAAGTGATGCTTCATCCGAGTTGTTTGATGCCATTATGTATCGTCAGATGATTGGGTCCTTGATGTACCTGACAAATACGAGACCAGATATTTTCTTTGTTGTGAACACCTTGAGCTAGTTTCTGACAGATCTTAGACATGTTCACTTGATTGTTGCAAAGCACATTCTGAGGTACCTAAAGGGTACAATTGATATTGGGCTCTAGTATAAGGTTGATCGAAAGATTAACCTGGAAGGTTATGTTGATTTAGATTGGGCAGGAAGTGCCATCAATAGGAAGAGCACCTCAGGATGCTGCTTCAGTATGGGATTAGGTGTGATCTCTTGGTTTATTAGGAAACAGTCTTGTGTGGCACTATGTACAGCTGAAGCAGAGTATGTGGCATCTTGTTCATCTAGTTGTGAGGGAGTATGGTTGAGGAAGCTACCGTCTAATTTATTTGATCTCTAATTTGATGCTACTTGTATATTTTGTGACAACCAGAATTGTGTGAAGTTGTCTGAGAACCCAGTGTTCCATGACTAGTTGAAGCATATTGAGATGAAATATCAGTATATCAGGGATATGGTGCAAAGAGGGGCAGTGAAGCTCCGGTATGTTGCCATGGACGAACAGATAGCTGATGTATTGACCAAGCCATTATCCAGAGTGAAGTTTGAATACTTCAGGGAGAAGCTTGGTGTTCTCTAGATCAAGGTTCCTTCCAAGAGGAAGTGATGAGTCCATGAGCCCTTCTAACATAGTGAGGGGATTGGTTCCTTCCATGTTTAGATGTAAGTGTTGTGCCATTTTGACATGGTGAGAGGATTGGTTCCTTCCATGGTCATATGTAAGTGCTGTGCCTTTCTGACATGGTGAGAAGATTGGTTTTTTCCATGGTCATATGTAAGAGCTGTGACATGGTGAGAGGATTGGTTCCTTCCATTGTCAGATGTATGTGATGATGCCACATCCAAAATGAAAAAGGGTTGGCTCTGTGATGACACATCTAGTATGAAAAAGGACTAGCTTTGTGTAGATCCCACATCAAGCATGAAAAAGGGTTGGCTTTGTGATGACACATCTATCATGAAAAAGGACTAGCTCTTTCTAGATCCCACATCCAGCATGCAAAAGGGTTGGATCTGTGATGACACATCTAGTATGAAAAAGGACTAGCTCTGTGTAGATCCCACGTCCAACATGAAAAAGAGATGGCCTTGTGATGACACATCTAGTATGAAAAAGGACTAGCTCTGTGTAGATGCCACATCTAGTATGAAAAAGGACTAGATCTGTGATGACACATCTAGTATGAAAAAGGACTAGCTCTATGTAGATGCCACATCTAGTATGAAAAAGGACTAGCTCTATGATGACACATCTAGTTTGAAAAAGGAGTGGCTCTGTGTTGGTGCCACATCCAGCATGAAAAAGGGCTGGCTCTATGATGATACATCTAGTATGAAAAAGGACTAGCTCTGTAGGTGTGCATCCAGCATGAAAAAGGGTTGTCTCTGTAGAACTTCCTGTGACAAGAAGAATCAATAGATAGCACCCATGATGATGACCCAGTGATGATTCAGATTGAGTGATGATCTGGATCTAGTGATGATGATCCAGATCAAGTGATGATCTAGATCAAGATAAAGATTACTTGAATATGAAGATAACTTGAAGATGAAGATGGCTTGAAGATGAAGATGATGATAACTCAATGATGATCTAGATGATACAGAGAAGAAGACCCATGCTGATAAATTCTATCGAGAGAATACCTTCCTAGTTAAGAGGGTGTGTTGATGTATTTGTAACTTTGGAATGTATTCACCTATATATCTTATGTATTGTACCCCGATGTTTATTCCAGGAAGTGTCTGTAATGTATTTGAGTCATGTCATGCCCCAATGTTCCTATCGAGAGATTCATTAATGTAAACAAGTCATGTCAAGTCATTGTGGGTAACCCTCCTATTGATCAAGGGTTAAATTCCCCATAGTTATGGGGCCCTAGGGTTATTAGACACTCCTAGAGAAGTCATCCCTACTGAGTTATTATCAAGTCAGGAATTAGTATAAATAGAGAGTGAGCCTCTCTATTTATCACATATTCACTCACACTCAATTGTAGCACATAAATCAGAGAGAAGAAGTTGTTGGGACAAGAGAGAGAGAGAGACTATTGCTGTCGGGAGATCATCTTACTATTTCAGGGTTTTGATTTTGGTGTTGGTTCTATCTCTGAGGAAGTTGCAGGGTTTTCTCCTTTATGGTTTCCCCGAAGAAAAAAAATTTGTGTTCATTGTATCTTATGTTTGATTGATGTGCTTGTTATTCTCTCAGTTAAAGATCCTAAGATAATTCTAGCTTAAATGATAAAAATATAACAGAGATTTGATGCAGCATTTGTAGGAAAGGATGGATGTCACAGAAGGTGATAGACAAAGGGATTGTAATGATGTCAGTGAGGATGAAGAGCCTCAAGAAGAAGAAACTGCAGCTCAAGAATCAACTGAGTAGAGGATGTTGAAACAAGTTTTAGGATCCACCTCGAGACCTAATCATGATGTGTCAAACTACAGTGGTAGTTTTAATCTTGAAGAGCTTGTTGACTGGATTAATGATATGGAGAATTTATTTGACTATGAGGAAATGAATGATGAAAATAAGGTGAAATTCACTATGACAAAACTCAGAGGGCATTCATCTTTATGGTTGCACGATGTACAGGCATAATGGAAAATGGAGAACAAGCCAAAAATAAGGATTTGGAACCATATTATTACAAAACTCTTAGGTAAATTCCTACCCCAAGATTATTATCTCTATTTATTTAGACAGATGCAAAATTTTAGGAAAAGGATGATGTTTGTAAGAGAGTAAACCAAAGATTTTTATAAACTGAATATAAGAGAAGGTTATGTGCAAGATATTGTAGAAGAAGTAGCTAGATATATGAATGGGTTGAGAATGGATATCCAAGATGAAATTAGACCTCTGACACCAAGGACAGTAGAAGAATCTTACCAAGTTGATTTGAAAGAAGAGGACAAGATTGCAAGGAGGTAGTCAAATATACGAAGAGGTACTAACATAGGAAGAGGACAACAATTTAATAGAGGAAGATATACAACCCAAAGAGAAGGAACCAACAGTTCAAGTCATCAAGGACATCGGGAGGATGACTTTAAAGAAAAGGGATTCTCTCCTAGAGGAAGAGGTCGAGGCAGAGGAAGAGAATTCAAATGCTATAAATGTGGCAAGATGGTACATCGATCTTTTGAGTGTTTAGAGAATAAAGGCATAGGCTCGAGAAATGTTTTTGTTACTCCAATAGTGGAAGGAGAAGCAAAGGAAAATGAGGTTGAAAATTTACCAAAGACAGGTGAGTGTCTTTTGCTAAAGAAATTGTTGCCAAAGATAGAGAAAAATCATGTTGAACCAGCTTAGAGGAAAACCTTATTCAAGACCCTGTGAAAAGTTAAAGGGAAGTGCTGCAAGGTAATAGTTAATAGTGGAAGTACGGACAATTTGGTGTCCATTGAATTGGTAGAGAAGTTAAATCCGAAGAGGACTAAGGATCCAACACCATACAAGGTTTCATGGCTTCAAAAAGGCCATCAACTGTTGGTAAATGAACAATGTGAAGCAGATTAACAATTGGGAAGCTACAAGGAAAAAATTATTTGTGACGTGATGCCAATGGATGTGTGCCACATCTTGTTGGGAAGACCTTGTCAATATGTCATAAATTCCATACATGAAGGTAAGAGGAATGCCTACAAGTTTTAAAAAGTTGGGCTGAACCAAAATTTTCTTCCATTGCAAGAAGAAGAGACAGCTAGAAACAATGATCCAAAAGATTTGTTGTTGAGTGGAAAGGAATTTCTACACCAGATGGAGGATAATGAGGTAAATTTTTCTTTGGTTTGTAAACCTAGGGTAGTGTTTACAAGTAATAAAATTTTGGATATTCCTGTTGAAATTTAAGATATTTTAAATGAATTTCATGATATAGTAGTGAATGATTTACCAAGTGAATTTCCATCTAAGAGGAGTATCAGTCACCATATTGACTTGCTATGAGGATCAAAATTACCAAACAAGGCTGCATATAGAATGACACCTCAGGAAAATAAAGAAATTAGAAACCAAGTGAACGAGTTATTAGATAAAGTATTAATCATAGAAATCCTTAGACCATGTGATGTACCAACATTTTTAAGCCCAAATAAGGATGGAACCTGGAGGATGTGCATTGATTCAAGATCCATCAACAAAATAACAATCATATATAGATTTCCATTTCCTAGAATTGATTTTTAATGGACTGTGTAAAGGGTGCAAGGTATTTTTCCAAGATTGATTTGAAAAGTGGTTACCATCAAATTAGAATTAGAGAGGGAGATGAGTGGAAAACAACATTCACGAGAAATGATGGATTGTATGAATGACTTGTCATGCCATTTGGCTTATCAATTGCACCAAGTACTTTTATGAGATTAATGAATGAGGTGTTGAAAGACTTTATTGGAAATTTTGTCATAGTTTACCTTGATGATATACTAACATACAATCGGTCCAAAGAAGAACACTTGAGGCACTTGATTCATGTCTTAAACAAATTGCAATAGGAGAAATATATAATAAACATGAAAAAGTGTTCATTTTTAAAGTATGGACTTGTATATCTTGGTTTTGTCATTTGCGAAGGAGGGATTAAAGATGGACTCTGAAAAAGTGAAAGCTATCCAAGGATGGCATTCACCCAAGAAAAATTTTGAGTTAAGAAGCTTTCATGGTCTATCTAGTTTCTACAGGAAATTTACAAGAAATTTTAGCAAGATTAGTGCACCCATAATTGAGAGCATTAAGAAAGATAAGAAGCCATTCAAGTGGACTACTGAAAATGAAAGGAGCTTTCAGCTATTGATGAAAAGGGTCACTGAGCAACTGATTTTAGCTTTACCATATTTCCAAAAAAAAATTCAAATGAAGTGTGACGCAAGTGGAGAAGCCATAGGAGTCGTGTCAAACCAATAAGAAAAACCCATAGCCTATTTTAGTGAGAAGTTGAATGAAGCTAGGAATAAATACTCATCATATGACAAAGAATTTTATGTTGTATTTCAATCAGTAAAGAAATGGAGGTATTACTTGTTGCATAAAGAATTTGTTTTGTATTCAGACAATCATGCCTTGCAGTACATAATGCAACAACCAAACTGAGTCAAAGACATGTAAAATGGGTTGAATATCTACAAAATTTTACTTTTGTGATAAATCATATCAGTGGACAATTCAATAACATTGTAGATGCCTTGAGCAGGAGGACTTTGATAATGCAATAAAATCAAGTGTAGGTTACAGTGTTTGACTCTATGAAAGAGTTGTATGAAGATGATGTAGATTTCAAGGAAGCATTTGAGGCATGTAAAAATCCAGCATTAAGGGATAGAAATCAATGGTTAGATACATAATACATGATGATTTATTGTTTAAAACTAATCAGCTTTGTATTCCTAAGTGTTCAATGAGGGAAAACTTAATCAAAGAGAAACACAGTGGAGGATTAAGTGGGCATTTTGGGCATGATAAAACTATGGAACAGCTGAAACATTTTTATTTCTGGCTAAGAATGAGAACAAATGTGCAAAAATTCATGGATAAATGTACAATCTGTCAGCATGCAAAAGGTAAAAGTCAAAATATTGGTTTGTACATGCCACTTCTGATTCCCAACATACCTTGCAATTCAATTAACATGGATTTCTTTTTGGGTTTTCCAAAAACACAGAAGATTCATGATTCACATTTTGTTGTTCTTGATAAATTCTCCAAAATGGCAGATTTTATCCCTTGTTTCAAAACTAGTGATGCTACAAATATAACCAATCTATTTTTTAAGGAAATTGTAAGATTACATTGACTTCCAAAAAACATTGTTTCTGATAGAGTCTCTAAATTCCTTGGAAATTTCGAGAAAACCTTGTGGAAGAAACTTGGGACAGATCTGAGTTTTAGCTCGACATACCACCCTCATATTGATGGAGAGACTTAGGTAGTTAATAAAAGTGTGGGAGATATTTTGACAAGCTTATTTGGAGAGCGTCCCAAATAGTGGGATCAAGCACTCGCTCAAGCTGAATTTGCTTATAATGTCCCCAAATAGGAGCATAGGCCATGATCCATTTCAGATTGTATATGGAGTGCACCCAAGTGGTATTTATGAAGGGATTTAGGAAGAGCTGAGAGAAGAAGTGCAGATGGAGAGGACTTTTCTACAACAATACATGAGGTCCATGAATAGGTAAAATTGAAATTACAAGACAACAACATCAAATACAAAGGCATAGAACATTTGAAGAGGAGAAATAAGAGTTTTGAAGTTGGTGAACTAGTTTTAGCAAACCTAAGGAAGGAAATATTTCCAAAAGGAGAGTATAACAAATTGAAATATAAGAAAATTGGACCCTGTAAATTTCTCAGGAAATTTTCAAACAATGCATATGAACTAAAATTTCCATCGGGTATGGGAATATCTCCAATTTTTAATGTTGTAGATTTATATAAATACAATGTAGATACTGTAGAAGGAACAATGGAAGAGTATGACAATAGTAAAATCAGACAGCAAGTCCAATGGCAGAAACAGATGCCACTTCAAGAAAGACTACAGGAACAGAAGATCTTGAACAAGAGAGTGAAGAATAAAACCAGAGGAAAAGAGTACTTTGAGTAGAATATTCAACATGGTTGACAACCACAATGTTACATAAAAGTGGCACATGTATAGAACATCTCATCGACAGGAGCCCATGAATATTTTCAAGTCTAGAAGCCTGATGCAGGAGAATTGGGAAGGAAAATAAAATCTTTGTTATCATTTTGTTTTTAGATTAGATTAAGTTAGTTTGAGTGAGAGTGACGTGTGTGTTGTAATAATGGCTATTATTTTCAAATAGGCTCTCACATGAGAGTAAATTTCAAATCAAAATGGGCCTCTTAAGGAAAATTAATAAAATAATACTTAAAATAATAAAATAATATTTATTAATTTTGGAGAAAGAAAAGAAAAAACTACTTTTTTTGTTTGTATTTTCAACATATCTCCATGTGTTTTTACCCAAATTTCGATTGGGAGAGCTCGTTGGATGCAAAATTCAATTTCACATCCAACGAGTACCCACTCGGCATACTTTTGACGGGACCCGTTACCTCAAAAAGAAAGAAATACCTGAAAAAACATGATGATGATGTCATCATCACATTTTTTCAGGTATTTCTTGTTTTTGGGGTATTGGGGCCCATAAAAAGTATGCCAAGTGGGTACTCAGTGGATGTAGAATTTAATTCCACATCCAATTAGCTCTCTCGATCGAAATTTGAGTAAAAGCACAGGGAGATATGTCGAAAATACGAACAAAAAAAGTAGTTTTTTTTATGATACCTATCCCCAAATTTATATTAAAAAAATGTTTAAGAGGTGCTCCCTTTTTTAATTTTGAAGCATTTTGATTGGCTGGTTCATGGTGACATGGAATTTGTATTATTTTTGGAAGGCCCATTTTAAATTGAAATTTCCTCTAATGAAACTTTAAGACCCAACATTTTTTATTTGTTTAGATTGATTATGATCTCTAAATGTTGCAGGATCCCAAAATAGATTTTGATAGTTCCTTAAAAATGGCACTGTAATCCAATTTTTGGTTATTGTTGGAATAAGGAAATAATGTAATGATACTCTGTGGGTTTTCATGAATTTATTTTGTTTTAGATACCATTTCCTGTTGAGATAATCTTCACTGGATATACAAATCTAATCCTAGTGTTGAGTCTTATCGAAGAGAAAGTCAATTAAGAGTGATACTGATCAATTGATCTTTGGTAAAGCTTGAAGAGTTAATTAGCGTGGTAATTAGTCTCAAATAATATGAATCAAAACCTAGTTTTGCTTGAAAAATATCTGCGTCTAGTTGTTCATAGAATGTTGATGGTTGATCTCAGTTTTGGGGAGGTTGAAGTGACTAAAAATGCCAACTCCATCATTGTTCTTGGTACCATCTAGATCGATCTCTTGATAAGAACCCCTAGCGCATAATACAAGATCTCCTGGACATCTTCACGGTCAAAGTCAAACAGATGGAGAAGCGTTGTCAGGTTGGCTTTACTCCATTGGATTGAATAAGGAATGGTCATGATTTAATATGGAAGGTGAATTTTCTATGATAAATTCAAACATTTTTACACCATAGATCAGAGTGTAATTAATGGTGATTGAGTGCGATGTTTAAATTCCTTTTTCCTGTCAAAATATATATCTATATATCGATCAACGTTTGGAAAATAGCTCTGCACTATTCAATTTTTATACAGAGGAAACCTTTTACTGTTCTCCTGGTAACCATCATAAAACCATTGAGATATATCATTTAGATACCATACATAATTACACTTTTCTATTTCTAATATAAAACCTATGTTTTATATTAAAAGTTAAACCATTATGCATGTATATGTAGGTAACATATCGTGAATGGTTCTTTATTTCTAGCCACATCTTGGTATCAATGTTTTTTTTAATTTAATAAACTAGCATAGATCTATCTTAAACTTGATTCTATCCAATACTAAGAGGAATCTAATTTCTTGATGTGTATAAATTTTTTATCATAATTTTTTAAACAATGAAAAAAAAATAACACATTAAAGTTATCTAAGATTAAGATATAAATATAATTTATTTATTTTTGTTTAAACCAATATCATTTTTTTTTCGTTTTTATGGAAATGTCCCATTTTTAATGCAAAAATGTATTTTAAAATGAAATGTATAAATTATCAATAATGTATATATTTTATGCAAAGAGGTGAAAGACATATTTTCACAACAATTGATGATTTTTAATGATCACTAGGTTTCACTATGAAACCAAATGCACTAAATTATATTTTTTAAATTTATAATATAAAAATTATATTGAAGAATTGGAAGTTGTGTGCATGGCATTGAACTTTATATATAAAGTAAAGTACATTGGGGTTTAAGTTGTTTTGCATGGTTATGTAAATGCAAGTTAAGTAAATTTTAATTATTTAATATACTCGTTTAGCAAGTATACATGAACGAGCAACAATAACAACCCCGAAAGGGCCAATTATGATAAATGGTTCACCAGCCTAATATTTCATTATATATAAGGGCTCCCAAAGATCAAATGTCTCCAACGAGATTGGAGCCTGCATGAGGACCATAATAACCAAATCTCCCAACCACCCAAATTACACTCAATAGACATAAAATGTTTTATTATTTGTATTAGTATTTTTTAATAATGTATTAGTATCGAACAAAAAAAAAAGTCTACTAAAACTTCTAATCTTTAATCTTTACTAAAACTTCTTCTATTGTAAATAAACAATGAAAACCATTTTAAAAAATGTTCTACAATAAAACATATTACATGATATTTTCCTTCTAATGTTATATAGTTACAATCCTCCTTTACCCCACTATATGATTAAACATTTATATCCTCGAAATTTTCTTTTAGAATCTAAACTCAACCCATGGAGACTTGGCCAAGAGAAAAACATTTCAAGGCTTTGTCTAATCTAGGCTACGTAGTTCTACCTAACCTTCGATTAGGTAGAACCCTTATGAGTAATCAACGAAAGCATCAAACACTTCTGCATAGGTTTTACATCGTAACTACCAAAGCATCAAACACTTTTGCATAGGCTTTACATCGTAACTGCCAAGTCTTCAACTTGACTTTTTCACTTCACTTGGTGGTTAAGTTTCCAAGCTAATTTGTCATCGGAATGACCAAGGTTGGAATTTCGTTTCATCTCTGTCCTTCCTACTAAATTGGAATTTCGAAAATTATCTTTCCCTTTTTTAACTATTTTTTATTTGACATTTTGAACTTTCATTTTGGTTCATAAATTATCTTTCCCTTTTTTAACTTTTTTTTTTTTACATTTTGAACTTTCATTTTGGTTAATCCGGAAAAGTTTTAGTGAAATAATAACATTTAACAATGAAGTTTTGTTAAAAAATGTTTTCCAACAATAATGTTTTTATTAAATAATTTAATTTTTAATAAAAAAATATGGTTTTTTATTAAAGAATTCAATTTCGAATTAAAAATAACAATAGATTTATTTATTTATGTTTTTCATTGATCATGTGCTTTAAATATTGAGGATGGAACAAAATAACTTACTAAGAGTAACATAGACAACTCAGAAGTAATATGTGCTATTATTATGCATTTAAAGTACATTAAGTGATAAATTTAAGAAACAAACAAAACATGGAACCTAGAATCAAGCCACATGTAATGCAATATACAAAATTTTGCAAGGTTACCATGATAGGTGAATGGTGTAATTGAAATTTTGAAATTTAAATTTTCAATTAAAATATATGCTTTTATTAAGGAGTTTAATTTCCAATTAAAAAATAACAATATACCCATTTACCCATGTTTTCTGTTGATCTTGTACCCTGAAAATAGATGGTAGAACAAAAAACCTATTAACAAGGATAAAGACAACTCAAAAGCAACATGTGTCAGCATTATGCATCTGAAGTTCATTAAGGGATAATCTTAGGAACAAACAAAAGATGGAACCTAGATTCCTTTCTGGAGGTTTATGTTAGACCACATGTAATGCAACATACAAATATTTTCAAGGTTACCTTGTTGGATTGATGATGTAATTGAAATTATGACATTTAACTCTAAAGTAATTGAGTTAAAAGGGAATATAAATATAATATGCCCTTTGTAGCGGCTATTCATTAAAAACACATTGCAATTGAGATTTTACTATGATGTTCTCTCCTTCTTTTGTCAAAACAAGTTTAATAAGTTTTTTTTCCATGTTATAGATTGTTTTGATTCCTCAACTATTATAAGCAAAAGCAAATCTTTCACGCAAGTGGAGTTGTCTGATTATTAAGTGATTATTATCCATGTGGGTGGGCTTAGTGGCATCTAGGGTGGAAAGATGAACACCCAATGTATCTAGATCATTGCAAAAACAATAGTCTGAGTGGATGCTGAGCCCAAAGAACCAGACCTCTGGATTGCAAAAGCAATTCATATAGAGGGTGAGATATCCAAGGAACCCAAATCACTGAAAAATGAGATGTTTTCGGTGGGTGCTGAGTAGAGAGAACAGACACTTTTAATGCCAAAAACAGTTGGGTTAGAGGGGTGACCTCAAGTGTAATATCCCCAAAACTCAGAAAAAAAATTATAGGCTAGTAAAAACTACCTAGACGGAACATTATTGACCTACAGAACTCTATCGTACACTTCATGCACCTCTGTTTATTTGTAAGTTGTTCTTACATTTTGTCTTTTACTTTCAGTCATTATTTTTAATGTATTTTACTTACAATGGTGTACTACTGTTTATTGCTTAGTATTATGCTTACACTTTTGTCGCTTATGTGTCGTTACTGAGTTTATATGCTTCGTCCTTTCTGCATTGTTGCACTTGTTAAATTATGGAGTCCTAACTTAACTTTGTTTGTGGAAACAAAGTGGGCGGAGTGGCGGGACTTGTTCTCCCATGGCAGTTTGAGAGGTAAAGGTGTTTACTTGTTAGTGGCTTACGTAGTTCTCTAAACTAAGGAACCTATTCTATTTACATGTAGTTCATGTTTGCGACGGAAACTTGTTTTAAAGAGTACGAAAAACTATGACTTTAAATATCATACTATTGGTTGAATTTGGTTCTTTTATCGACTCTGAATTATGACAGGTATAGTTGATATTCTTGTCAATTTAACTATTGCTGCTAAAGCTTTGGTTCAATATTTATGCTTCCTTTGGGTCTTATAACTCTTTATTTCATATTCTGGCATTAATTACTGTTTACGTTTTAGTTTATTAAAAATTATTAACACTTATTATGTTTTCTATTTTGCAGGCTAAATATGTGGCCTTCAAAACAAAGCCATTGATTTATAAGGGTTAAAGTAATTAACATGGCATATTCCATATGCCATGTTCACTAAGAAAAAGCTTAGGGATTAAATGTATTGTGTTAAGTTTATTTCTTAAATCCTAAGTTTCATATGTTAATAGGTGTTACGGAGAGAAATTCCTATGGCTTGGGGTACCACAACAGACAGACTTGACTCCAGAAATCAATCTTTCCCAATATGCAATAGAAATAAAACATCTAACACTAAAGGATCAGACCTCGTACCTTATTGCGGATGGTTGAAGTAGATCCCCGTTGAGCTTTCCAATCTTCAGCTTGAATTGCTATAATACTTCCTCAACAATAAGTAAAAAATACAAGCATACTATATATCATGGTGTTAGATCTGTTCTAGCATATATAATCAATAATGTAGAAGCATTTGACATATTCCAATGGATACAACATTAAATCAAATACACATCATTGGACAGGAAAAGATAGTTCTTATTTATATAAATCAGAGATTACAAGATAGATACAACCTCTGACGGCACGTCTATGAACCGGAGAAACTGAATCCCCCACTTGGGCCTCCACCACCTCAATCCTCCTCTCTCGATAGCAAGCTCACTAGCAAAGGCAAGCTTGGGAAGAACACAAAAGTGATCCAAAGGGACAAAGGGATGCAGACTCAAGTATAGCTCTGGCAACAATGGACTATAGTTTTGTTGCTTCAATCTCTCTATATGCCTTCAATGTACCAAGGGGTTCCTTATATAGCTTCAAAAGGGATAATGAAGGGTCGAATCCAAGCGATCTCAAGGCATATGGAAGGCCAAGAATCAAATGAGTCGGATCCATGTCAAGGAAAACTCCAAAAGGATTTGGATTATGCACACATCTCGATGTATGCGCTTATCGGGGACAAATCCGCGTATGTACACGGTTATCGGGTTAAAATCCACGTATATTATTTTTTATATAGTTTTGGGGATGATCAATGATACATCAAAGGATAAAATGTGGTCCATGGGGTCTAAAGAGTCTGCAGCAGGACAGGGGAAGGCCATACAAAGTAGGATTCACCTAGAGTGGTGAAAATATCTATAACATATGCCCCCTAATGTGTGAGGTCAGAGGGGTCATACGATGGCCGAAATACATTATAAGTCCATCCCAGAAGTGGAGTGATGAAGGTACCCAAATGGAAGACCAGCCACCCAATCAGCATAGTACAATAATACAACTCTACATATAACTGCAAGTACATATAGCAGTCCCGGATACATAAGAGTACAATGGCCATGAATAGGCATAATACATGATATCACATATGTGATCATCACCACGTACAATATACATAAATCAGAATTTCCATGATGAACATATACAAAGGATCATGGTCTCCAACATGCCTGAAGATATACAATAGATCAATATATCCATAGTGGTTGGAAATATCTAACATACACTGGTATCAAGTCACGAGAGCTGAAATCTCATGAACACTGGCACGATCAATGAGGTAGCATATAAGAGATGCCACCAAGCTGGAAGGTCTTCTACACAAACCGCTACGAGTACATGTCCTACTATGTGAATATAGGTGTCGAGGTCAAACATAGTAGTCCATCGTCTGATTACCGGTCATTGATGTATACCATTAACAGACGCGAGATTACCCACCGATAATGAAAATGGGAATCAAGGTACTAGAGTGAAAACTAACAAGTATGAATAGATGTGTTGAGGTCGAACACTTGAGAGAATCCATCGATCAGGGGACATTGATGTATTCCCAAGAAACTGTCGATGGTGAGAGAACCTGCCACTGATGACTGCAAGTCTCAAGGCACTCAAAAGGACTCTAGACTCCAATCCCAGAATAAATGATCTGAAGTCGATGGGATGAAATCCGCTGGAAGGAGGGCATTAAGGCATCCCCCATCATCCAATACGAGGTAATCAGAAAAGCTGTCTAATGTGGAAGGACTCGATCATAAGGTGCACGAACCAGTAACTATATCGGGAATGGCCGACATGCAAAGTCAAGATAACTAAGGAATGGTCGACACAGGTTTCCACTTCCTTGGAGCAAGAGCATAACGACGTATGGTGATTGAATGAAGGCAGCATAGACTCGATATACAAACTGGGACATCTCTGTGACACAGGAGGCATCAACAGAGGCTCCATAAGGACTGGAAGCTTAACCAATCGGTGGAGATAAACTCAGATAAAGGAGTACAACTCCTAAAGTCAAACTATAACCCAACCAATGGATGTGATATACAGTGCTCTGTTTGAAGGCGACACGACTCGACAGCTGCCAAAAATACTATCTTTCCTTGTCCAGCTTTTTGGTTTTTTTATTTTTTTTGGACTTTTTCAGTTATTTGAAATGCTTGAAAAAAGAATAAACTAGCTTTATAGTTACAAACTAGGAGGAGACGAGTGTCATCAGGGAAAACAAACTAGTTCCAAGCAGTGGAACATACCTATGCTCAATGCAAGGATACATGTGTAGGATATCGACACTCGGGGGAAAATCCCCTCCCGGTAAAAAGGGAAATCAAGCTGCAAAGGATATAAAAAATGGCTCTGCATGGCTAGACATGAGACAAGCTCGGGCTATATGGCTGAAATGCAATGTCAGGGGAGCCGACATAAAGCTCAATAAGGAAGGAAAAGTTCATGATAATGCATTCACAACTTGACATAAGGGGAGTCCGGAGGGAAACAGGCCAGCATAAGATCAAGAAGAGTATGAGGCTCTTGCTAAATGTCATGGCGGTACTATAAAATGGACTCCCACACCCTAAAGGAGGAAACATTAGCATGGGCACCAAATGCAAATAAGGTGCTAACTAGGGTACCCATGTAAGGTAAAGCTCTACCACTCATATCATGCCACTTCTATAGCAGCAAGAAGGTTCCGTGACATAATAGAGTGGATTCGTACCTAAGGTCATGGTGACATGGTCATAAGGTCATGCAAACGGTGGTGAACCTAACCTATATGCCAGTGTAGACGTTATACCTGAGATCAGTACGAACGGGTCAATCCAATGGCTGAAACGGCACTGAAAATGGTCTTCTACATCGCAAATTATGTCAGAAATGGTCCAAAATGGTTAGAAACTATCAAAACTATAGGAAACGGGGTAAAAATTTTCAAATATTTGAAATTTTTTCTATAAATAGTAAAAAATATAATTCATTTGAAACTTTTACCCATTGGAGCTCTGATTTTCAACTGCAAATTCCAAGAGATCCAGCCAGCGGAATTCACAACCGTTTCTTCCAGGTAGTTACTCATGCTCTCCTCATGCATTTTGATATAATTTTTGTTGAATTTCATGGTGAAATGAGGTAGTTTAAGCCAATTCTACATGAGCGCTGCGACCCACGCGTGTATCGAAGCTTTTTCCGCATATAGGGATGGCTATACGTGGAAAAGAGGCTAGAAACCGCGTACATATGTGCCTGTTTGCAAAACAGTCGCGTATGACACCGCGCACAAGAATTTATAAGCATCTAATGGAAAATTGGGTAATTTCTCATGCAGGATGGTGCTACAATGGAGAGCGCACGAGCATGGTGAAGTAGAGGAAGCTGTAAGGGCTGACGTAAGGGCTCAACAAGCTCTTCAAGCATGCGGACTCTACAAGTTCTGGTGTCTTGGTGGCTTGAGGGCCAAACCAATACTTCTAGAGATGCTGGTAGACTATTGGGACCTAGACTTAGAGTCCTTTCGGATAGATGGGATGTCTCTCACCATAGAGGTGGAAGACATATATTTCATCACAGGTCTATCTAGATGAGGGGAGGTGGTGAACCTTCGTTCCCGAGGTGGGCAAGGCGGTGGGCTTACTATCGATGAGTACATAGCTGTGTACTGCTACCCAAAGACTGAGAAGGTGGGGATCCAAGTCCCTACCAATGCTATACAGGTGCTGGGCCTAAAGGCCATACTATTGACACTAGGCAGGATAGCAGGCTTAGCCTCACTCCATCTGGCCTCGCGGCCACTGATGTTCTACGCGGTGGAGTGTATGAGACCGACCATATACGACTGGAGTACTACACTACTAGGCAATATGAAACATCAGCTTAGTGAGTGTAAGGCAAGCAGGATACGGAACTTCAGGTTCAGCATCATATTGAGCACATTCTTCTTTGAGCGCATTCCAAGATTGAGCCCTAGAGTGGATGTTCCTCTCCACGGGGTTCGAGATCCGGCTCAACGGCGTTGGGAAGATGCTATGCGCAGACTGGGGGGTGGTAGGGTGGCCAACCCATATCCAGCTGACCTCTTTCCATGGTGGTGACGACAGATTGTTGCCATAGATGACTACCCCTATGGAGGGATAGATTTTCGGGGGGATCCGGACATGCCATTACCACTAGGATTAGCATACGGAGAGATAGGTACTGAATCTCGACTCTCACTCTTTTTAAAATTTTGAGTTATTTAATTTTTTTTGTATTTTCTTGATTATGTGAAATCAAAAAGACATGTTTTTGGGTGACAACACATAGTGACATCTACCATTCATGTGCATATGTTGGACCACGGCGACCAGAGGGCTTCCCACGTCATAGACAGAGAGGAAGAGGGGATGACATCATAGGTGCGGATGCGGAGCGGACGCTCCAGAGCATTCATACCAACTTCGTGCGGTTGACTCATAGAGTTCCCATGGCGCAAGTCGAGGACTTTCCTAAGGCCATGCAGCGACAGGTGGTGGGTGTGCCACACACATGGGTGTGTTTATTCCGGCGGCTAGCTAGAGCCGTAGTGACGTATCATGATCATAACCCTCCTCCACAGGATTAGATGCCTAGGAGTGTATATGTTTTGTACTACTGTGTATTATATGATGGAAGCTTTGAAAGCTCCACTTTTGTATATGACACTATGTATTACAACATTTTTTATATATATAAAAAGTTTTATGGTGATCGGTTTATTTATTTACATGTGTAAAAATGTTTGTGATTAATTTATTATGAATGAAACAAATGCCATTCTAACACGTAGTTAGCATATGAGTCAGCAACTTGATTATCATTTCTTGGAATGTGTATATATGTTATAATGACAAATTGCTTTTCTAACAATCTCACATGTAAGAATCTTCTCAATAACATCGGATCTCTAACATGGTACAAACCATTGAGCTATGACACTACTAACTCTGAATCAAGATGTACCTCAAGAGATAGAACGCCATGTGAAATGGCATCCCGTAGAAGCTCAATAATGGCGCTATATTCAGCAACATTGTTGGAAGATGGCCGTAGACATACACCTCCTGAAGACAGTACCTGACCCATAGGAGTATAAATCACCCAAGCAGCAGAGGCTGAGTGCTGAGTGTGACGGCTTGCACCATCCGCGAATCCTATGTAGGTGGAAGATTCCATTGAAATTTGCCACAAGAAACGAAAACTAATCACAAACCCTATCACAATAAGAAAAAGACCTAACTATCCAAAGCTGTACAATAATATACGACAAGCAGCCTTGGCTAAAGATCATGCATAGTATTTTTTGAGATAGAGCCCATTTCTAGGCTCCACCAAAGCTGTGCCTTCTTAGTCAACTAACTCATAGGCACCCTTCTCTAAGACAGGATTAACCACGTAAGGACCACGCCACATAGGATTAAATAATATACAACAAGCAGCCTTGGATAAAGATCATGCATAGTATTTTTTGAGATAGAGCCCATTTCTAGGCTCCGCCAAAGTTGTGCCTTCGTAGTCCACTGACTCATAGGAACCCTTCTCTAAGACACGCTTAACCACGTAAGGACCACGCCACATAGGATTAAATTTCCCTGCCCCCAAGGGTTCTTTTGATTGATCCCACAAAAGGACCAAGTCTCCTTCACTAAACACTCTTGGACAGACAGACTTGTCGTACTGGACCTTAACGCGACATTTATTAACCTTTAGAGCCACCAAGGCATCTCGACACTACTCATCAAGTTGCTCGAAGTGGACCAAACACTCCTCCAAAGGAGAAGTATCTGGTAAGAGTTCCACAACTAGCTTCAATGAGGGGATTTAGCATTCAACCGGCAATATCGACTCCACTCCATGCATGAGCTGATATGGAGAAAAACCAGTGGCAGTCTTAACTACGGTTCGATATGCCCAAAAATAAGGGTACAACATAATATGCCAATTCGTCTTGCTTTGTGCGATGGTTCCTTGCAGAATGGACTTAAGTGATTTATTCACTGCTTCCACCTGTCCATTTGCTTGGGGGTAATAAGAAGAGGAGTGCTCTTGCTTATACCCTAACTTGGATGCCAACTCTTCCATCATATGGTTCTAAAAGTGCGAGCCATGGTCAGTGACAAGCTCTTTCGGAATCTCGAACTGAGTAATGATTTGGTTGAATACAAAGTGAGCAGCTGTCTCACCGTTGGATTTTACTGTAGGCATTGCCTCAGCCCATTTCATGAAATAATGCACAGCCACTATAATATGATGGTTCCCCCCAGCCGAAGCTGGGTTGCAATCCATAAAATCGAGCCCCCACTTAGTGAAGGGACCGGCGGTGATAATAGGATGTAAAGGGGCAGGCTTCGAGCGCATATTTCATGTGAAAACCTGGCAAGGGTGGCACCTCTTGACCACATCAACACAATCTTTCAAGATCGATGTCCAGAAATAACCTGCTCTCAAAATATTTTGGGCTGTAGAAAGCCCAGATAAATGACCACCACACGCCCCTCCGTGGCAATCATTCAATACAACCTCAGCCTCCTCATGAGTTAAACAACGTCGTAAAATGGAATCTACCCCATGGCAGTACAAAGTATTGTCCACTATAAGGTAGTTCTTAGAGACGTGACGTAATCGTCGTCGTTCATCTCGCGAGAGGTGAGTAGGGATCCTCTGTGTTTGCAGATATACTATGATATCTCCATACCATGGGTCAGACATTGAGATTAAGAAGATATGTTCATCGACAAACGTATCCTCACAAACCAACTCCTCGGCCTCGCTCGGGAAATCCGATATAAGTTATGCAAAAATTAACGACTTCTTTGACTTTGTCGAAACAAATTCGAGATCGAATTCTTGCAGAATGACAATCCATTTATTATACTTTCCCCCAATCATCCTTCATGTGAGGACGAACTAAAATGGATTGATATGAGCCACTACCAAGGTCTGGCGAAGGAGAATATAATGTCTCAAACGCTGAACCGCATGTACGGTCGCTAAAGCAAGCTTCTTTACATGAGAATAATGAATCTCTGCGTTAATAAGGTTTCAGCTCAGATAATAGATGACATGCTCCTGGAGCTCCTCATCATCCTGAACCAATACCATACCAATCGTCTCTAAAGATGCGGCCACATATAATAGGAAATCGCGGCTATAATCCGGAGGACTAATCACCGGGGCCGATGCTAGGGCTCGCTTAAGAGCATCGAAGGACTGTCGGGCTCACTCATCCCATTCAAAGGGAGTATCCTTCTTCAAGAGATGCATGAAGCCTCTAGTCAAATTGGCGAAATTCACCACAAATCTTCGTAAGAAGTTTTCCATACCTTGCAAACACTGAAGATGGCGAATGTTCTTCGGGGGAGACAATTGAAGTATTGCCTCAACCTTTAAGGGATCAACTCTTATGCCCTCCTTTGAAATGATGAATCCTAGTAAACGACCCGATTTCACACAAAAGATGCACTTATGAGGGTTTAATCGAACGGAATAGTGCCGGCATCTTTCAAATACCAATCTCAAGTGATAGGGATGACGCATCCTCATACGAGAATGAGCAGCGAGGTCATCTAAAAACACTTCAATAATAGACTTGAGATTGTGGAAAATCAAGGTCATCGCTCGCTGAAATGTAGCTCCGGCATTTTTAAGGCGGAAAGGAATTTTCCGTTATGCAAACGTTCCCCAAGGACAAATAAATGCAGTCTTGTGTTGGTTCTCAGGTTTAATCTAGATCTGATTATACCCAGAAAAGCCGTCCATAAAGGAGAACACCTCACTACCCGCACACTCATCCAAAATCTGATCTATAAATGGTGTGGGGAAGTTATCCTTAGGACAGGCATGATTTAAATCATGGAAATCAGTGCATATTCGGATTGCTCCCTGCTTCTTATCCACCGAAACGGGGTTTGAAACCCACTCCGTCAAGGGAACGGGATAGATGAAACCGGCTTTCAACAGCTTCTCTATCTCTGCCTTAATGGTGGGTGCTTTCCTAGGATTCACAGTGCGTAAACATTGTTGAATAGGCTTAACATTAGGGTAAGTCTTAATCTCATGTTCGACAATCCAAGGTTCAATACTTGGCATCTCATCATAAGACCAAGCAAAAACATCACGAAATTCCTTGAATAGCTTGGCATACTCGAGAATCTCAGCTTGGGAACATTCCGCCCCAATATAGACATTGTCAATGTTGCCAGGGTTGCGAGAGATGTTGATAGCAATCGTGGAAGATATGTTCGCCATGTTTCCATCAGCCATCTGACCAGGAGAGCTTAATGGAATCATGGGCCTACCAACTCTCTGACGAAGAATCTCCCTATAGTCCTCATGCTCCAAACGATCAAGCGGTGGAAGGAAATATGATCTACAATGAAGTTCCTCCCATGGCGGCTCAACACCCAACATAGCCTCAATGATTGCTTCATCTGAAGGAAAAACCGTATCAAGGCAGTCGTGGGCATGAGAAGACTGTACTTCCCATGCGGGTAGCACATAGGGGTCTTCCTCCTCCGTCCACGAAGAGGAAGAACAAGGCTCTGCAACACTCTGAATATTGGCTTGATAAGCTATCATGGTTGCAGGAAGGGGCACGTTGGTCTCGACAGGCTCACTCGAAATACTCAGCGTAGGAAGAATCCAAGGATCTCCCATATGGGTCATGTGAAAATACATTGAGGTCGTAGAAGACAAAGCCTTATCGAAACAAGATCCTATCATGAGGACCGGTGCAGGACAACTAAAGCTTCCCATAAGGGATGGATACATGCCTACACCCACACTCCCAGTTTCCGGCTGAGAGTGTTCAACGAACGAAACCGAAGTTCCCGAAGATGCAGTAATAGGGGAATTCTTGAATGCCATTTGATCAATCGTTACAATCTTCTCGTTATGTGGAAAGCATACAACTCGAAACACGGAAGAAGCAATGGCTTGCATACTATACATCTAGTTCCGACCTAGCAAAAGATTATAGTCAAGGGGTGCATCAACCACCTCAACCTCTATCGCAACGGTCTTCCCCACCAAACGGACTTTAATGGAAGCAATGATACCGTGCGGCCTAAAAGATCTCCCATCAAAAGCAGTTAACATGGTCGCTGATTTCGACAGCTCAGGAGAACCAAAACCCTTCCAACAAGACAAAGACATCACAGATGCAGCAACGCCCTTGTCAATCACAGTGCGCTTGACGATCATATTAAGACATTCTACGTGTACTAAAGTGACACATAGTAGGGCAAGTGAGGCTGATGACCTGCGGTTTCAAATTTGATCAATGAGGAAGAATCATCACCGTTCACACCAAGAGCAGAAAGCAGAGCCTTCCTTTGTGAAGGACAACTCGGAAGCACTTCCAATGCAGACATCGCACAAGGAGTATGGCCCAAATCCTCGACAACTGAATAATTCCGGGTGGCTCGGGCATTTGGGTTATGCCCCAAATGCGTAAGTACCCCCTTAGGAATGCGAGGTGCATCCTCAGGTTTATCTGCAGGTTTCTCAATGCGCAAAGGGGTTCCTGGTGGATCAGGTTCTTTGGTTGGGTTGTAACGATTCATAATCTTTCGCATGAGTCACAACCTTGGCAGCACGAACCATGTTAATGCACCGACGAGCACTAGTCTCAGGTGGATCAGTCGCACTAGATTGCTCCTGGGATTTCGAGTTCATGTTCTGGTTATGCGGTAAAGGGTTCGTTAGTATAGCTGGGACTTGTGCTAAGAGTCTCAAAGCTTCATCAATTCGAGGGCACAAGTGAGGTAATCATCCTTACAAAGCTTGTAAGGGAATTTAACCTTACGTTTCACTTGCTTGTCCCCCCCATCATTCTAACCGTTCTTGTCATTATTGGTAGCATTCTCATTCTTATTCCCACCCTTTCGATTATTATTCTTACCCTTTTTCTTATTCCGTCAAGGCTGCTGGTTACTCTTCTTGTCCGACGATTGCACAGAAAGTACACTCGTCGTTTGGGCGGGTTGAGACAAAGCCATAGCTTGTCCCGACGTAGATTGGTTGAGCGACAATTGAGAAACTTGTTTTGCAACTAAATATATAGGTTTTGTACTTGCACAACCCACAATGCCATCGACATGTGGTCCCGGTTTGACCTTGGGATCGAAACTAGAATGAGGAGCATTGGGAATAATCTCATACAACAAACCAGACTGAGCATAGATCAAGTCCAGTTCCTGCGCCCTAAAGATCGCTTGTTCCTCATTCTGCACTCCGGATTTGGAAACATCCTTTGCGATATACGGCAATAAAAACTTGAGGAACCACTCGAGAAGGAACTCTGGCGGTATAAAAGCTTTAATTAATCTATTCCGTCTATGCCACTCCTGAATATGATCAGAAATATGGGTGGCTTTATCTTGCTGAAATTTCGACAAGAGTTCAGTACCAACATCATACCGTACTGGTAGCTGGAAGTGATTAAGAAAAGTCATCGCAAGATCGTCGAACAAGGTAAAGGCTCCCTTTGGTAACTCTATATACCATTTCGCTGCAGGCCTTGTGAGGGTGCGTTGAAATAGTCGCAATCAGACTGAGTCCTGATGTAACGAATTCGAAGAGCACCAAAGGTGAAACGTGGTAACATGTTCGCTCAGATCCTCTCCCGGTTTGCCTTCGAACTTAGGTATGTCTGAAGGAAGCTTTGTAGGGACATCCGGCCAAGCCGGGTCGTGAGCCAAGGGATCGTTCGTAAGTCTCGATAAGTCAGGAAGGTTAAGCGTCGCGAGGAAAGGGAGCTTAGCATGATGAGGTCGATGGACTGCTCCCTGGTTCACATAGGTTTGAGCACCACCATGGCCTTGGCCATAGTGTCCTCCTCCTGTCTGACCCGTATAGGGTGGTGTGGAAGCACCATGATAAGGTGGACCTTGACTAGTAGGAGCTACAAAGCCATAGTTAGGAGAATAAGCAGGTTGTTGATACCCGCCTCCGTAAGGTGAAGGAACCTGTCCATACTGCGTCCCGTAATAAGGGCCATAGGTCATCGCGTGCGATGTCCCATGGGATACACCGTAGGTAGGAAGATAAGCTCCGGAAGGGGAAAAATACATACCTGAAGTAGGTATATATGCCCCAGACGTAGCAAGCTGACCACTAGAAGCGTGAATATAGTCTCCCAAAGCAATGGGTGGTATATGAACGTGAGACACAATTGGCCTAGTAATCGCAGTACAAACCTGACTCGTAGCCATATATTGACTCGAAGGACCACGTGGATAAGGTGGAGGATGTACATTTGAAGAACTCGGAACCGAGGACGAAGGAATCTCAGTAAGAAGAAATGTGCTAGTGCCTATCGTCACTCGTCTGGAACCTGGTATCCTAATGGGATCACTAACTGTAGACCTAGGAGGGAGATAATATGTAGCTTCCACCACTGGGATGGAAGGTGCAATGTGACTCGTACTCCCAAACCTCTCTGCAAGGTAAGGGATGGGAATGCCCCCAGGCATAGTGCTAGGCTCGGAATCAGATTCGACATGAAATGTCAAATCGTCCATAGAAAAACCAGTCGTAGCATAACTACCATAGCTAGTATTGGCAGGTGGAAAGTGATTCTCGGCATCCTCCGGCATTCCATACTAGTAATGTTTCAATGGGGAATCAGCCCTAGAGTGAGTAGGTATATCATGCAAAGATCCTATCTGGGAAATCACAGGACCGAGCTCAACTAGGTCAGGTGAAGGATCATATGTAGGAGTAAGTTCACCATCGTCAATACGAATGGGAGGAGGTGGCTCAGGAATATTCTCTGAAGGATCCTCCATGGTGTGTGAATCAGTGTGAGACATAGTCTGACCAAACTGTCTAGGCCCCTCTCCCAAAGGAGGAGGAGAAGTGGAAGGTGGAAATCCTGCTAACTGACGAGAACGGCACGAAACCGCACTCGAATCCACAATGACTCAACAAAAATAGCAAAGACTCTCTATTTACGTAAACCCTAGGCCAACTAGCGTGCACAGAGCAATCACTAATAAAATCTAAAGACAAATGCAAGCAAACAAGGGCTGGATAAGTGAGCTCCCGAATGTGGCCGGTATGTCTCGCCTAAGAGAGGCTTGGTAGGCCCTTTTCACCACAAGAGAAGGTACAAAACCAATTATTGTGGCCCTCAACTTCAATGCGTAAAGCGATTGTGCTGTCCGACCCCAACCTGGCCAGGACACATGCAAAATAACGTCTACAAGTACCCCCTCGATATCCTAGGTAAGGTCACTAAGGTCACCTCAATATAATCAAAGCTCAGGCGGACAGTCGCAGGCGGGATTGATCGTATGGGCAGGGTAGCAAAGCCCGAAACTCCCGAGAGAGTCCCTAGATACGAATACAATCCTGGCTATATCGCCGGTGCTACTCAGTTATCGACTAGGGGTCATCCCAATCAAAAACCGCTCACACTGCCTCGTGCTTAACTCCCTTTTGAGAGGAGGATCCTGAGAACGATGGTTATACCAAGGATTTCACACACTCCGTGGACAGACACCTAGATGTTGTTGTTTAGTGATCTTGGAGAATTAACTTACAATGAACTATTCTAAGATCCTAAAACCTAAGCTTGTTGGTGCACCCTATAAAGAAAAAGAGTGTAATTCATTTTAATTAGCGTTGATTTTAGTTGGCTTTATTACTCAAAAATAGGATATGGTCGTGCAACTAGTGGTGTTATGATGCAACATGAAGTAAAATGCACACCGTAACAATTGCAAATGCATTGTGTCCATGTAAACAGGGTATGCGTACTACATGAAATGCACAATTATTCTTCAAATGACAATGCAAATTTTCCTATATGAAGTCCTAACTAGTACTCCAAAGCAAATCTAGATCTAGTGCAAGTACAATGCAAAGTGCAAAATGCAATGCATGATGATAAGCAAATATTTTGGATTTTTTGAAAATATAAGAGATGCAAAAAGCAAAAGAATGATTCTACCACCCTCAGACTCTACAAGCACACATAAACAACATCCAAGCACAACACTAAGGTAAAATAACTCTAATGCACTAATCTCAAACAAAAAATCGAAAATGCCATGACAAGAACTTTCCTATAAAAAAAATTTAGGCTAAAAAAAAACATTTCTGGTCAAAAACAGGGGTCAAAATAGACTCAAGCAGTGCCAAAGGAGACTCAGCAACTAACAGCATTCACCCAGCAACCAACAATATTCCACAAAAAGGAAAAAACCAGGGTATACACGATTGTTTGCAGTAAACCCGCATGTATACACGGAAATCACAGAGGAAACCGCATGTATACGTGACTGTAAATCAAAAACCCGTGTACAGGAAGAAAAAAGGTGCATAAAACAAGGCAAATAGATAGGCTAAGACAGACTTCACTCCAATCAGACTCTACCAGGCATACATGCCCCCAGACTCGACACAGAAACAAGAGAGAAAGAGCAATTCAAATACATTGAATGCCAAGCAAATCACCCCCAAAGGACAACTACTAGGAACTCCCCAGCGGAGTTGCCAATTCTGTTACGGAGAGAAATTCAAATGGCTTGGGGTACCACAACAGACAGAATTGACTCCAGAAATCAATCTTTCCCAATATGCAATAGAAATAAAACATCTAACACTAAAGGATCAGACCTCGTACCTTATTCCAGATGGTTGAAGTAGATCCTCGTTGAGCTTTCCAATCTTCAGCTTGAATTGCTATAATACTTCCTCAACAACAAGTAAACAATACAAGCATACTATATATCATGGTGTTAGATCTATTCTAGCATATATAATCAATAATGTAGAAGCATTTGACATATTCCAATGGATACAACATTAAATCAAATACACGTCATTGGATAGGAAAAGATAGTTCTTATTGATATAAATCAGAGATTACAAGATAGATACAACCTCTGACGGCACGTCTGTGAACCGAAGAAACTGAATCCCCCACTTGGGCCTCCGCCACCTCAATCCTCCATCTCTCGATAGCAATCTCACTAGCAAAGGCAAGCTTGGGAAGAACACAAAAGTACTCCAAAGGGACAAAGGGATGCAGACTCAAGTATAGCTCTGGCAACAATGGACTATAGTTTCGTTGCTTCAATCTCTCTATATGCCTTCAATGTACCAAGGGGTTCCTTATATAGCTTCAAAAGGGATAATGAAGGGTCGAATCGGAGCGATCTCAAGGCATATGGAAGGCCAGGAGTCAAATGAGTTGGATCCATGTCAAGGAAAACTCCAAAAGGATTTGGATTATGCACATCCCGATGTAGGCGGTTATCGGGGACAGATCCGTGCATGTACGCGGTTATCGGGTTAAAATACGTGTATATTATTTTTTATATAGTTTTGGGGATGATCAATGATACATCAAAGGATAAAATGTGGTCCATGGGGTCTAAAGAGTCTGCAGCGGGACAGGGGAAAGCCATACAAAGTGGGATTCACCTAGAGTGGTGAAAATCTCTATAACAATAGGTTTTAAACCTATGGTACATACATTATATTAAATACATAAGTCTTGGGTTGACTTAAGGCTAGTGTAGACCATATATGGACTTACACTCAAACCTTATCATTTGTAATATATTAAGCCTTGTTTATAACATAAGCATTGAAATTTTATGGTGATAGGAAAAAAGGTGGTGAAACTATAACATATGGTAGAAAACATATGATAGCAGGGTTTAATCCTTCATGTGGGAAGTGGACATACATAATAATGCAACAGAACTTAAACTACGGAGAGTGGGTTTTCAATGGTGTTAATGGTTTCCAGTTGGTGCATTCAATTCTCTTGGGAGAACGTGACAGCCTCAAGCTTAGGGCTTGGGCACACGATGGCTTTGTCATTTGCAAGGTTTTGAGTTGGGTTTTGGTCTTGCTCTATGCAGGGGAGAATGGAGGTGACCTCCATGAGCTTACAGGTAAGATTTGTATTCGACCTCTTATCATTTCTATGGTTTGCATTGTTGCAATATATCATTGTCATGCTTCTCATCGTGTTGTTTGTGGACGGTTGCAGGTGTTGGGGTCGGTGGAGAGAGTCGTGGCTCAAAGCTTTTCGCTGCTTCCTATATGATGGAAATGGTGAACAGTAAGCCTTCCAATAAGCCAATGCTTGTTACCTCTCAGCCCAACTGAGTGATGTCTTCACTGTTTGGTTTTTGGGTTTCAATGTGGGGTTTAACATTCACCTTCAGGCATATAATTACAAACTTGGATATATTTAAATGTTTTAAGGGCTTCAGTCATGGAGTGAAAAACCGCATTTCCTCTGGTTTTGTGTATAAATTTTTGGGTTTGTAATGATTTACTGGTTTGGGCTTTTGAGCTATGGACCACACCATTGCTTGCAATTGTGCCATAGCCCATTGGCATGCCTGTATAGAATTCGTTTTGGCTTCAGAGGAGACTATGTGGAGACACTACGATTTACCATACAGTGTATGATGTCTATACTTTGCATTTTAAAAACAAAGACTCATGTCGTTTTGCTTAGTGTGTTGTGTAATGTGAATTCTATGTTAATGGTTTAATAAGGTGATTTTAGCACAGGAATTCGCCTTCGTTTGAGGTCTGTGTGTGGAGTATTTTAATGGGCTGTAATCATGAACAACGTGGGTGTTGAGAGGCCAAGCCATGAATGGCTTGAGCCTTCCCCATCGTGGCTACAATAATCTTGTTGTTAATTCATGGTTTAATAATGTGACTGTGTGTGGTGACTTATGCTACGACAGTGGTTTAAATACTTGTGTTTGGATGAGGCACACGCTTTCGTGGGTGCTCTGTGTGCATTTATAATTATTACCTATCTATGTTTTAAGGGAAGCAAATAGGTGAAGCCATGCCATGTATGGCCTTGGCTCATGACATGCTCGTTGTCCCAGCTTGAATGGTTACATTTCTAATTATTTTGTTTGGTTGATTATGTAACTGGGGCTATGTAAAAACCATGGAAAAGCATACGACTACTATCGTGCTGTAGGTTCCTAGGTGTGGACTGTATATAAAATAATTGTGGCCGAGGCCGTAACATAGTGTTGGGCTATAACCCTTGTTGTAGCGAATGTAATGGCTGGAAACAACGCTTTGATGTTTTTAAAAGAAGTATTGTGGTTATTAATAATTGTTGCCTGCATACCTCATGTATAGCGTGGCCTTAGATTAATAATAGAAACAACCTACAGGAATTAATCCTGGGCATTACCATGTGTAAAGACTATGGGTTATTAAATGAATTGGTTTTTGTGCATTATGTATTAGCTATGGTTCTTAATTATTTTAAACAACAACAACATGGTTTCGTTATTCGATTACTTTTTGTAAATTTATGCTATGGTTATTAATTTGTACTTTGGCTTTGGGTCTAGGACGTCCATGGGAATCGATGTCGTGACCTCTGTTAGATATTACTAGTTGGTAAATGTTATGTGCTTAGGGCAATTTAAATATGAATGTGGATTATTATGTATGTAAACATAGTTTTGATAAAGGACTACATGGATGGTCACGATGCCTCCCACGGATGCTTCACTTGTTGACCAATATCCTATCACGTTAGTTCATATTGTGGGTTTTAAAATTATTAAAAATTGAACCAATATATTCAGGTATTGGGGGGGATGACGGGTTTAAGGTGGGGGTGGGTAGGGTGGTTTATAAGGATTGAGGTATTGAGGTATAAAAAGGGGCAGGGAGGAGGTTTTAAGTATTTGGAGGGGGTTTCAACAAAAAAAAATTGGGTCAATATCTCTGGAAATTAAGGGTATTCTTTAATATCCCACGATCGCAAGTGCTATGTGAGATGTTCACTAAGTGAAGTCCTTGTGATGCCTCCTCTGATTTTTTATAATGGTATTTTATTTATGTGGATTATTTTAATATTAATTTGTAATATGAAGACAAACCTTGGAAGGTCCTTAATGATTTGATTAGCTTTGTTTTAGATATAATTTATTCTTAGTGGATTTAATTTATATTCTAACTGTGTTACTAAATAGTCATATTTAGCATTCTGGTTTATTTACTGCTGAACTAGTTTTAAATTAAAACTTGAAACAAGCCTCTCGCGACAAATGTAATATGTCAGTAGAGTACTAAAACCCTAAGGAATAAATAATTATACTACTGGTAAAAAAACCTAACTATAGTAAGCATAAACTATATACTTGGAATAATACAGGAAACAATCTTAAGTATACAAACCCTGTAATATACAACATATATTAAAATTTATAGCCTAGGGTTAACATTTTAAGAATACAAGTGCTAGCAGATTATTAACCATAGAATCAAACCAACAAGGTTAATATATGAATTGAAATCATCTACGTAGTATAAACAATAGTTATTCTAGGAAAATAGAATAGGGAGTCAAGGGTTTCATACCTGAATTTGAAGTTCTGTTAATGGCTAAACCTGCACACTCAAATATCCAACATTAACATTTCAATGCAGATCTGACCTCTATTTGATGACCAAATCACTTGGAAACTACCACGTTCCACCCAACCATGACCCGAAACCATTCTTGGTTTTAATCCGGATCCTCACGAGCTGGACTCCAACATGCAAGTAGGTTAGAGTTCCTAAGGTAGGGTTTCCTATGTGGTATTCAATTCTGAATCAATCCTCTTTTCCTTGCAGGAAAAAGTTCTCCAAGAAAACACTTGAGAGAAAGACATGGAGAATAATACTTCTCCAAAGATAAAATCAAAACCCAGAAGCCTTTGCTTGGCTTGAGTCTTTATAGATAGAATTTTCAGTCAAAGGGACAGTTAAATCAAGAAATCCTTGATTTCTTGATTTAAACCCTTTTTAATTACTGGGGTGATTTTTAATACTTAACTCAAGAACTTTTAAGTGGTTCCTAGTTAAACTTGCATAGGGATTATACTATTTATTAATCTTTTACTAATAAATAATAATTGATGGAGCTCCTCTTCTTTCTTTTTTTTTAATTATATATTTAATCATAATTAATTCTTTATACATACTATGTATAATAATAGATAGTATTATAACAATTGTTAACATTTGTCTTTGGGCATCATGTACCATGATCCCTAGATTTAATGACGCTTATTCATTAAGGTCAAGTAGATAGGTGGCTTAAGTCTACTAGGCTAAGCAACTCTAAACATCCTTGCATCATTTGTATTTCCCTCGTATAACATGGCAGCTCTTCAGTACTTTGATGAGAATACAAAAATTCAAAATTTCATTTAATCACTTATAAATAAGTATGATGAGATCAATATTATTCTCAATTCATTTTCACTCGGAAGTTATTAAATTATTTTCAGTAACCCCTAGCTCTTACCAGAGCCCATACTTAACGCCTATAGCAGGGAGTTACAAACATAGTGCAATTCCAGAGCTTTCACTCAACACTAAATGCTAGGATGTACTTGTATGATACACCTAGGGATACAATGGCCAAGGATCCGATGCTCTTGAGCTTATGCTCAACATCAACATGAAAGGCATTAGGGCTTATGCCCAACACTTCGAAATTTTATCTTCTCATGTGTTCTAGAGCTTCTCGCTCAACACAAATGTAAGTACTCATGTGGGTCTAGATCTCCTCGCTCAACACAACATTAATCGCTTAGGTGCTCCAAAGCTCCTCACTCAACACCAAACATTATTCACCCATGTGTTCCAAAACTCCTTGCTCAACACAAATCATTACATCAATGATGTGCTTCAGAGTCCACATCCAATAGAAAACATCTTATCAATCATGTGCTTCACGGTCCATGCCCAACACAAAAACAAACAACATATATATATCATCAATAATTGGCTTACGCCTAATATATAAAACAAATCATCATGTTCATATGCAATGGGGTATTTGAACCAATATATAAAAATAAAACATTAAGATAATAATCATAATCAATAGGCACATGCTGATAAGTGTTAGGTCCAGAATTTGGGATATTACATCAAAGAAAACATAGCACTTTATGAATTATGGTTGTGCACCTTGGCCAAGAAAGCCAAATGGAAGCAATAAAACTTTTTAAAACCCATCACAAAAAGATAAAAATAAAGCCCATCTTCTGTTAGAAACACATAATAAATGTAAACATTAGATTAAGTTGATGCAGGGGCATCAAATCAACATCACAATGTGATGAACATGGTCACATGGAATGTGGAGGGTGCTCGTTGTCAAAGCACAACGCTGGAGTGTTTAATTAAAGATTTAATTTCATGTTATTTTGGATTATAATAAGATAATTTTGAATTCTAGTAAGATAAATATGAGTTAGGATTCCCTCTCTTTTATGTATGAGTGAACTTTCATTTTGAATTAGTTTGAAACAAAATAGTTTTCCTGTGTAAGTGGAACTTGTTGGAATTTCTGAAGTTTGATTTGGTATTAAAAATGACAAAAACGCTACGATCACTTGGATTTAGCTACACAAAACTACGTGGAGTTTACCTCTTCTACCTAAGAGTATCGAATGGGGTTGCAGAGCTTATTTCTTGGCTAAATACATGAGTTTGAACGCTTATGAATGCTTATCATCTGACCTGAAATAAGGAATAACGTTTCTTTTGTTTGAATGAATTCTCTGCTCTAGAATATTGTTGTTTTCGTATTGGTGACTATTTTAGTGCTTTACTTAATCTTTAGGAATAATAATAGTTGGAACCATTTTCCTAAAGTGGAATTAATATTTTTATGGTTTTAATCTATCAACATGGACCGCCTAAATGAATCTTTATGTCTCCCTTCATTGCATTCTTAATGCCACGATGAAACTTAAGGTGGGGTCCTATTTCTAGGTCGAAAATGATGTCAATGGTTGGAGTATCATTAAAAAATATATGGGAAATACATTGCATGGAGTCTATTTGTTAAATTTATCCATGCTCATTACTAATGAGATAATCACTTTTTGGGGTATATTACAAAGTTACACCAAATAGATGGTTGCAACATTTATCTCATTCTTTGGGAAATTAGACATCCATATAGAGAAATTAACATATTATGTCTATAAATAATGCTTCATTAGTGGAATTAATAAGGTAATTATAATACAAGTTAGTTTGAAACATCCTTCTATTTAGTTGGAGGCATCTAAGAGAGTTCTATAAAAAACACCGATCAACGTACAAACTAGCAAACTCTCTTTCATTCCCCTCTCATTCGCTACCCAAGTCATTTCCTCAAGAACAATTCCTTATGATGCTTTGAGAATACATATGTTATCTCAATTAGAAATTTAAATCCAACAAAGATAGGGACTCTTCTATAATTTTCATGGAAACTATGTTCCATGTCATGAATGCCAAGAACAAAATTTATTTCAAATTGATGTGATTGCTCCTACCCATTATAAAGACATCATTATATAAGATACCCATAATTTTGAGGCTACTAAATAAATTGGTCCTATGAAAGAAGAATTGGAACCTAAATTCTATCAAGAAAAGCCACCCATTTATCTTCATGCTTTATCTAGTATTTCAAATCCCCAAATCTTGAAAATATTAGGTTACATCAAGAATATCAAAGAGGTAGTCTTGGATGATAGTGTTAGCAAACACAACATTATTCAATGGTGATTGGTTGAAGAAATCCATTTTTATCTTCAGTTGGTGCACAACTTTTAAATTATAATAGTTAATGGAAAGATGATGAAATGTAGGGAGCACTATAGAAATGTGAGACTCCAACTAGGTGACTATCATCTAAAAACTCATATGTTGGGAATAGATATACATGGGTGTCATATAGTTATATGTTTATAACGGCTATGAAATTTTGGGCCAATTAGCATATACTTCAAGGACTTATACTTTAGATTTACTTAGGACTCTCATCATCATACCCTGAAAGGGATTTCGGTAGGATCCACTGAAATTGTAAGTTCTCATCTAATGGGATTTTTTTGAACAAATACAACTCTATATAATGCTCACTTCCATTCCATATCGTATTTTGATAGCACCACACCTGAAATCCATCACAAGTTGCAAAGGGTTTTTGTAAGACATCAACATATATTTGAGACACCAAAGGTTTACCCCCATCTAAAGGAGAACATGATAATGGTATTTCCTTGATTATGGGTAGTCAAACACAAAATTATGTTTGTATAGGAAACCATTTGAAGAAAATAATGAATTGAAAATATCATTTAGGAGATATTGGAGGAAATAGTCATTTTCCCAACACTAACTTGTATTAATCAACAATGGTCATGGTTTTAATCAAAGAAGGAAATAGGAGGATGTGTCCTAATTTTTTTTCCCTCAATAATTTCATTGTAAAATATAAATTTCTCATTTGATTCATTCATGTTATTTTGTATGAATTCCATGGGGACAATTATTTCACTAAGCTCAACCTTTTCTTGGAATACCACCAAATAAAAATTAAAGAGGATGATTTTGTTACTTTAACTTTCCCAACACATGAAGGAAATTATGAGTTTTTGGTAATTCTTTTTGTACTTTTTAGTTCCCCTTCCACTTTTCAAAACTTCATTATTAAAAATTTGAGTCCATATCATCATCATTTTGTGCTAGTTTCTTTTAATGACATCTTGATTTAAAGTAAAACTTGATATTCCCATGTACAACATGTTGATAAATACTTGAAACGCCTATGATGCCATTAAATGTTCATTAAATGATACAAATTTTCTTTTGGGGACTCATATATCAAATACTCTAGTCTCTCACTTAATCCACCTAACCCTAAGCCCCCCTCTGTATTTTTCTCTCCTAATATCACTTCCCTCTTCATAGTAACCAACCCCACTCATTCCTCTTCATTTCTCTCTGTCTCATCCTACTCATCTCATTACCAATAAAACCCCCAATTCATCTTTCTCCCCTCCTCCCCATAACTAGTACTAACCCAATGCCTCTCTATCTACCCTACTCCTAACCCCTAACCCTCTGTCTCTCTCTCTATCTCTTTTCCAACCCTCTAACACACCCCTTCTCTCTCTTTCCTGATATTCATTGCCCTACCATTAACCACCCTCATCACTCACACCCCCCCCTCTCTCTATCTAACCTTAACCATCCATCCCACTCCATCTCTCTTTGTCTCTCTCCTACTCCTACCACTAACCACCCCCATTTCTCTCTCNCTCTCCCTCTCTCTCTCTCTCTCCTCCCCCATACCTCCCTCCCTGTCCACCCTACTCCCACTCTTTCCCTTATCCAAATCCCCCACACACTCTCTCTCTTGGTATCTCTCCTACTCCTACCACTAGATACCAACCATTGATATATCTCTCTCCCTCTCTCTCAATCCCTAACCCCCAATCTCTCTCTTTAAACCCCTAACCCCTTGATCACTCTCTCGCTCCCACACTTCCTGTTACAACTAACACTCCTCCCATCCCAAATATCTCTCTCTTCCCCTAACCCCCCATCTCCCATGTTTCCAGTAGCCCCACTTCTCTCTCTCTCCCCTCCTCCACCTAACCCTTACTAATAAATACTCCCACTATCTCTCTACCATTATCCACCCTTCACCTCTCAACCTAACCCCTAAAGGTAACCAACTAAATGTATACTAGAGAAATCCATAAAGACTCTATAAGACATATCTTTCTGATTCCCCTTCGAAATGGTGGTCATTCCTTCATGTTGAAAATATTTCTTTCATTATATATTGTTAAAAGACATAATTCCCCACTCTTTCTATCTCTCCTATTCCCCCTTCCCCTTAAAACTAACCCCCCCTCCATATCCTTCCTTTTCAACCAACTTCCCTTTCTCTCTCAACCTAACCCCTAAATATCACCCCTTTAATATTTACTAGATGAGAATGTAAATATTCAACAAGATTTATCATTCTAATTATCCTCCAAAATGGAATTCATTCCTTCATCTTAAACAAATGTCATAATGAAATTGAATATTTATATCTTTGTGACAAAGTAGTAGTATAGGTTTTCATGAATAATTGTTTCATTAAAACCAACCAATATGCAACATGTGCATGTAGTGTGATGACAGGATGAACAATTTTGAATATGCAAACACACCTTTCCCGCAACTACTATATTTTCATTTGTGTATTTCATTGAGAACTACACCCTTCATCCATAGAATGCGATCTAGATCAAGTATTATCATTAAAATCAAGTTAACATAATGGTACATATGATGTATAGAAACGGGCCAAACAACAAAAACTACATGAGGATAGTAGTGAAAGAGACAAATCCCTACATAAATGATGACAGGTGCCATGATCTACATTATGTGCAACACTTATTTCAAATATTTTATGATAACTTGTCGAAAGAGATATATAGATTGATCAACAATTGGTATGTTCATATGGTTGTACATGAAAATTAAGAAATTCCATGTATTACAATGGTTGAGTATTTTGCATAAAACATACAGTGTGTGACATGTTTGGACCTATTTTCATACTAGGCATTGGAAAGGCGAGCATGATGGGGCTGGTATATTCACCAAAACTGAATTTATGAAGGAAGGATATGAATTTTACAACAAATCATCATATTCTAGATGTAAGATCTATAGTTCAATGGCTCTCTATAGTAATGTCAAGTTGTGCTTAAGAGAAACAAAATTTAAGAGGGATGGGACCTGTATTGAAAACTTTGTAAGAAGTGGTAAATATGGATAGATCCTGATCATATCATTGAAACAAAGTGAAAGGAACTCATGGCTTTCATTCAATTGAAAGTTCAAATAACCCTTTATTCAAAGTATGGGCTCGAAAACTATCTTGCTTTTGTGGGACTTGTAGCAGTGGAAAATGGGATGATTATGAATCAACATACTGGGTTGATGAATGAGACTATATATCACTTATGGTAGAACCATGTGCATTTGATTAAATAAAAAAATTAGAGGAGGGGAAATCATCTATTTTTTCAAACTCTCATCATATCTCTAATTTGTTAAATTTTTAATGGTTATACTATTTTTTTTAACTTTTAGCATCATAACCATATGCAATAGGATCACTGAAATAAAGACAAGCATAACATGACAAGGCACACAACAATTTACCCTAGGAAACCCAAAATTTAAAAAACCAACAAAACTTCCTCAATGTAGATTACCAAAATGCAATGACCAATGAACAAGGTCTCATAAGAGAGATAGAGACAAAAACCCAAGCATGATAACCAAACACCAAACACACTTGTCCTCCTGAGTCTCTGTCCTTCTTTCTTTCTCTCTCTTGTGAAATAAATGAGTGAAAGTGTGTGTATAAATGAGGGAGTGTGCCTCCCTATTTATACTAATCTTCCAACTTACATTTTACCTAGCTGTGATGACCTATCTAACTGACAGGGCCAACCTACCTAAAAAATCTCAAAATAATAATTATATTATTCTTTTCAGGGTGCTATTGACCCAACTTACAATGAAAGGTTTACCTCATGAATTTTACATGACCTTTTACATTAGTGACATCTCCCAAAGGAGGAATAATAACAATGTAAAGTACAATTAGAATATTCTTTGAAGTTACATTATTTCAACACTCCCCCTTAACAAGAAGGGTATTCTACTAACAACAACAACAACTGGTGTGGCTCTACACAATGCCATTGGAAGGAGGGAGGAGGCATCATCATGAACATCATCTTTTGGAACATCGTTTGGTACATCTATAGATCATCATAATTTTTTAACAACATCATCATCTATAGCATGGAGCTGGAGCATCATCATCTGTAGCATGGAGCTAGAGCATCATCATCATCTACATCAGCATAGAACTATTGGACCATCATCATCATCATATTCAGTACATAAATGATGTATCAACATTAACATATTCATTATACACACACACACGCACATATGAGACAATTTACAATTACAATTAAGGTCCTAGCTAACCAGCGAAGACAATACTAATAAAATAATGGAAGTGTAATATCACAATATATAGCTCTTAATATTCCCCTTCCCTTTAAAAAAGTGTATATGTTTGTGTGTGTGTGTGTGTGTGTGTGTGTGTGTGTGTGTGTGTGTGTGTGTGTGTGTGTGTGAGAGAGAGAGAGAGAGAGAGAGAGAGAGAGAGAGAGAGAGAGAATTTACAATTACAATTAAGTTCAAAGCGAACCAACAAAACAATACTAATAAAATAGAAGACGTGTAATATCACCATATATAGGTCTTAAGATTCCTCTTCCCTTAAAACAAGTGTTGTCCTCAAAAATTGATTAAATCTATATGTTTCTGCAAGAAGAACTCGTCTTCCCATGGTACCTGCTCTATTGGGAAGTTATTCCACTTGATGAGGTGCTCAATACTTTCTTGATTTTGTAATTCCTTAATCCTTGTGTTAAGGGCTTTCTTAGGTTCTAGTACCAATTTCCCTTCTTCATCAATCTTTGGTAAAATATTCTAGAAGTGGATCTTGTCGCTAACAACCTTTTTTAGATAAGAAACATGGAAAACTATTTGTACATGTGAAGATGGATGCAACTCCGATTTGTAATCCATACTTCCAATATTCTATAATAGATTATAGGGACCATTGTACTTGGTTTATGATTTATTTTCCTTCTTTTGTTGCTTGAGGAACATATGTTTGTATGTTTATAGCCTCAAAAATACCCAATCCCCTAATCCAAATTTATTTTCACTACAATGTTGATCTACTTATTGTTTCATCATATTTTGTGTTATATCCAAGTTATCTATTAATAGTTGGAGAACCTATTGCTTGTGTTGTATGTGATCCTGTATTGCTTGAAACTTAGATTTCTCGATCAAGGATGATGTGATTGATGCAAGGTCGATAGCCATAAAGTGGAATAAATGGTGACATTTTTGAAGAACTATGGAAGGACACATTGTATCATCATTATACCAATGGGATGACTAAGGGCTTAGTCATCCCACTTAGTATATGGGGTTCTTTTTCACACTTGAACCCGCTAGTTAGTTACCTATGGTTAAGTAGACATATTATTAAATAATGATACTCATTAATGAGGGCTATTTGATGTACTTCTTTATAAATACCTAGCAAGCCTCCTTCTAATACAAAATATTGTTTTCTATGTTCTTATGTCCATTGTGTTCTCTAATTTATTTTAAATTCTATTGTAGAGGTATCTTAGTTGGGAGGTGAGCCTCCTCCTCACCTCGCGTATACAGATCAATGGTGTCAAATCAGTGCACTCCTGACACCTGATCTATTTATTTTCCTCCTTTCCTTGCTAACCATCACTACTAATTTGCTTTCCCTAAGACCCCTCTAGAAAACCTAGTCTCCTTTCCTTCTTACACCCTCTTCCCACCACTTGTTTCAAGTTATTCTTACCAATTTATTCCTAAGATTAGTCTTTCATTCTCCTCTCTCAACCCTTATCCCTCAATCACTCCATATGAGCCTTCACTTCACATTTTATCCACAAAGCGAAAAACACCTTTTCCATAACCAAATTCCAAGACGCCTCTCTCTCATTCCCTTCTCTATTACCTAACAACCATCTCTATGTGGTTCCAACTATCACACCACTACCATATCTACCTCACCACTAGATCCTCATTCCCAAATATCATCTCTCCATCCATCATTTTTTTATCTCAACAACTTTGGTTTCCCTCTTTTAAGTGATCTCTCGCATGCCCCCATTCTATTTTCCCAGCTCCACCAACAACTCATAACCTTAGTTTCTATATCTCACCAAAACTTTCGTTAGTATCCTAGTTTTTTATGTTTTTTTTTTCACTTATTGACTCATTTTCCACCATTTTTCTCCTTTGTCGCTACATCTGGTAGTCCCTTTGGGTTCCACACATTGGCATGACTAGTTCTCATTTTCCAATGCTCATTTGTCCATCATTTTGTTACCTACGCACATGCACCTACTTTTCCTTCACTCCTTGGATTACACATTTTTATTTTCTTAGAATATTCATTGTCACATTATTTGTTCCAACTACGTAAACCATTCTCCTTGTTCTCACATCCATAATTTCCCCCTTTCCTTTCCATATTAAAATTCCCTTACGCCTTCTACTATATACTAGCTCGCGCTTCAATTTTTTTTATTTTTCCACCGGTGCAACTAAAAAACCTACATCCTTTTCTATAATTCCTACACTACCTTGGATATTCCCTTTTTACAGTTCAAATTTTGTGGCTGCTACCAATTTTTTTACTAGTCCATTGTGAGTAGCCTCTATTCTAGATCCACCCTTCCCATATATAAAATTTTCTCTACCTGTAAGGCTTTTATTTTTGTTCCTACCACAATATCTCCACTCTAAAACACTCTCATTTTTTAGCTTTCCATCCTCGGTATTCCTTCCCTCACATATCCCCATCCTCTAATAAAAAACAAATATGAACAACTAACCCTATTTGCTTTCTAGCCGCACCCTACACAACCATTCTAGGCTATAGGCCTTCATTACCATCTCAATATTTTTTTTTCTATTTCCCAACTCATCATATTGTTGTTAGCTTAGTTCCAGGACTCCCACCAGTAATTTTTGCAGTGAAAAATACATAGGACCCCTCCTTAGTTCAAGCATTTGTTTTCTTTTGAAGCAATGAAGTTTTGGTCATCCCTTTTTTTCTTTAGCATCACACTTTCCACAATCATTTAGCAGCAACAATAATTTTTTAGATGGTTTCATCCCTAAGGATCCAACCAATAATGAATCATAGTCCATGACGGATTTTCAAGGGTTAAATTCTATTTTTTAGAAAACTCTCGCAGTTCTCAGCTCCATCATGCTTTCTCCATATCATGCTTCATTCCATACTTACTCATATCTACACTATGCATTCAGAAATCCCTTTGTGCTCAATTTCCACTTAATGGGTTCTCAAGTCCAATTCATATCCACATGCTTCTACAAACATGAGTTGTTTTTCTTATCTCAAGTTTAGTCCACCACATGGGCCTCACACACACATCATAAGCACCTAGTAACTTCAACCAGTTTGCCAAAAGTTTACAAGGGTCCTTATCAGTTCATGGTCCACTATATAGTATACAATATAGTACACTGTATAGTACATAGTTCAGCTATGGCTTTGGTTTTTGTTCACTAGTGGTTTATACTTACAACTAAGAAACATTAATATTAGATTCTTTTTGGAGACACGCTGTCCCACCCTTATCTAAGTAGGCACCTGCTTCAACTCAACACCTCACAGTATCATCTGGATTTGGTTCATTTGGAGATGTGCCTTCCCACCCTGAGCTATGTAGGCACCTTCTCAGCTGACTAAATTTTCATAGCAACATCCATATCGAGTTCCTTTCGATGTGTTCCCTCCCACACTGATATATGTAGGCACTTCCTTCAACTACATCAAATTGGAATCATTTAGATCAGCTTCATTTTGATACATGCCCTCCCACCCCAGTCTATGTAGCCACCTGCTTCAATCATAACCAATAAACTATTCAATTTATTCAATATTTTTCCTCAAAGTTCAATAACAACCCTTTCCGACTTTGTTTCAGTTTCCTCACACTTCAACCTAGAGGAATAAAGTAGTGATTTTTTCCACTTCAGCTGGGAGGATTGAGATAACTAAGGGATTAGTCATCCCACCTAGTATATGGAGTTCATGTTCACGCTTGAACCCAACGGTTAGTTACCTAGGGTTAAGTAGATATATTATTAAATAATGTCTCTCATCAATGATGGCTCTTTGATGTACTGCGATATAAATTCCTAACATGCCTTCTTTTAATATAAGTTACTGTTGAATATTGTAACTTCAAAGTATATTCTAAATGTATTTTACTAATGTATCCCAAGGGAGATGTTATTATTCCTCCCTAGGTATGTTACTATTGTAATTGGTCATCATAGATTCATGAGGTAAATCCTCCATTGTAATTCAGGTCATTAGTACCCTAATGAATATAATAACATATTGCTTTGTGATTTCCTAGGTGAAGTCAGCCCAAACAGTTTAATGGGGCCGACTTGTTTAGTGTAAAAGTGAGTTGAAAAAAAGAATATAAATAAAGTGGATGTGCTTCTGATTTGAAAACAGACACACTCACTTGTGTAGCGCATAGGAGAGAGAGAGAGAGACATACCATAAGGAGGAGGATTACATGTATTTGGGGTTTATCTTATACATCTTATACAAAGGAACTTTTGTTGGTTTTTCTTCCATAGAAAATTTGTGCCTCTATGGAGCGTATCTATTGAGCCTGGGATCGATTTTTTTGGGTGGTTTTGTCTCTGGGAAAACCAAATACTAGTTTGGACATGAACAAGAAAACTGCGGAAAACTAGAACCATAAATTCTGTAGAAATTGGAACCCCGCAAGTAAGGTTTGAAGGGTGAAGAGTTGGGATCTCCAGAAACCAAGTGGACCAACCAATGCACCTGAGTCAAGATAATATCCTATTAAGGTTAGCTTTTCATTTTGAGAAATTTCAATTTTTAGTGACCTACTAGATAGGATGGCCCCAAGCACTAAGATTGAGGATAAGTTGGAAGGCATTGAAAACTTCAGAGCATGGAAGTATTGGTATCATTCTCATAAAGCATGATATTGATAAGCATATCAAGGATGAACTCCCAGGACCAAAATAAGATGAATCTAGGAAGAAGCATCAGAAGGACCTAATCAAGGCAATTAGGATCATTGTTGATTCTATTAAATATCACTTGATCCCTCAAGTGTCATATAAAGAGACACCAAATAAAATGTATGATGCCCTATCTAGAATGTATGAAGGGAGGAACATCAACAGAAATATGAATTTGAGATCTCAGCTGAAGAGCACCAAGATGAGTAAAGGAGAATCGGTTCAATATTACTTTACAAGTGTCTCCTAGTTCAAGGAACAACTAGATGCTATTCGAGACTCCCTTGACGAAGATGAACTAGTCATGACTTCTCTCAATGGTCTCACTAGACCTTGGGAATCATTCATGCAGACTATGTGTGCTAGAAATGAAATTATGGAGTTTGAAATTGTATAGGGAGACCGCATCCAAGAGGAGGCTAGAGTAGCTAACATAGAAGCTTTACCTAGGGAATATGATCAAGCTCTATAAGCTACTCATACCAAGAGAAGCAAAAAATAAAACTTCAAGAAGGATAGTCACAAGGAGAATAAACCTCCAAATAGGTTTTGAAACAACAAAAACTACTCCAAACAGCAATGTTACAACTCTCATAAGATATGACACATTGCTAGAGAGTTTATATTGAAGAATACCACCAACAAAAGAAATCATGCTCATCTAGATGAAGATGGGGATGGGGAAGAAGAAGAAATACCTAGTAACAGGCAAGTAAAAGAACAATATATAGAGGAAGATGTACTATTCTATGCACTAGTTGGGTCTGTAATAGGTGGAGAAGACACATGGCTTATTGATAGTGGTGCCTCAAAGAACATGCGAGGGAAGAATCAAACTCTGTTAATGCTTGAATAAAATAACTCTCCTTATAAGGTATCTCTAGGGGATCCCTATCAACATCCCATCAAAGGAATTGGTGAATCAAGGTACAAGCTTGACTCTGGAACCTCAATGAAAATGAAGGAAGTACTATATGTACCAGATTTAAAAATAATCTACTTTCTATCTCATCACTAGATAAGAAAGGATATAGAGTTGCTTCTATAGATGTAAAAGTACTCATATGGTCCAAAGGAAAGACAATTGAAGATGTTATGGTCATTGGAGAAGAAGAAGGAGGACTGTACAAACTCAAGGGAAATCCAGAGACAACCCTTGTCCATGAGATCACTAAATCATGTGAACTATGGCATAGAAGACTTGTTCACATCAACTACAAAGCATTACCCTTTGTGAGAAAAGTTCTAACAAGTTTACCAGATCTTAAGATTGATCATGAAGGAACTTGCAAAGGATGGGAAAGAGCAAAGAACATCAAGAACCCATTTCCTAAGAGTGAAACAAAGACCAAAGGTATGTTGGAATTGATTCATTCTGATGTATGCGATCCTATGCCATCTACATCCTTAAGTGGATATGAATATTATGTCACCTTTATATAATACTATTCAAGAAAGGCATGGATATACTTCTTGAAGAACAAGAGTGAATTGTTCTAGAAATTCAAGGAATTCAAATCCTTGATAGAGAACCATTCAGAGAGAATAATCGAGAAACTGAGATCAAATAATGGTGGAGAATACACTTCAAAAGAGTGTGTAGCATTCTGCAAAGAAGATGGAATCATTAGATGAAATTTTAACTCAAAATGGGCCTTCTAACCATAATTCAAATTCCATGTCATCATGTGTTATCCAATGAAATTGCTTTAATTTTGAAATGCCACATAGGTCTTAAACAATTTTGTAATATAAATTTGGGGATAGGTATCATAAAAAAACTACTTTTTTGTTCCTATTTTCAACATATCTCCCTATGGTTTTACTCAAATTTCGATCGAGAGAGCTTGTTGGATGTGAAATTAAATTCTGCATCCAACGAGTACCCACTTGGCATACTTTTGACAGACCCCACTACCCCAAAATTAAGAAATACCTGAAAACACGTGATGATGATGTCATCATCACATTTTTTAAGGTATTTCTTGTTTTTGGGGTAGAGGGGTTTGTCAAAAGTATCCCGAGTGGGTACCCATTGGATGCAGAATTTAATTTCGCATCCAAGGAGGTCTTTCAATCGAAATTTGAGTAAATTCACAGGGAGATATGTCGAAAATAAAAACAAAAAAGTAGTTTTTTTCTTTTTTTCCTCCAAAATTAAAAAATATTATTTTATTATTTTAACTATTATTTTATTATTTTTTTAGGAGGCCCATTTTGACTTCAAATTTCCTCTAATGAAAGAGGGAACTAACCACTCCCTATAATCCCAAGAAGAATGGTATTGCAGAAAGAAAGAATAGAACCATTATGGAAGCAATGAAAACTATGATTCATGACCAAGATATCCCCATGCACCTGTGGGATGAAGAAACAAGAACAATTTTGTATGTGCATAATATATTATCTCACATTTCTCTTGGATTCAAGACTTCTCAAGAAACATATACATGCAAGAAACATCAAGTGAGCCATCTCAATGTATTTGGTTGTCCAATATATGTGCACATTCCGAAAGAGAAGAGAACCATGTTGGATCCTTCCGAAAATAAAGGGATATTTTTTGGATATTGTAAAGTCTCCAAAGCATCTTCGATATACATTTACGGATTCCATTATATAGATATTAGTACATATGTGAAATTTGATGAAGAAACACTTCTTAAGAAATCCAAAAGATGTCAACTTGAAGAACTACATGAAGAGGATGTACCTCCCAAAAAGGAAGAAGTTGAATCCTCTCCTAAAATAGTAGCATCAGAAGATCATGACATGCTAGAACCTTAGGAACCCCCTACTATGGATATCTCTAGAAAGAGAAAACCTACTTTGGTAAGAGAAATCATACAAGAAGCAGAGAATTATGGAGCTCCAGAACGATTCACAAGAACAAGCAAGATATCAAAGCCATACTCTACTTATGTAGCTTCAATGTGTGACCTTGTAGATCAAGAACCCACTGGCTATGAGGAAGCTGCACAAAAGAAAAAGTGGGTGGAAGCAATGCCGAAAGAATACCAGTCAATAATGAAGAATGATGTTTGGGATATAGTACCCAAACCAAAAAAAAAAGATTTTGGTATCTTTCAAGTGGATCTACAAGATAAAACATGCACCTGATGGAAGTATTGAAAAGTACAAGGAAATATTTGTGGCTAGAGGATTCTCTCAAAAAAGGGGATTGATTATGAAGAGACTTTTGTAGAAAGGTACAATTCCATCAGAACCATCATGGATCTTGCTTCCACAATGAAGTGGGATCTACACGAAATGGATGTAAGGGAAACCTTCGAGAATGCTATGATTGAGGAAGAGGCTTACATCGAACAACCACAAGAATTTGAAGTCGAAGACATAGTGACTCATGTATGTAAGTTTAAAAAGAATTTGTATCGAATGAAGTAAGATCCTAGAGCTTGGTAAGGAAGAATTGATAGCTTCCTCATAAGTTTGGGCTTTACCAAGAGTAAAGCTGAAACTAACCTTTACATGAAGGTTATGGATGATTAACTTATCATACAATTACTGTATGTGGATGATCTATTTCCTGCAGGAAGTGAGAAACAAATCATAGATTGTAAGAAGAAGCTAGCTGAAGAATTCAAGATGAAAGATATTGGATTGATGCATTATTTCATCGAGCTGAAAATGTGGCAGATCTTAGAAGGAATCTTTCTAAATCATGGAAAGTATGCAATGGAAATATTGAAAATATTTGATGTGTTGGATTGTAAATCCATGGACACACCCATGGACACCAACTTGAAGTTGTTGTCTGATGAATCATCAGAGTTAGTAGACATGGCTCAATACAAACAAAGTATTGGGTCCTTGATGTATATGACGAATACAAGGCCATATATATGCTTTGTTGTGAACACCTTAAGTCAATTTCTAGTTAAACCTAGACGGGTTCACTTGATAGCTACAAAGCATGTGATGAGGTACCTAAAAGGTACAATATATTTTGGACTATACTATGTTAGAGATCATGACTATAGATTGTATGGATACACGGATTCAGATTGGGCAGGAAGTGTCATTGGTCCAAAATTTACAGGGGAATATGGTCTAAATTTTGATGTATGAGTCATAAAAACATTAAAAGGAGAGGCCACCCTCTCTCATTGATCATAAAAACTTTAAATGGAGAGGACACCCTCTCCCATCAATGGTATTTGACAACCCATGCTTTTGTTCCATGGTATGGATTCAAGGCACATTGTACCTCTCTCATCCATGGTATTTCACAACCCATGGTATTTCCCCAAGGAACATTGTAATAATGTTATAAAAAGTCTCCATGCCTTCTCAATAAAGAATTCAAGTATTTTTTTCATATTACATTTATCTTACTCTATTGAGTTATTGGGTTATTGGTTCTAATTGCTTTTCTTAGTATGGTTTGAGAGGTGAGGCTCAAAGAACCCTCTTTGAGCCTCACCCTTCCATGTGACATATTTACTTTATGTTTCTCTATCTAGGATATTCGCATCCCATATGTTGTTGTCATGTATTTATCATAGCTGCTCCATTATGTTATCTCTTCTCCTCCTCTCTCAACATCCAATCTTTCCAGGTCTTATCCCCCAAGATCTGGATCGACTGCAGATAGAAAGATCACCTCTGGTGGATGTTATTGTCTAGGATATTCAATGATCTCATGGTTTAGTAAGAATCAGTCCAGTGTTTCTCTCAGCATGGATGAAGAAAAATACATAGCAGCTTGCTCCAATAGCTGTCAAGGATATGGCTTCAAAAAATGATGTGAGGATTGTTTGACATGGAGTTGGAAACCACAGAGACTCTATGTGAAAAGTAGAGTTGTATAAAGATGATAGAGAATCTGGTGTTCCATGATAAATCAAAGAACATAGAAATCCAATACTTTTATATAAGGGATATGGTACAAAAAGGAGCTATAAAACTCCAGTATGTGAGTACCGATGAGCAAGTTGTTGATGTGCTAACCAAGCCTCTATCTTGGGTAAAGTTTGAACACTTCTATGCCAATCTTGGTGTATTCCAAAAATACTTTCCTCACAAGGAGGAACAATGATGATATGGAACCCTCTCGGAAAGGAGGAATGAGTTGAAGATATGGACGCTCCTCGGAAAGGAGAAACAGGTCAAAGATATAGAATCTCTTTGAAAAGGAAGAACAAGTCAAATATACAGACTATCTTTGGAAAGGAGGAACAAGTTGAAGATATGGGCTCTCCTCGAAAAGGAAAAACAAGTAGAAGATATGAACCCTCCACGAACAATGGGGGAGCATTTTGATAATACAGATCCTATGTAGAAAGAGGGAGTGATGATGAGATTGTCATTAACACAGTGAGCCTCTTTTTAGGATCGTCTTGTGGTGAATAACACTCTTCTCCTAAGAGTGGTCCTTACTAGAGAAGGATGGTCCTATAGACGTTACTCTCACATGGAGAGTATATATACATTCATATGTAGATGCAATAGAATAACACTTTATTGTGAGTGGTCCTATCCTTAATGCTAAGTATGCTCTATGATGAGTCCTCATAGAATTTAGATCTGCAGTAGTAGATGTTACTCTCGCATAGAGAGTGTACATACATTTATATGTAGATTCCATATAATAACACTTGCTTGGGAGTGGTCCTAACTTTAGTCGGATTCTCTATGATGAGTCCTCACAGACGTTAGATTTGCAGTAGAAGATGTTACTCTCTCACGGAGAGTGTACCATAGAGTAACACTCATTTGGGAGTGGTCCTAAATTTAGTTGGATGCTTAATGATGAGTCCTTCCGGATTTCATAGTCTAACACTCACATGGAGTGGTCCTATCTATAGTGTTGAGGATGTCCTATGATGAGTCCTTACAGACTCTATATTTGTAGTAGCAAATGTTACTCTCACATGGATAGTGTATCGTAGAATAACACTCGCTTGGGAGTGGTACCAGCTTCAGTGCTGAGGATGCTCTATGATGAGTCCTCATAGATGCCATAGAATAACACTCGCTTGGCAGTGTTCCTAGCTCTAGTGATGAGGATTCTCCATGATGAGTACTTATGGATGATAGGTCCTCTGTTCACATGCAGACGAGATATACATTCAATTGTAGACTATTCAACTGCTCGATATTATGGACCCTCCTCATTAAGAGGGAGTAGGTTGATGGAGGATTTCATCATACTTGGACTCATGTCCTAAAGTGATAGGGATTGATCAACCTGTAAAGAGATCATGAGTTCTACAGGTAGTGTTGCAGAAAAAGGATCAAGAAGATCAAAGTACTCCAGCAAAGGATCAAGAAGATCGAATTTTTTCTGCAAAGGATCAAGAAGATTGAGGTGTTGTTGCAAAGGATCAAGACGATAGAAGTGTTGATGAAAAGGATCAAGAAGATCGAAGTGTTTCTACAAAGGATCATGTTATTGTATACTATAGAAGATGAATACTTAGTGCTGAAGAAGACAATGTACAAGTGCTGAAGACATTAAAGAGTAATTGTTCCAGTTAATGATTGTGAAAAATTCCTATTACATATAGATGTTTTCCCTCGATATTGGTAAATATGCTCTATCTCGTTACTCCTATAGTTGATGATGATGTTGTCAGTAGAATACCATTCTCGTTAAGGGGGAGTGTTGAAGATTGTAACTTTAAAGGATATTCTAAATGTATTTTACTGATGTATCCCAAGGGATATTTTATTATTCCTCTGTTGGGATATTACTATTGGAATTGGCCATCGTAGAGTCATGAGTTAAATCCTCCATTGTAATTTGGGTCATTAGCACCCTAGTGAATATAATAAAATATTGTTTTCTGATTTCCTAGGTGATGTCGGCCTAGACAGTTTAATGGGGACGACTTGTTTAGGGTAAAAGTTACTTGAAAAAAATAGTATCAATATAGTTGTTGTGCTTTTCATTTGAACATAGACACACTCACTTGTGTAGTGCATAGGAGAGAGGGAGAGACATACCAGAAGGATAAGGATTACCTGTCTTTGGGGTTTATCTTATACATCTTATACTTAGGAAGTTTTGCTGGGTTTTCTTTCCCTTTAGGGTTTCTGAGGATAAATCCATGTCTCTATTGTAATTGTGTTTCTTTCAATGATTCTGCATATGTTGTTGGGCACCCTATATGCAAGTTAATTAAAGCCAACATATAGAGTGCTCAATATAAATTGTCAACCTAGGGAAGTCTTTTATTTCAAGGATATAAATTGTCAACCTAGGGAAGTCTTTTATTTCAAGGATAATACGCACTGTATATGCTTTAAACACTAAGTAGCTGATGCTGTAAATGAATTACTCTACTTGCCTGTTCTTCCCAACTCTTCCCATAATCTATATAATCTATCTTAACTTCTTAAGAATGCAATCACAAATAGCTTCTTGCAGTCCTTAATCTAGAATTAAAAGATTCAGGAAATAAAAATCTAGATTACTTTTGTAGAAAGTTAAATCCTCAATTACCAAGCCATCTAAAGATCTATCTCAACTTTCTTAATTCAACTTAATCTAGGAATTCAAAGTGCAGGAATTAAGTTCTACAATTATAAATGTAAAGGGATGAACTACAAATATATAAAGAAAAAAATAATTGAAAGAACTAGGGATGACCAAGGCTGTCACATCTACCACATAGTTGCATAAGAGAAAGTTAACCTACACAGTTGATTGTCACACCACACCACTACAATTTACAGGGGATGCAATTACTGATCATTCAAAGGAACACATGATAAATCGATGAATGTTACATCTTACTGTAAATGAATGAATTTATCATAAGATTCAAACCACACAACAAAATAAATAAAATACCTAATTAACTCAGCAATCCCTGTGGGAAGGAGGGCCCAGCCTTCGCACAGAGATGCTGGAAATAACACACGTTAGAATGCTGAGATCTGAAGAATCAAAATCCTTGTATTAAAATGGAAAGATGAATACACAACCCCTATCATAGCTTATACAATATATTCAATTAATTTCCAACCCCTAGCCCGGAATAGTTCCCAATATTTATACAATTACAATCATAGCTTCTTCCCACTAATATCCGATAGCCATGAAGATCTCTGATCTTTAGGTTGCCCTAGTTACGATAAGATTTTACAGTCATGGAAAGATGGAAGCAGAAAATATAGGAAGGCTGTTAGTCGAGCAAGAAATGACAATGATGATCAATCAAGAAGATACTCCATGGATTGCAGCCACTCTTGAGCAGTGGCCAACTGTTGCATCTGAATCTATTGCAACCTGTTGTAGCTACCCTTGTACAGCTTGCGTGGAATAGTATCCTTTGACCGCATTCTTTGGGAAATGATGGAATGGATGGAAATTATCTCAGCAATGAATGTTCATCCCTCTCTTGGCACGTTCATCCTACTACGCCTGTATCCTTTACATCTCGAATTATCTTTATAAAACTACCATATGTTAGCATAATTCAAGATATAGATCCTTGATTACAACAATCCTCAACATTAATAAAATAAGACAATGATTAACCAAACCTGTATGAATTGAAGGACCAAGTGAAGGAAAAACATCTGTTTAGTGTACATAATGGAGTAGGATGAGGCAAAAATAGGTAGGTGAAGGTGGTCAAAAAGGCCGCGTCATTTCTAGGCATAACATCTCCCCCCAACTGTCCTATTGCATGTCCCCATGCAACAACCTCCATTAATCTGAATCTGAATCTAGAATTGTACTTCATTCATGGAGAGAAGAAAAGTTATATGGGAATTTGGGCATTCCCTATTTTTCAAAGAATCCCTTATGGACAACCGAATATCTCCAACACATCTTCTCTTCTACCTTTGTTAATGAGAAGTATTCCCTGTATGGTTTTGTTGGCACCAGATGAGAGGGAATTTGAATTTGAGTCCCAGCTAATTAACTCCACCTTCCTTCATGCATCCAACATATCCCTCAACCCTAGAAAGTGCATGTTTAAAACTCCTGTAATAGTAGGGATCTCTATTTATCAAGGTTCAAGAGGTAGCCTACCATCTGTGTTGGATACCTTCCAAAGCCAATTGTTGATGCTTGTAAATATGGCTGACACAAGTATAGATAAACGTTTCTTCAAGTTCCATCATCCGCTGAGTTTGGATGGGACATGCGAGTACATTCTTCTGACGAGCAAGGAGAAGACGAGGATTTTGAGGTTCACTTCAAATCCAAAGGTTAGAGTGGGACTCATTATGAGAGAAAGTTTGGAAGGATCTTTCCCATTAAACATGATTGCTAACAAAGGAGGGAAAATCCCTTAGTTGAACACCACCTAAGAAAGGGGTAGGATTCGAATGGTGATCCAAGGGACAAGCCAACTCATGAAAATAGAGCTCACAAATCAAGTTATGCTCCTCAAAATCACTTTCCAGAAATGTTTCCAGGAATTTAGCTGAGGTTGCTATTTCATACAGTCTCCCTTCTTTTATAGCCCTCAGTTTAAACCAAATGAACTTCTCAAATAAAAACACAGGGTAAGAGCAGGACGGTACTTTGGTACCCAACAATTCATGAGAAAGAGAATACTACTGATATTTTTCTGCCTACATGGATTTGAACTTTTTCAGCTCCTTTAGCTCCTTCTGTATCTCTCCCCGACGGAGTTTCTAGAACATGAGTTCTTCTACCCATCTTTCCTTCAATTCCTTGATGGTATTCCTATGTTCAGCAAGGGAAACCATCCCTTATTAACACCTCTCCACCTGAATGCTCCACTTCCTCACTTCTATTCTTAGGATTGAGAGTTCTTTTGTCAGTCTCAGGATTTCTTCATCTTCAGCATGTTCTTCATTATCAGAATCCAAATTGACAAAATTATGAGGCGGTTGAGTCCATACCTTATCATATGATGTTCCAATTTGAACATCTTGTACTACTTGCATGGATACTTCTGAAATTTACTTCTGGGGGTGTTGGTTCTTGTGTAACAGCATCCCCTCCTTGGAGTTCTCCTACAACAAATTCAACCATAGGTGCCTCTGAAATAACTTTTGGGGATGCTAGTTCTTATGTAACATCATCATCTCCTTGCAGTTCTCTTATAGCAACCTCAGCAGCTGATTGTGAATGTGTTGGTTCTTGTGCAGCAAACTCTTCCTGAATTTTGATCTCGCCATCTGCCTGATTCTTAGCTGCAAATTTGATAGGGGTATGCAAGGCCACTGGTTCTTGTGTAACAGAGCCCTGTCCTTCTATTTCTTCATGTTGTTGGGGTTGTAGAGTTACTTCCATGTATTCTACAATATGGAGCTATTCTTTGAGGATTTCAGTGTCCCACGAGGACTGTGATTGCATTTGTTCATCCTCTCCTAAATCCAAATTAGGAATTATATCCATTTCGGGATTTATTTCTTCTTGCTGCCTGAGGATCTCCATAGAAATTTCTAGGGATGTTGGTTCTTATGTGACAACATCCTGGTTAAATTCCTCATTTTCCTGTTGCTGGGGTTCCATTTCTATTGATTCTGGGTCCTGATATGGTTCAGAAGTCACATCACAGACTTCTTCGTTAAAATAAGGGATATTTTTAGCCTCTGGTTCATCTACCCCAATTTGGGTGGCAACTTCAACAAGAATATTTAGGGATGCCAGTTCTTGTGTATCGGCACCCTATTCAACTTCATCATCATCCTACTGCTAGGGTTACATTTCTATTAGTTATGTGCCCTAAGACGGTTCAAGAGTCACAACACAGACTTCTTCACTAAAATCAGGAATAATTTCAGCTTCTGGTTCATCTGCCCCAATTTGGGTGGCAAATCCAACAAGAATATTTGGAAATGCTTGTTCTTATGTATCAGCATCATGTTTATATACTACTTACCTTTGTTGAAGTTGCTCTTGGGGAGATTCACCATCCTTCCAGTCAGATTGTCTTTCTTCTGTTGGATGTGACTGTAACTGATCATTTTCCCCCTTTTCTGTACCACGGATCATTTTTTCTTATTGCTGGTGATGCTTGTATCTCTTCTTTTGATCTGCTTATTTTCTTTCATGGTGCAGGAATCTCCAGATTTGCAGTTGATGTGGAAGGGATATCTTCGATCTCAGCGTTTTCCTGTTCTTCTTCAATCAGAGTCCCCCCCCCATTCATGGGAAGATTCAATGGTCAATACCTATGTGTCTCCTTCTATTATTGTTGCTCTAACATCCTCGGCTTCAGCTGTCGCAACATCCAATGCTGCTCTAGCTTCATTCTCTACTGTCAATCTTTCCATAGGTTTTTCTCTTGCATTTTCCTCCAATTATTCTACTTGGTCATCTAACTGATCATCCGATCCAGCCTCATCTCCCCACCCAACTAAATTGGAGGGAATTCGATCCTCTTTTTTCTCCTCATCTCCCCCCAACTATACATTTGCATGGTCCTTTTGGTTTTGAACATCCCCCAAGAGTACAAGTACTTCTACTTCTTCCTCTATTGGAATGCTAGGCAAAATGGCGGGTTCCTGGTTTATCTGAATTTGATTTGTGAATTGCTCCCAAGTTTGGTTCCTCTGAGCTAAGGCCCTTAATATTATTAATTTTATTAGGCCATGGTGGGTAAGGGAGGAGTTTGGATGCTTGTATTTTCTAACCAACCCCGCCATATGGTGTACGTCATTAAATAGATAAAATGGAATGTTTAGTAAGGCCCTATGGCATAGATGAGATAATAGAGGAAGTTCAGAATAATAAACAGTTTGATACCTACCTTCACAGGTGATATACTTCTTGAGGGAGACTGCTAATTGATCCCATGGCTAAGGCAGTGACTGTAACGCTATCCCTCTCCTTGACTGATGAATTTTATCCCCCTATATCAAAAAATCATGTACTGCAGCAGCATTGGGGGTTCTTCGACCAAACTAGGCTCTTCCCACTCGAGGAAGGCCAATGACTTCAGCCACTATTGCTTCAAATACTTCTATACGTAACCCCCTAACCTCTGAGTGAGTTTCTATAAGATTTAAGAAAAATTGTAGAGCTGTCTCTCGATGAAACCATTCAGACATTGGAAGAATTCAGTCCAGCCCGCAGATTCAAAAATGGTGAAAACTTCAGCATTTATTCTTAGTTCTCACGTATTTGGAGGTTCATGCCGAGTTGGGATACCCATGTTTGTTTGAATTCATAATTTTTATCATTTTGATAGATTATAGGTCCCGACAATGGAGGTTAAAGCACAGAGTATGCGTGAACAACTAAGAGTGGATTTGGGTAAATTCGGAAAGTTAAAAGCATGGAAATGTTTGGAAATTTATCCCAAATTAGGAAAGGTGGCAATTATCAGATAAGCTTAAATGGCCATTAGATTGTACGAGTGGACAGTTAACGACATGCAGGTGTAATAATGGGCGCATAAAGGAAGGTATGATTAATGCTGTCAAATCTAGTTAACACTTAATCAAGTAAATAATCAGAACCATACCTTCAGAAATATGCAATGAACGGTGACCTTTGAGAATAGTAAAGCATGTGAAGTGTAGCCATTTAATTTTGATCATTATTGTAGGCGTTACGTAATTAATTTTTATCCCAGTGGACCAAAACCATCTTTTCAATCTTACCGAAAACATAATGAAAGCTGTGAAGTAAATCGAAATCGTCGGCATCAGGAATTGGGGCCAGATTTGGAGGACTCGCGAACCAAGGTTGCAAAGAATTTTACCAATATTGAAGGAGTCACAGCCGCGGGCCATAGAGAAATCAAGTAGTTTGGCGTATTTGCAGCCGTGAATCATAGAAAAATCAGGCAGTTTTGGCGGAGTCGCAGCCCTGAATCATAGAAAAATCAGCCAGTTTTGGTGGAGTCGCAGTCGCCAGAAAAGGAAAAAATGGTAAAAATGGAAGAGGTAAAAATGGGAAAGATTGAAATGATGTTGCAGCTGCCAGAAAAGGTAAAAATGGACGACTGAAATGGTTTCACAGCTACTAGAAAAGGTAAAAAAAATGGGCAGAATTTAAACAAAGACGCAGCCGCACGGGACAAAAAAAGGCATTAAGTTACGGTGTTGCAGCTGTGCAGCACGGGATAAAGGGCAGTATTTTACAGTGTTGTAGCTGCATAAAATGAAAAAATAGGCAAATTTTGACAGTGTTGCAGCTACATGAACGGGGTAAAGGGCGATATTTTACGGTGTTGCAGCTACAGAAAAACAGAAAAATAGGCAAAGTTTTACGGTGTTGCAGTTGCAACTAACTGTTCAAGGAGTTTTCTTTTGATGCAGGAAATTACAAAAGTACCACCCTAGTCATATGGCCCTATCATGGCCATTGCTCCTTAGGCACATCCCTGCACATATTCTCTAAAAAAAAAATGGATCAAGTGTAAAGGAAAAAGATAAAAATAATAGTAAAAATATCAATTTATTTATGTACAAAAATTTATGTAAGATTTACAGTGATTGTCTAAAGGTTGACCGAGGAAAAGAAAGATTCCTTCCCTTATTTTAACTGGTATTCTGGATCAGCTGCAATATGTGAAGTGAATGCATCCTTCAAAATGGGCTTATGGTACAGTCACAGCTTGTGACCATTAGCAAATAATGGTGCAAGATTCTCATCAATGGTTACCAGGTGGACTGTACCATTATCAAATACTCTGTCTACCAGGTTTGGGCCCAACCATCTTATGCGTAACTAACCCTTGAAGTCCCTTTTGAATCTTAAATCATATAATAATGCCTAGTCTCCTTCACAGAAAAGTTTCTTTTTGATGAATCGGTCGTTCCAATAGGATCTCTGTTGCTGGATTAATATTGTCTGGTCCATAGCAGCTAAACGTTTCTCATCAAGTTCATTCAATTGATTCAATAATCTCTTCTGGGATTTAGTCACATCTAATTTTACCACCGTAGCTATCTTCAAAGTCTTGATTTCAAATTCAATGGGGAAGAAAACACTTTTCCCATACACCAATTCATAAGGAGAGAAAATTGTAGTATTGCGCCAGGTAGTATGATATTCCCACAATGCTTCCGGAAGTCTATCAGCCTAGTCTCTATGATGGCTCCTGATTATTTTGGTAAGGATGACTTTAATAACTTTGTTAGTTCTTTCCACCTGGCCATTGTCCCAGGCATGGTATGGTGAATCTATCCAGTGCTGAATATGGTACTTCTATATCAACGCTTCAAATTGATGCAACACAAGCTGAGGTCTTCCATTTGTAACCACTTCCTTGGGTACTCCAAAATGGGTAAAGATTTCACCATACAGGAAGTCGATCACAGCCTGGTCATTGGATTTCACCAAATCCACAAATTCTACCCTATTCGTCATGTACTCGGTACAAACCAAGATGTAGGATTTTTTCCTGGAATGAGGGTTGATAGGGCCAACAAAATCTAAGTCACAAGACTGGACATATTTTTTCACATCCCTGAAAAGTGTCAGCCAATAGTAGCCCATTCTCAGCATTTTGTGTCATGTCCTCCTGTCTGCAAAATGTCCCCCACAAGGCTCGTCATGGCAGGCCTTTAGAATATGGAATATTTCATCTTCTCTTACACATCTTATGATCTCAAGATCCGGGCCTATGTAGAAGAGATGAACGTCTATCCAATAATACCTAGCACTTTGTGGAATGATTTTCCTCTTTTCTCTTTTTGAAAAATGTGCCGAAATCTTCCCTACAGCCAAGCAGTTAGCGACATCTTTATACCAAGGGGAATGAGCTAAAACTGCAAATAAGTGTTCATATGGAAAAGAGTCCTCAAAAGGAAGATTATCATCACTGTTAGTAAAACGAGATAAGAAATCAACGACAACATTTTCTTTTCCAGGTCTATTTATAATAGTGATATCAAATTCCTGTAATAATAACAACCATCTAGTTACCCGAGCATTTGTAACAGGTTAATTCATTAGATACTTAATGGCTGAGTGGTCAGTGTGCACAAAGGTAGGTTATCTAGTGATATAATGTCAGAATTTGTTAATGGATTAAACAATGGCTAAAAACTCCTTCTCAGTAACAGTGTAATTAAGTTCAGTAGGGGATAAGTTTTAGCTAATATAATAAACTACATAAGGTGTTTGACCATCCTGCTATCCTAAAACTACTCCAATGGTAGTATCAGAGGCATCTGAAGAAATGTGGAAGGGAAAGGCCAAATTGGGCCCCCTTAGGATGGGAGCTGTGGACAACTTATCCTTAATTTTAACAAACGTTGTCTGGCATGCCTCATTCCAAGTAAATTCCACATCCTTCATTAACAATGAAAACAAAGGAGAGGCAAGTTTGGAAAAGTTGTCTATAAATATTCTGTAATAACCAACATGTGCTAAGAAACTACGCACTTCTTTCTGAGTTGTAGGAGTAGGTATATTTTTTATTACCCTGATTTTAGAGGGGTCTACCTAGATACCATTAGCAGAGATAAAATGGCCCAACACTACCCCTTCACTCATCATCATATGGCACTTTTCACTGCTCAAAGATAGTTGGGTCTGCTCGCAGCGTGTTAAAACATTTTCCACATTTTTCAATGCTTCTTCAAAGTATTTGCCATAAGGAGTAAAATCATCCATTTTCCATACTGTCATTAACCAATTCTGAAAAGATGCCAATCATAGCACTTTGAAATGTGGCTGGCGCATTGCATAAGCCAAAGGGAAGTACTTTGTATGCAAAATTCCCCCAGGGACAGGTGAAGGTAGTTTTATCCTGGTCTTCAGGAACAATTTGCATTTGACTGTACCCGCTAAACCCATCCAGGAAGGAGAAAAACTTCTTCCCGGATAAGGTGTCAACTACTTGATCGATGAAAGGTATGGGAAATTGATCTTTTTGTGTTGCCTTGTTCAGCTCTCTATAGTCCACATAGACTCTCCATTTACCATTCTTCTTGGGTACTATCATGAGTGGAGATAGCCACTTGCTGTTTTAAATGGAATATATAAATCCTCCTTCCAAGAGTTTCTGAATTTCTTCCTTCACTATGTCCCTAAGATTGGGATTCATTCTTCGTTGAGGCTGGAACACAGGCCGGGAGTCACTTTCGATATAAATGTGGTGGGTTCACAGATTAGAGGGATTCCCTTCATGTCTGTGTACTCACAAGAAAATGACCCCTTATGTTCTTTTAAGAGAGTGATTAGGCATTCCTGTTCATCTGGGGAAATACTAGGATTGATACTCAGGGTTTTTCAAGACTCTACCTTGATAGGAACACTTTTAAATTTTTTCAATACTGGAACTATGTGATTATCATTGACTAATGTCTCCTCTGTGATATTTTCTTGTTCTTCTTCACCTAGAGTAGAATTCAGGATTTGATAAGATTTCTTATTGACAGAAGTGGGTTCACTGATGAAATTATTAATAGCATCATCTTCAGTTTCATCTTTAAAAGACAAGGCCTTCCCTATCGTTAATAATGGTTGAATGCCCTTTTCTTCCTCTGGCCCCATCCATAACAGATTTTTAGCTTCTAGGCTCAGCTGAGCTGGAGGATAGAGAGTGAGGTTATTTATCTCGGTTCCATATGATATGGTCATAGACCCAAACCGACAGCTGATGCAAGCAACTGAGATGACGCATTAGACGAAATTTGGGGTCTAAAATGGGCCTTATAAGAAAACGTGCCAAAATAAGTTTTTGTGAGTTGGAATTCAAGAACCAATAGACTTTCAATAAAATGAGTCAACCATAATGGTTGAATTGACATATTTGTCATTAAAAAAAACTACTTTTTTTGTTCGTATTTTTGACATATCTCATTGTGTTTTTACTCAAATTTTGATCAGGAGAGCTCGTTGGATGCATAATTTGATTCTGCATCCAACGAGTACCCACACTGCATAATTTTAATGGACCCCTCTACCCCAAAAATAAGAAATACCTGAAAAAACATGATGATGATGTCATCATCATGTTTTTTCAGGTATTTCTTATATTTGGGGTAGAGGGCTCCATAAAAAGTATGCAGTGTGGGTACTCGTTGGATGCAGAATCAAATTACGCATCCAATGAGCTCTCCCGATCAAAATTTGAGTAAAAACACAGGGAGATATGTCGAAAATACGAACACAAAAGTAGTTTTTTTCTTTCTTCCTCCAAAATTAATCAATATTATTTTATTATTTTAACTATTATTTTATTATTTTCCTTAGGAGGCCCATTTTAGACCCCAAAATTCCTCTAATGAGGTCATCTAAGATTCCTTCAGGTTTAATAGTGGATCTATCTGCTAGTTCTAAAATGGTAGGAGTTGGTTTGAGATTAGCGAGCCCAAGTTTCCTTATACTTTCAATGGTCATGATGTTAATTACTGTGCCTAAATATACCAGTATGTTGTGTATCTTCATGCTCCCTTTCTGCACAATGATAGTGGTATTCCCAGGATCATTTTATTTGGCCAAGGGGGTTTTCCCATTATTAATTTAGATAATTTCCCTATGACATGAATAGTGGGAGGATCCCTATTTTTTCTTCCTGGTTTCCTTGTACATAGATTCCGAACAGTTCTGGCATAGATAGGTACATCGTGAAGGGCCTGAAGGAGTGGAATTTTGACATAGATATTTTTGAACTCTCCTAAGATGTTAAATTAAGGTTGTCCCACTACCTTCGGTATTATTAATCTTTCAGGGTATGGTGGTTCCCTAATATTGGTAGGATGTTCATCGTCCTCAATAATGGGGGCCACTGTAGTAGATAAATATTGTTGGTTCATCCTTTCTTCAGGCATAGAGGATGGAACATCCTCAATGACCAAAGGCTCCAGTACTCTTCCTGATCGTAAGTGGATGTCGTTGCAAGGAACTGGAGTAATGGAGTAAGCGGGCATGTTGGTAGTCTCAAAATGATGGACTTCTTTATTAATTGGGTTTGGGTTAGGTTGAGCAGGAATTTGTGGTCGTATCGGCATATTGGGGATAACATTATTCTGGAGTTGCAGCTGCGACTGCTGATAAGGCTAAGGGTATTGTTGAGGAGGTTACGACTGATGAGGAAATGTTTGATGTGGACGCTGTTGAGGAGGTTGGTTATGGGGAAACTGGTTCCCTAGATGGAAGTTCTTCCATCCATGAGACAAAGAATTTTGTTGGTTTGGTGGATGTGTCCAAGGGTTCCAGGAGTTAAAATATTGCATCGGAGCATGAGAGGGATACCGTTGATGGTTAGAATAAGATGAAGGGAATTGTGTATTCATGTGCTGCATAATATTCCAATTATTCATGTTATTTGAAAATGGAAACAAGTCTAGAGACATACATTGATTTTAAGGTTGTGAGGGGTTTTTAAGTGCAATAAAGTAGGCTGGTTCCACATCTGGAGTTGATTCCTGTAGAACTGCCTTCACTTGAGGTAGTGAAGGGCATTCTTTTGTGTCATGGTTCAGCTCACACAACTGACACACTTCTACCTTGTCGATCGGGCACTCCTTCAGAGGGTGGTTCTTCCTACATTTAGGGCAGAATATACCAAGTGTGAGATCCTCTATTGCTTGTTTCTGCTTTTCCCTTAGGACATCTATTTCTGAGGATATCGAGCTCATCATTTCTATCTTGAAATTTTTGAGGAGATTCTCTATTTCTGCCCAGGTGGCTCCTCCATTAGATGAATTTTGTGTTCTGTCAAAGACATCACATTCTAATTTGTCCTGTTTGTCCCATTTTTTATTCCTAGAAGATCCCCTAGAATACCTTTTGCATAGTTCAATGATATTTTCAAAGGAGTCCTTTGAGATACCCCCCTTTCCTAACAGGTTCAACAGAGTCTAGGCAGTTATCCCGAATCTCATGAAGTAGGATTAATTTGAGCACATCTAACTCCATATTAGCCTGTCCAGCCATTTGCACATTATATAAAATCCTTTCAACAAAATCTTCTAGACTTTCATCGTCCCTTTGTGCCATTTTAAACAATGCTTCTCTCTTATCCTTGGTATTGCAATACTCCTGATATTTCTCCAGGAACACTTGTTTCATCCGGTCCCAGGTAGTGAAAGTTCCCCCACCTAGGCTCATGAACCACTGTAATGCATTTTCCTTCAGAGTGGCAGGAAAAAGTCTTACCTTCTATGCATTGGTGGTGTAGTCATAGCTATGAGAGAGGATGTCAAATTCAAAAATAAATTCATTTGGATCCTCTTCCACTTTTCCATAAAAATGAGGAAACACCAATGGCGATATATTTTTCATGGGGGCTATCGCTTCTGGCTGTTGAATTGGGAACTAGAGTGCAGCAACCATCCCTTCGTGTAGGGAGTTACCCTTGTGATGTTGATTTTCACCCATTACTTCTTCGTGATCTTTGGGATCGCGTCTGTTGCTCATGTCTTCTTCTGCTTTATCCACTTCATGCTTCCACTGATCATTAAATTTTTGATGGAATTGTGTCCACTCCTCTTCTGTCACAACCTTCTTGTTAATGTGATATATCAAATCTCGGTCAGCTAATCCCGTAGTACTAACTATGTCTTCCTCCGCATGGATATCTGAGGGTGTTGCAACTCCTCCTGTGTTCTCCACTATGGAAACTGATACTACCACTCCAAGGGCAACTGGGATTCTTCTAATAGGTGTTTCCTGATGGAGAGCCCCAGTAGAATAATTGGTCCTATCAACCAGATCGTCAATGAATGTACATCTTCCCAATGCTGGATTTTTCCCACGGCCTCAACCACCTACAATGTTAGTGTTCTGTGGGGTTCTGGGATTTATAGGAATGTCACGCTGTACCCTTCTCGTATTAATGCAACCCAAAACATGCAAACTTAGAAATTGAAGAAAAATGAACATATATAATTACTGGATACAACTACTATGGTGTCTAATAATTATCCTCCCTGGCCACAATGCCAAAATGTTGGGCACCATATATGCAAGTTAATTAAAGCCAACATACAGAGTGTTAAATATAAATTGTCAACCTAGGGAAGTCTTTTATTTCAAGGATAATATGCACTGTATATTCTTTAAACACTAAGTAGTTGATGCTGTAAATGAATTACCCTACTTTCCTGTTCATGCCAGCTCATCCTATAATCTATTTATTCTAGCTTACCTTCTTAAGAATGCAACCACAAATACCTTCTTACAATCCTTAATCTAGAATTAAAAGATTAAGGAAATAGACATATAGATTACTTTTGCAGAAATTTAAATCCTCAATTACCAAGCCATCTGAAGATCTATCTCAACTATCTTAATTCAACTTAATCTAGGAATTCAAAGTGCAGGAATTAAGTTCTACAATTATAAATGTAAAGGGATGAACTGAAAATATTTAAGGAAAACAACAATTGAAAGAACTAGGGATGAACAAGGTTGTCATAGCTATCACACAGTTGCATAAGAGAAAGTTAACCTACACAGTCGACTATCACACCACACCACTGTAGTTTACAGGGGATGCAATTACTGATCATTCAAAGAAACACATGATAAATCGATGAATGTTGCATCTTACTGTAAATGAATGAATTTATCATAATATTCAAACCACAAAACAAAATAAATAAAGTACCTAATTAACTTAGCAATCCCTGTGGGAAGGTGAGCCTAGCCTTTGCACAGAGATGATGGAAATATCACACGTTAGAACAATGAGATCTGAAGAATCAAACTCCTTGTATTAAAATGGCAAGATGAACACACAACCCCTATCATAGGTTATACAATATATTCGATTAATTTCCAACCCCTGTATTGGAATAGTTCCCAATATTTATACAATTACAATCATATCTTCTTCCCACTAATATCAGGTAGCCATGAAGATCTCTGATCTTTAATCTGCCCCAATTATGATGAGGTGTTACAGTCATGGCGAGATGGAAGAAGAAAATATAGGAAGGTTGTTACTCAAGCCAACAATGACAATCATGATCAATCGATAAGATACTCCATGGATTGCAGCTATTCTTGAGCAACAACGCATTGTTGCATCTGAATCTGTTGCAACCTTTTGCAGCTACCTTTGTACAATTTGCATGGAATAGTATACTTTTACCATGTTCTTTCGGAAATGATTGAATGAATGGCAATTATCTCAGCAATGAATGTTCATCCCTCTCTTCGCATGCTCTTTCTGCTACACCTGTATCCTTTACATCTCGAATTATCTTTATAAAACCACCATATGTTAGCATAATTCAAGATATTAAGCCCTGATTACAACAATCCTAAGCATTTATAAAATAGGACAATGATTAACCATACCTGTATGAATTGAGGGACCAAGTGAAGGAAAAACATCTGTTTAGTGTACATAATGGAGTAGGATGAGGCAAAAAGAGGTAGGTAAAGGTGGTCAAAAAGGGGTCATTTCTGGGCCCAACATATGCTACTATTGTGAATTTGGATTAAACACTAATTATATCTAGTCTAGCATATGAAATATTAACCGTTAGTATTTCCAATGTTCTTATGTCCATTGTGTTCTCTAGTTTATTCTGAGTTCTATTGTAGATGTGTATTAATTGGGAGATGAGGCTCCTCCTCACCTCATGTATATGGATCAAGCAAAGACAACCATTTGACATGTTATCTTTTTTTATTAGATGCAAAGGAATGGAGTAACATTCTCAACATCTATTCACAATCTCAATTTTCCCATTGAATTGAGTATGGTAAGAGGTGTTGTGATCCAATTGGGTACCTAAACAAAAACAAAAAATCCCTCTTTTCCAATGAAAATTGTTACTCTATCACTTACAATAATATTGGGGATTCCTTCTCACTTATATACTATTTCCGTGAATGGTATAGCTACTGTACTTGCTTAAAAGGATGAGAAATAGAGAAAAGGTGGTCATACTATTTTATTTAATTAACCACTACCATCATGACATTATTTCCTTTGGACTTTGTATACTTTTCATAAAATCCATTAAGACCTCATCCCAATCCTTACTTGGTGTGGATAATGGTCACATAGAAGGACCAATGTCTTGAGTATCTCTCCCTTATTCTATTCGAAAATGAAACATTTTACCAAAACAAATTTGACATTGGTTTTAAGACCTCTGAAAAACAATTCTTCTTAATCCCATGGTAAGTTTGTAAGAACTTTGAATATCCTTGTATAGGAGAAGTTTAATAAAAAAGGACCTTCTATTTGAGTTGGGAATTGTTACATAATTATATGCAGTCCCACAAAAATAATGAATCTTTCTTACACACAAATTTATCTAATGAACTAGGGTCCTATTGTAGTTGTTGAATTATCTTTCATTCCTTCTTACCTTACTTACAGTATATCCTTGTTTCTTTTGCCCAATCATATTATATAATGGAAATAGCACATATAAGGATATCTACATCATCTCCTTTCCTTAAAAGTTCATTTTCCACCATATTTTGTTTTCATTTTTAGTAGATAATTTCAATGCCGTAGGCTAACATATTTGAAGCCATTTTTTTTCATTCTTTGAAGATACTTGTTGTTTGTTCCAAGAATTACTTGATACTTTCCTGATCTATTCTTACCTTAAAGTGTCTTCCTATTAGATAAGGGTGAATTTTGTAACTACATGTAGTATGACAAACTTGTGGTAGTAGGCTGCCAATCCTAATAATCCTCTAAGATTCTTTCATATTTAAGGAATTGGCCATTCCATGATAGCTTTAATTATTCTAGGGTGCACTTTGACTCCTTCATGATATACAATATAAACCAAATATTGGATTTCATAAAACCCAAAGGAACATTTATACTATTTAACATATAGTTGGTGCTCTTCTAATAATTTAAAACCATGTTAACAAGTTGGTGTTATGCAACAAATTCCCAAAAGACGATATCTTAAGAAATATAGAGTAATACAATTCCTTAAGAACGAATAAAAAAAACATGAATAAGAATCCAGTTTGAGGGGGGAAACCTCCTTATACAAAATAGAAAATACAAAAGACAAGATGATATGATTCTAAAACTAGGTCTCCTTGGTCTATGTATAGGAGACAAAGGGTACAATTACATGTTTATCTAGCCATAGGATTACAATAAAGTTCCTAGATGACTAATAAAGATAATACAATTATTACAATAGAAATGAAATTCTACAATATATTGTAATGTCCCTAAAAATTGAAAATAAAATAAAATTATAGGCTAGTAAAAACTACCTAAAAGGTACATTATTACTCTTACGGAATATACGTACACTACTTGTACTATTATATTCCCTTTGTAAGATGTCCTTACTTTTTTCCTTTTAATATCAATCATGTATTATTAATACATTTTACTTAGGACATCATGAATGTATTTATTAAACTATTCTTATGTTTAGTCATTACTGTCGATGGGTTAATTATTTGTATAGAACCTCATTTAATTCAGAGTATGTTTACTTTCTAGTTTATTAAGTTCTGACTTAACTTTGTTTATGGGAAAAAAGTGGTAGAGTGGCAGGACTTGTTCTCCTGTGACGGTCTGAGAGGTAAAGTATTACTTCGTTATGCAGGCTTACTTAGTTCAATCAAACTAAGGCACCTCTTTTATTTACTTCCAGGTTTACCTTGCAACACAAGGCTTAGTAGGGAGCTTGGATCATTTCAGTCTTTATTTACACTTACTATTCATCATTACCCTTCATTACTGCTTCATATTGGTAGCAAGTTAATCTTAAATTTGTTAATTACCTAGCCTAGACAATTAACTATGTGATACTTATACAATCTATACAATTACACTTGATGTCTATTTTATTACAATTATTAATATATTTCTTGTTTTAATGGCAGGTCATAACTTGGTTACTGTTCATACCTTGGTCTTATTATAGACAAAGATGTTACCATTGCATCCTTTGTATGCCATGGTCTTTAATAATTGATACTTTGATACCAAGGGGGTTAAGACCCTAAGCTCTAAACCTATGGCTTATACATTACCGTTATACTTAAGCTTTGGATTCTTTGAATTTAGACTAGTGCATACTTATGTATGAACGAGACTTTGCAAAAGTGCATACCATGTAATAGTATACTATCTGCATTTAGTTTTTGGGGTGGCGAAACTATAACATATGGTAGAAACCATATGATAATAGGGTGTAAGCCTTTCTGTGGGAAGTGGACACACATAGTAATGCAATGAAACTTAAAATATGGAGAGTGGGTTTAGTATGGCATTAGTGGTCACCAGCTGGTGCCATTAATTCTCTTGGAGAATATGACAGCCCCAAGATTAGGGCTTGCCATACGATGGTTTGGTCATTCGCTTTGTTTGATTTGGGTTTTGATCTTGCTCTGTGCAGAGGGAAATGGAGGCAATGTCCATGAGCTTATAGGTAAGATCCTCATTCGGCCTCTTATCATTTCTACAGTTTTCATTGTTGCAAATTATCGTGGTAATACTTATCACCATATCATTTTTTATTTGGTTGTACGTGACAGGTAAAGAGAGAAGGGATAGCTCAAGGTTTCATTGCCATTTTGAGGCTGATACTAAGTGGCCATGATAATCCTGTTATCAAGTTTATGCTTGCTACGCCTCGCCCCTTTGGCAGAACCGTGTTTCAATTAGTTGCTTGGTTGGGGTTTTGTGCTGTGGGTTTTTTGTTTCTCCTTCGGGCTTGTAAATAAGATACTGGGGTTTTTTAGATGTGAGGGATTTAAGCCATAAATCGAATCTTAAGCTAGCTCGACTCTGTGTATGCGTTTATAAATTGGGGTTTGTAAAAACTGGTTCTATTGGTAGTGAATACAAGGAGACTTGGGACTTATTATACATTTATGTCTTTTTTTATATAATTTATAATTTGGTTAATTAAATCATTTTGAAGACTTGGGCGTTTGTGCCATGGGCTGCACCATTGCATGGCATGGTTCCATAGCCCATTGTCTTGCCTATGTAAGCTTCATGTTGGGTTGTTAATGGTGACTGTGTGACCTTTGTGCAAATAAATTCTGCGTATTGTTTTTTTTATAAGATGGCAACGATTATTAGTATACTATGCATACGATTTCACTCTGTGTTGTTTTTTGTGATGGTTAATAATGTGATTGTGTGTGAAAACTTATGCTACAAGAGTGGTTTGAATACTTGTGTTTGTATGAGGCACATGCCTTTGTGGGTGCTCTGTGCATATTTATAATTATTACCTAGTTATCTTTTAAGGGAAGTGAATAGGTGAAGCCATGCCATGTATGGCCTCGGCTCACGACAGGCTCACTGTCCTAGCTTGAATGGCTACATTTCTTCTTATTATTTTTTGTTTATTATGTAAGTGGAGGTATGTAAAAACCATGGGAAAGCATACCACTGCTATCATGTTGTAGGTTCCGAGGTGTGGACTGCATATTAAAAATAATTGTGGCCAAGGCTGTAACTTAGCATTGGGTTACAACCCTCGTTGTAGCAAATGTAATGGTAGACAACAACGCTTTGATGTTTTTAAAGGAAGTATTGTAGTTATTAGTAATTGTTGCTCGCATACTCAGAAGTATAGTGTGTCATTCGATTTATAAAAGAAAACGACCTATAGGAAATTAATCCTGGGCATTCTATGTGTAAATATTTTGGGTTAAAGGAGAAATGGTTTTTGTGCCTTATGTAATAGTTATGGTTCTTAATTATTTTAAAGAATAGCAGCATGGTTGCATTATTTGATTACTATTTGTAAATTTATGCTACGGTTATTAATTTGTGCTTTGGCCTTGGGTCTAGGAAATCCATGGGAATTGATGTCATGACCTCTGTTGGAAAATAAAGAGTTTTAATTACTAGTTGGTTAATGTTACGTGCTTAGGGAAATTTAAATAGGACTATGGATTATTATGTATGTAAACAGACTTTTGATAAAGGACCACATGGATGGTCATGATGCCTCCTCTGATTATTTATAATGTTGTTTTATTTATGTAGAGTATTTTAATATTAATTTGTAATATGGAGACAGACCTTGAAAGGTCCTTAATTATTTGATTAAATTTGTTTTAGATATAATTTTTTCTTAGTAGATTTAATTTATATTCTAGTTTTGTTACTAAATAGTCATATTTAGCATTCTGGTTTATTTACTACTGAACTAGTTTTCATTTAAAACTTGAAACAAGCCGCTGCTGACAAATGTAATATGTCAACAGAGTACTAGAACCTAAGGAATAAATAATTATACTACTGATAACAAAACCTAGTTATAGTAAGCATAAACTAAATACTTGGAATAATACAGAAACGATCTTAAGGATACAAACCCTGGTAATATACAACATATATTAAAATTTACAGCCTCGGGTTAGCATTTTAAGAATACAAACCCTAGTAGATTATTAACCAAAGAATCAAAACAACAAGGTTAGTATATGAATTGAAATCATCTACCTAGTATGAACACCAATTATTCTAGGAAAATAGAATGGGCAGTCAAGGGTTTCATACCTGAATTTGAAGCTCTATTAATGGCTGAACCTACATACTCAAATAACCAACATTAACAATTCAATGCAGATCTGACCTCTACTTGATGACCAAATCACTTGGGAAACTACCATGTTCAACCCAACCATGACCCTTGAACCGTTCTTGGTTTTAATCCGGATAATACCGATCCGGAATCCAACATGCAAGTAGCTTAGAGCTCCTAAGGTAGGGTTTCCTAACTGGTATTCAGTTATGAATGGTTTTCTCTTTTCCTTGCAGTTGAAAGTTCTCCACGAAAACACTTGAGAGAAAAATAGGAAGAATAATAATTCTCCAAAGATAAAAATTAGAACCCCCAAGCATTTTCTTGGATTGAGTCTTTATAGATAGAATTTTTAGTCAAAGGGACAGTTAAATCAAGAAATCCTTGATTTCTTGATTTAACCCTTTTTAATTACTGGGGTAATTTTCAAAAATTAACTTAGGAACATTTATCTAGTTCATTGTTAAAATTTCATAGGCATTATACTAATTATTAATCCTTTAATAATAAATAATAATGGATGGAGCTTCTCTTCTTTCTTTTATTTAATTATATATTTAATCATAATTAATTCTTTATACATACTATGTATAAAATACATAGTATTATAACACTTGTTAACATTTGTCTTTGGGCATCATGTACCATGATCCCTAGACTTAATGACACTTCTTAATTAAGGTCAAGTAGATAGGTGGATTACGTCTACTAGGCTAGGCAACTCTAAACATCCTAGCATGTTGGATTTCCCTCATATAACATGGTAGCTCTTTAGTACTTTGATGAGAATACAGAAAATTGAAATTTCATTTAATCACTTCTAAATAAGTATGATGAGATCAATATTTTTCTTGAGTCATTTTCACTCAAAAGTTATTAAATTCTTTTCAGGAACCCCTAGCATTTACTAGAGCCCATACTCAATGCCTATAGCAAGGAGTTAGAAACATTCTGCAATTCCAGAGCTTTTGCTCAACACTAAATGCTAGGATGTACTTGCACGATACACGTAGGGATACAATGGCCAAGTATCCGATGCTCCAGAGCTTATACTCGACATCAACATGGAGGGCTCCAGGGCTTATTCCCAACACATCCAATTATATTTTCATGTGTTCCAGAGCTTCTCGCTCAATAGAAAGGTCAGTACTCATGTGCTCTAGAACTTCTCGCTCAACACAATTCATCAATCACTCAATTGTTCTAGAGCTCCTTGCTCAACACAAAACATCTCATCCATCATGTGCTTTAGGGTCCATGCCCAACAAAAAAAAGCATATACATATATCATCAATAATTGGCTTACACCCAATATATAAAACTAACCATCATGTTCATATGTAGTGGGGTCTTTGACACAATATAAAATAAAACATCAAGATAATCATCATAATCAATAGGCGCATGCCTATAAGAGTTAGGTCCAAAATTTGGGATATTACATCCCTCCCCTCTCAGAACGACACCATCCCTGGTGTTCTAGGGACTCAGAACGATATCATGAAATTGGGTGTGGTAAGCCTTTCTCATGGTGGCCTCGTTATCCCAAGTAGCTTCGTCAGCCTCAAAGTGCTTCCAATGCATTTTTAATTGAACCACGGTGTGCTTCTGAAAGTGCACCTCTCTCTTGTCTAGTATATGAGTATGATTAGGGGAAAACTACCCTTTAGGCTCCATCTATAATAGGGACCAATCAAAAACATGTTTAGTATCATAAACATATTTCTTTAACAAAGATGCATGGAAAACATTGTGGAATATTACATGCGCGGGCAATGCTAGTTCATAAGCCATTGGCCCTTTCTTTGCCAATATTTCAAAAGGTCCACAAAATCTAGGTGCTAACTTACTACACCTACCCAAGCTCAACGAGCTTCAATTGGATTTTACTTTCAAGTAAACATGATTGTTTATTTGAAAGTCCTTATCCTTTCTTTTCCAATCCGCGTAACTTTTCTGGTAGTCTTGTGCTTCCTTAAGGTTCACCAAGACCTTGATAACCAAATGTTCCAAGTCCATCACCAAATCAAGCCCGAACATGAGCCGATCCACCAGGCTATCCCAAGTAACCGGTGTTCTACACTTTTGTCCATAGAGTACCTCAAAGGGAATCATCTTGGCAGAAGCCTGATAACCATTTTTATACACAAACTCTACGATATGCAGGTAATCCTCCCACTTCATGGGATTTTTCATGACATATATTCAGAGCATGTCCTCGACAATTTGGTTTACCCTCTCCATTTTCTTGTCTGTCTACGGGTGATATGCAGTGATGAAGTTCAACTGCGTCTCCAATATGGAGAATCATTATAGGAAATTTCAACTCAAAATGGACCTCTTAAAACAAATTAATAAAATAATAGTTAAAATAATAAAATAATATTTATTAATTTTGGAGGAAGAAAAGAAAAAAACTACTTTTTTGTTTGTATTTTCGACATATCTCCTCGTGTTCTTACTCAAATTTTGATCGGGAGAACTCGTTGGATGTAGAATTAAATTCCATATCCAACGAGTACCCACTCGACATACTTTTGATGGACCCTACTACCCCAAAAAAAAGAAATATGTAAAAAAGCGTGATTAAGACCTATATGGTATTTCAAATTTAAAGCAATTTCATTGGCCAAAACATGATGACATGGAATTTGAGTTAAAGTTAAAAGGCCCATTTTGAGTTGAAATTTGCTCTAATGAAAGATCTCCAAAAGTTTCCTGAGAACTTAACATCTCGATCCGAGATAATTAGCTTGGGTATCCCATGAAATCTACATATCTCTTTCAAGAAGATATCAACAATGTTCATGGCCTTGTAGGTCAACTTTAAAGGAATGAAGTGTGCTTCCTTCGACAACTTGTCGATGACCACAAAAATAGAATCATTTTGCTTCTTAATTTTCGGTAAACCGGTGACAAATTCCCTACTAATAATCTCCGATTTCCATTCTGGAATGGGTGTTAGGATTATTAATCCTCCCTTGTCCAAATTTGGTCATATGTCTAAATCGGGAGTCATGTCTAAATCAGGAGTCCATCTAGTCTATTTATAGTCATTAACACCATTGGGTCCACTTGACCTAATTGGGGCACATGTTTCAGTTACTAAAGTGTGGGGAACACTAATTAAGGCTCACTGCCACCGTTGCACTTGGTTGCATCAGTTTAGGAGCCTCCTAGACCAATCCCTACAATTTAGGAAGCCACTAGGAGTGCCGAAACCAACCAAGGTGAGTTCAATTCAGTTGATGACTAGTCAAGCTAAGTTAGGAGTCAGTTACATTCAGTTCTAGTCCTCTACATTCAGTTAGTGCTAGGTTTACTTGACTGCACTCATGCGAGGCGAATTTTTCACCTACCACTGTCAGTTAACCTTAGTCAACACTGAATGTAACACTCGAGTTGTGTTTTAGAGCTCCGATGAACTCTGGTTATGGTTTAGACAAGGTCAGTTATTTATTGAGTCCTCCAATAGTGATTTAGACAAGGTCTTGGTTACCTACAGTCAAGTAGAGTCTAATCAATTTGAACTTCCTCATGTGGATTCAAATTTCTTATGGCTATTAAATCCATTGTACTTCATTGTAATTATCTATCTAATTACTCTTTGATTAATGAAAAGCATTCACAGCTGCAAGCCATTTTTGCACTGTTTCATTCTTCAATAACTGAGTAAATTGTGTGATCTATCATGTGAGTTGTGTGTTTGTCCACAGATCTATGTGCTCAATTTAATAATGGGTAGCAGCTGCAACAATCCCACAGGATGCTGATGCTTAGCCTTGACTAGCTGGAAGTCCTGGCATTTTTCTATAAACATTGCAATGTCAGCCCTTAAATTAGGCCAGAAAAAGTGTCTCTTGACAGTGAATATCATCTTTTGACAGCGGATATCATCTTTTGATATCCCAAGTGCCCTGAGTAGGGTGCCCGATGAAATTTTGTGAGGATGCTGGACCAAAGGTCCCCTCCTTCTAGAACATACAAGTGATCCTTGGACCATAGCAGTCTAGATTCATTGACCTTGTATTATTTTTGTTGTTGAAACAACCTGTCTTCTTGGACTTTCTTGAGGATCTCTACATAGAAGGGGTCCACTCCGTTGGCCTCTCTAATCTTCTCATGCAAATATGCATCGCTTTGACTCAAAGTCACCTCGTCAATCATGTGAGTTTGTCAGGTTAAAGCATCGACAACCTTTTTCTCCTTGTCCTTAATGTGCTTAAGCTCGAAACGGTACTCGCTAAGGAAAGCCAACCATCTAGCTTTCCTTGCATCCAGATCTAGTTGATTGAATAAATACTTCAAACTCATTGTCTGTCTTCAGAAGGAACTTCCTTCCCATGAGTTAGTGCCTCCACATCCTCAAATCATGGATGATGGCTGATAACTCAAGATCATGGATGATATTGGCTTGCTGCCGAGTTCCAAGACCAGAAGGGAAGTTAGTTGTAACTTCCAAATGGATCAACAAGATCAAACATGCTACAGACGGTAGCATTGAAAAATATAAGGAAAGATTTATGGCTCGTGGTTTCTCTCAGAAAGAAGGAATAGATTAAGAAGAAACCTTTTCTCTTGTAGCCAGATACACTTCCATCAGATCGGTACTTGCTCTGGCTGCAGTGATGAAATGAAAGATACACAAGATGGATGTGAAGGCTGCTTTCTTGAATGGTGTAGTGGAAGAGGAAGTGTATGTAGAGAAACCACTTGGATTTGAGACTCATCACAAGGTGTCTCATGTGTGCAGATTGAAAAAATCCCTGTACAGTTTGAAATAGGCACCCAGGACCTGGTATGGTAGAATTGAGAGCTTTCTATCCAATTTGGGATTTACCAAGAGTAAAGCAGATTCCGACCTTTACTACAAGGTTGAATATGGAAACCCAGTGATGCTTCTACAATATGTAGATGATCTATTTGTGAAAAGTATGGATGGGTTGAATCCTGATACAAAGAGAAATCTTGCTGCCGAGTTCAAAATGAAGGAATTGGGGATGATGCATTATTTCCTAGGTATGGAGGTGTGGTAGAGTAAAGATGGAATATTCCTTGGACAAGGAAAGTATGCTGTAGAGATCCTGAAGAGGTTTGGGTGATGGACTGGAAGTCCATGGCCACACCTATGGCATCAAACCTGAAGCTATTGAACAATGCTTCATCAAAGTCGGTTGATGCTACGATGTATCGTCAGATGATTGGGTCCTTGATGTACTTGACGAACACAAGAAGATATATTTTCTTTGCTGTGAACACCTTGAGCTAGTTCCTGAAATATTCGAGACATGTTCACTTGGTTGCTGGGAAGCATATTCTGAGGTACCCGAAGGGTACAATTGATTATGGGTTCAAGTATGATGCAAATCAGAAGATTATCCTGGAGGGTTATGTTGATTTAGATTGGGTAGCCAGTGCCATCGATAGGAAGAGCACTTCAAGGTGTTGCTTCAGTATGGGATCAGGTGTGATCTCTTGGTTTAGTAGGAAGCAATCATGTGTGGCACTGAGTATAGCTAAAGCAGAGTATGTCTCAGCTTGTTCAGCTCGTTGTGAGGTAGTATGGCTAAGGAATCTACTGTCTGATTTATTTAATCTCCAGTTGGATTCTACTTGTATACATTGTGACAACTAGAGTTGTGTGAATTTGTCAGAGAATCCAGTGTTCCATGACAGGTCAAAGCATATCGAGATCAAGTATCACTATATCAGGGATATGGTGCAGAGGAGAGCAGTGAAGCTCCAGTATGTTGTGATGGAGGAACAGATAGCTGATGTATTGACAAAGCCATTGGCTAGGTTGAAGTTCAAGTACTTCAGGGAGAAGCTTGGTGTTATCCAGATCGAGGTTTCCTCTAAGGGAAAGTGATGAGACCCATAGCCATTCTGACATGGTGAGAGGATTGGTTCCTTCCATGGTCAGATGTAAGGGCTGAGCCATTTTATCATGGTGAGAGGATTGGTTCCTTCCATGTCAGATAGGAGTGTTGGCCATTCTATCGAGTAGGACAAATGTAAGGGAAACTACCATTCTGGGAATGGAGGCACCTGGTCAGTTACCAGGAAAACTCAGTCTAGGACTAAGAATCCATTATGACGTGATAGAGGGATGTGTTCCCACTTGATCAGATGTAAGGGCTGAACCATTCTGTCATGGCTAAAGGATTAGGTTCCTCCCATGTTATATGTGAGTGTTGGCCATTCCGACGAGCAGGCCGGATGTAAGGGAAACTGCCATCCTCTAGGAGAAAGGAGGCACCTAGTTAGTTACCAGGTAGCTTAGTATAGGACTAGGGGCCATTCTGATATGACTATTGGGATGTGTTCTCTCATGATCAGATATGAGTGCAATCCCTTCTATCATTGTTGTTGGGATGTGTTCCCTCATGGGTGGATGTAAGTGTAGATCCCTTCCATCATTGTTGTTGGGATGTGTTCCCTCATGGGTGGATGTAAGTGCAGAGCCTTTCCAATAGGGTTGTTGGGATGTGTTCCCTCATGATTGGATATAAGTGCTAAGCCTTTCCGATAGGGTTGTTGGGATGTGTTCCCTCATGATCGGATGTGAGTGCTAAGCCTTTTCGATAGGGTTGTTGGGATGTGTTTCCTCATGATAGGATGTGAGTGTTGTGCCTTTCTGATGTGATTGTGGGGATGTGTTCCCTCATGATCAGATGTGATTGTTGGGTGTGCCATTCTCACAAGCAGGTTAGATATAAGTTCTGAAGAAGACCTACATGGAGGCTAGGCCTACAACCAGCATGAAAAAGGGTTGGCTCTGTAGAACTTCCTATGATAAGAAGAATCATCATATATCACTCGTGATGATATAGTGATGATGCCAAGTGATGATACATATCAAGTGATGATCCATATCTAGTGATTATGATCTAGCAGTGATGATCTAGATCCAGTGATGATCCAAATCGGGTGATGATCTAGATCCAAAGATGAAGATGACTTGAAGATGAATATGACTTCAAGACGAAGATGACTTGAAGACTAAAAATACTTGAAGATGCAGATGACGATATGATCTAGAGAAGAAGACCAGTGCTGAAAATTGTGTTGAAACAATACCTTCCTAGTCAAGAGGGAGTGTTGATGTATTTGTAACTTCGGAATGTATTCATCTATGTATCTTATGTATTGTAACCCTATGTTTATTCTGGGATGTATCTATGATGTAATTGAGTCATGTTTTCATGCCCCGATGATCCGATCGGGAGGATCATTGTAGGTAACCCTCCGATTGTCTAAGGGTTAAAGTCCCCGTAGTTCTGGGGAACTAGGGGTATTAGACCCTCCTAGTAGAGGTCGGATCTAGTAGGGTTTTAGTCATGCTGGGATTAGTATAAATAGAGACCAGGACTCTCTATTTAGTACACAACACAAACACACTCATGTGTAGCACATAGTTGAGGAAGGAGAAGACACTGGGGCTAGATAAGAAGAAGGTTTCTGCTGTCGGGAGATCACTTACTGTTTTGGGATTTTACTATTTTGGTGTTGATTCTATCTCTGAGGAAGTTGTCGGGTTTTCTCCATTTATGGTTTCCCCGATTAAAAACACTGTGTTCATTGTCTCTTGTGTTTGATTGTTGTACTTGTTATTCTCTCAGTTAAAGATTCTAATAATTCTAGCTTAATGTTGAAAAACTAACACTAGATTCTATACTAGTACTAAACTAAGGAACAATAACAACACTAATATAATTGAACCCTTTCCTTTACTAGTGGCTCAATATTTATTACAGTTTGATAGTCGTTTAGGGTTAAGGTGATGGATTTTGCATACCTCAAGCACTAATCAATTTTAGGGTTTGGAACCTATATAATCTTTTTTAAAGTCCACATATGACTAGCTCCACATGTGCGAGTGATTTAAGTTGACATGGAATCCACTCAGTACCATGTCGGTTAATAGGACAGGCCCACATGTGTGACTAGCATCTAGTTCATACCATGGTGGTTAATACATTAGGATCACCCATATTTTTGTGGTGGGAATACATTTTGCATACAAACTCCGATTTACATGATTTTTTTGTTGGTGGAAAGCTTTCAATGTGTACAATAGCTCCGATAGGTTGCAGATTCAGATCAAAACATGTTGACTCCCAAAATAGACATCTAAGGCCTCAAATGGGATTTGGAAGGTTTTAGACCCCAAATCACAAAAGTGAGACGTCCCCATAAAATGGTCCCTAAAAGAAAATATCTCTAATTTGTCCACCCAGAAAATACCAAAATATGTAATTATCCATTATGAATCATACCTCCCCATTCAGGAAGTATTTGCTCCCCAAATATTTTTATAAAGAAGGTGAGGAAATATTTCTTCTAACATATCCTTAGAGTACCATTTGGCCTTACTTGAAATTTGTTATTTCAAGCCATGCTACCAAAGTTCATAATGTTAGGGGCCGACCCTAAACCCCACATTTTATCAATGTATAAGGTTGTAAGGCCCATTAGATTGTTACTGGGTAGTGACATAATGTCAAAGGTCCCTATTTATTGAATAAAATATGGTAAGTGGTTGACCTTCCTAATACTGGGACCACAAGTAATTACAATTTTTTCTATTGAAGCACCATATTTAGCGTAGTAAACTAAGTAATGTTTAGTTAATAATTTTCATTATATAGTGGATCTTTTGTCTTTGAGGTTTCCCCCTTGAATATATGTAAGTGAACATAGCTCTATATTTTGAATATATTTAATGCAAGATATATTTTTATGGTTTTATATATTCTCTCTTATGTTCATATTTTTTCTTTCTATTTTTTTATATCTATTGTTGCAAGTAAATATATAATAATACTACATAACAAAATTTTAGGTTTAGAGGTGCAAAACTTTCAAACTTAAAGAAACCTTAAAACCATGTCCAATTCATATTTTTACAAGGAGTACTTATTTCAACATTTTTGGCCTCAAACCTTGACAAGTATGTTTTTTTCCAATAACTGTCGAGGTATTTTTGGGTTAACAACCTCAATTCTTTAGTTTTTTTAAATGTGTTTCAACATCTTTAACTGACATAGATATTTTGTGTTTAGTGGTTAAACCTACAGTTGAGAGGTCATATACACACATAATACAAGTGGTGGTATTGAGTCACATTGTTTGACATGTAGTAACCTATGTTAGTACCTCTTTGACTAGTATTATATTAGACAATAACTATATATGAAATTTCACTTTTAGATACCCTTGGGTATATCGAAAGGCCCCTAGGTGTACCTAAAACCATTCTTAGATAAATAGATCAAACATCATTTTATTATAGTGAAGAAATAATAAAATGATTAGGGAGATCACCCTTTAGTACCAATCTAGTTGATTAGTATGGTTGAGGGCATGGTCAAGCATCCTTATTTAGTTACTCATTGCATACCAACTAGCAAGACCCCAAATAATATGAACACTAGATCTATTGCCACAAAAAGTGAGGCACCAGATGAACAACACAAGAAGATTTAGGAAAACATTAAGGAAATTTATGACCAATGTATGAGAGATATTTGACAAGATTTGGAAGAAATCAACTTGCTATACTAAAACTTGTAATGGAGGTTTCACCTAATTAATAAATCCCTTGGAATACACAATAGAGTGAGCCACAATAAGAATAAATGTATCTCACTCAATATTATTTAGCCACAATTAGACCCTTATGGGTCCTCACAACAATAGACCACCCTCTAGGGATAATAGCAGGTATAACCATTTTCCTAAATTGGAAATGATATTTTTATGGTTTTACGCTCCTATGATGGATCACCTAAATAAATCTTTACTTCTCCCTTCATTACATTCTCAATGGCACAATGAAACTTAAGGTGGGTTTCTATTTCTAAGTCCAAAATGTTGTCAATGGTTGGAGTATGATTAAAAATATATATGGGAAATACATTGCATGGAGTTTATTTCTTAAATTCATCCATGCTCATTACTAATGAGATACTCACTTTTTGGGGTATCTTACAAAATTATGCCAAACATATGGTAGCAAAATTTATCTCATTCTTTGGGAAATTAGACATCCATATAGGTAAATTAACATATTATGTCTATAAATAATGTTTCATTAGTGGAATTAAGAAAGTAATTATAAAAAATTTAGTATGCAACATCCTTATATTTAGTTGGAGGCATCTGAGAGATTTCTATAAAAAACATCAATCAACGTACAAACTAGCAAACTATCTTTAATTCCACTCTCATTTGCTACACAAGTCATTTCCTGGAGAACAATTCCTTAAGATCCTTTTAGAATACATATGTTATCTCAATTAGAAATTGAAAACCAACAAAGATAGGGAATCTTCTATAATTTTCATGAAAACTATGTTGCATGTCATGAATGTCAAGAAAAAAAATTATTTCAAATTGATTTGATTGTTCCTAGCCATTATAAAGACATCATTATAGAAGCTACTCCTAATTTTGAGGCTACTAAATAAATTGGTCCTATTAAAGAAGAAGTAGAACCTAAATTCTATCAAGAAAATCCACTCATTTATCTTCATGCTTTATCTAGTATTTCAAATCCCCAAATCTTGAAAATCTTAGGTTACATCAAGAATCTCAGAGTGGTAGCATTGGATGATAGTGTTAGCACCCACAACATTATTCAATGGTAAGTGGTTTAATAACTCCATTTTTGTGTTTAGTTCATGCACACATTTCAAATTATAATAGTTAATGGAAATATGATGAAATGTAGGGGGCACTATAGAAATGTGAGACTCCAACTAGGTGACTATTATCTAAAAAATCATATGCTGGGAATAGATATACGTGGGTGTCAAATAGTTATATGTTTATAATGGCTATGCAAGTTTGGGCCAATTAGCATATACTTCAAGGAATTATACTTTATATTTACTTAGGATTCTCATGGTCACACCCTGAAAGAGATTTGGGTAGGCTCCACTAAAATTGTAAGTTCTCATCTGATGTGATTTTTTTTGAACAAATACAACTCTAGAAATAATGCTCACTTCCATTCCATCTAGGATTTGGATAGCACCACACTTGAAATCCATCAAAACTTGTAGAGGGTTTTTGTAAAACATCAACATATATTTGAGACACCAAAGGGTTTACCGCCATCTAGAGGAGAACATGATAATGGTATGCCCTTGATTATGAGTAGTCAAACACCAAATTATGTTTGTATAAGAAACCATTTGAAGAAAATAATGAATTGAAAATATCATTTAAGAAATATTGGAGTAAATAGTCATTTTCCCAACACTAACTTGTATTCATCACCAATGGTCATGGTTTTAATGAAAGAAGGAACTAGGAGGATGTGTCCTAATTTTTTTCCCTCGATAATTTCACCGTAAAATGTAAGTTTCTCATTTGATTCATTGATAATATTTTTTATGAACTCCATGGGACAATTTTTTCACCAAGCTCAACCTTTTTTTGGAATACCACCAAATAAAAATTAAAGAGGATGATTTTCTTACTATAACTTTCCCAACACATGAAGGACATTATGAGTTTGTGGTAATTCTTTTTGTAATTTTTGATTCCCCCTCCACTTTTCAAATATTCATCAATAAAAATTTGATTCCATATCATCATGATTTTTTGCTAGTTTCTTTTAGTGACATCTTGATTTAAATTAAAACTTGATATTCCTGTGTACAACATGTTGATAAATACTTGAAACTCCTATGATGCCATTAATTGTTCATTAAATGATCCAAATTTTATTTTGGGCTATCATAGGTCAAATAATTTGGTCTCTCACTTAATCCCCCTAACCCTAAGCTCCCCTCTCTCTTTTTCTCTACTAATATCACTTTCCTCTTCATAGTAACCATTTCCACTCATTGCTATTTCTTTCTCTCTATCCCATCCTACTCATCTCATTACCAATAACACCCCTACTTCATCTTGCTTCTGTCCTCCCCATAACCATTACTATGTAAATCCCCAAATTTTATATTATGTCACAATGGAAAAATCACATTTTCCATATTCATGAAATTTTTCAAAGGGATGCCAAAAGTCAAATAATTTCCAAGGTGGAAAATCACTAGTTTCTTAGCTTGGGGGTGGAAGCTTTGAGATTTGGAATAAGGGGGATAATAAATGATATTTAGAAATTAGAAGGGGATAAATATTTAATAATGTATATTATTAAATAAATACAAGATAAAATGTAAGTGGCAATGGAGCATGAAGACACATGGAGACTATGGGGCCCACACTAGCTAGAATTCCTATGTTAAATGGTATCTTTCTCTTGCAAATTTGAATATATGGGAAGTCTAATGTTTTTGTATGGATTATAATTTTAATATAATTGTCCATATACTTCATAGGTAGAAATTGGGATGAATTTTAACTTACATGGGAGAGGAAGAGCCAAATGGGAGTTTCATGGACACTTGGCTAGATTCCCCTTACATTTATGACATCTATGACACCAATGATGGAGATTCTATGAAAGTTATGACACAATTCAGATTTGAAATATGAAACACTGACATAATGAAATTTAAGTACTGAATATAGCATCTTAGAGGTCGAATTTGGGAGTTGGAGAAGGCCAAGAGGCTCCTACTCAAATTTGGGAGAAGAGGGAAGGTGAAGAGAGAGGCCACATGGCATAGCATGACCAGTCACACCAATTCGACTTGGATTTGATTTATGGATGGATTTGTAAATTTGAAATACCAATATTTTTTATAAAATATAGGGATCATCCATGATAACAAGATTTTTCTCATTTGTGAAATTGTCATTTGTGAATTGTGAGAGCTAGTGGATGACTAGTTTTCTTGCTTAAACCAATTTCGAGGGTGAAAGATTCCCATCTTAGTTGGTGTTTGGAAAGGACAATCAGGTATTTCATGGAGATTTAATGGAGTATTATTTGTATGTGTACGCTACAGGAAAGCATGTGGATTCTTCTATAACAACACTCTCTCTCAACTATTTCCAGTTTTCACACCATATTCATGCCAATGGAGGGATTGCGCTTTGGGTGAGCTATTGATCTCTTTGTGGAATATTATAATGCCAATTATATTATGTTATGATTTATATGCTATGTATTTCATGTAATAAGACTCTCAGGTCGAAATAGCCAAAATAATTCATGTAAAAATGTTGAATAATGAAGAAATAGTGTCATTTCCCAACTATCTTGTTGTGAACCATTGTAATGCTGATGATTTTGAAATGGGAGAGCCTTTAATTGTCCATTTATGATTGTAATAAGTTAAATATTATATTTTATTCATTATCAGAAATTTTCAAGTCTAAATTCCCAAGATTTGTATGCCAAAACGACTTTTAATGAGCAAACAATGACCATTTCCACTCCATTTTGATATATGCCATGGTAATGCTTATTATTTCGAATGGAGGAATTTATATATGATAAATGTATGATGTATGTACTGTAATTAATATTTTTTTCAAGTATAATTTTCATTAATTAAGCATTGGAATCCATTTTACTCATTTTTATTGCATTGGGAGAAGATTTGGTGCATTTTCCCCAAGGGTCGAAATTGTGACTTGGGAGTTGTTTTGAAAAGATTTATAAAAGCTTGTATAAACTGAACCATGATACATATGAGACTTTTAAAATTTCCCTTACACATACCCATACTTTTATCATAAATTCAAGTGAATTTGGGATCATTTGTGAAGCCATTTCTGGCAATTGCTCGGGGGGAATTGGAGCCCCAATTTGCTAGTAAAGGCTCCTACTTTGAACAGAACATTAAACAAGTTTGTAGATGTAATTCAGAGGTCAAAAAAAATACATGAGCATACTATTTAATTTATATTATCATTCATTTACCTTCAGAGAAAATTTGGAAGCATTTGGGTCAATTTGGAGGTCTAAACATCAAAACTAGTCAAGAGCCAAAATTGTGAAAAAATTGGAAAATTGGGAATTTTAATAAAATTCCAAAAAGGGGACATTGCAGTGGTATCAAAGCATGGTATTGGGACATATTGAATTTATTTATGGTATATATGAATTGAACAAATTCATTAATCCATGTTGTGATAGGTCCAGGAAGGTTAAGCAAGAATTCAAATTGGCACATAAAACTATTCATTATGAAGACCCTAATGATTGGTTGAAGGAATTTATAAAAAATAATTCAAATAAGAACTCATTAAGTAATAATCATCAATGCACAAGTAGGGAGGATACCAAGGAACTAAAAATTTCTGTTGGTGCTGAAGAAGAAAAGGCATTACATAAAGATGATCGAAATTCACTCCCAACTAACTCCGAAAAATATGAAGAGACATAACATGAGTATGAAGAAGTTTTTATTGAAAATATTGAAGATAATTTTGAGACACATGCTACGTTGGAAATGAAACAAAGAGAATCTACTAATGGATGTTTGAACTATGAAGGAGTACCTACTAATGGGTGCTCACACCTCTATGTTGGTGACATAGATATCACTTTTGAAAATGTTGTTGCAAGCAAAAATTCGATTAAACATAAAAATGAAGATCTTGTAGCAGTTGAAGAAGAAACAAGATCAACATCCCCATAACCACTTGAGCTTCATGAAGTTGGTCCAAGCAAGAAGGAAGAATATGAGGAGGTTCATTTGAAAGAGCCTCATTTTCTTGAAGGGTCCTTAAATATGAATGAAAAGAAGATCCAAGAAGCCCTTAGCATACTCCATGGCACTCAAGCATTGGTATCAGATTATTATTGGAGAGCTACTTCCTTGGAGGAGCCATCATTCCTTGAAGACATGGAGAAGATTCAAAGAGCAATGTGCAACATCGAAGGTAATTTCATGTCTTTTCTTTTTGATAGGAAAAATGTCATTGAGCTTAGTAAATGGTTACATGAATCCTACTTGAAGAATAATGAAGTTATTGATAAGCTCACAATTCAAAATGAGCAACTTCTTGAAAAGTTGCAAGACACTTGTTTTTCCTTCGATGTTTCAGATTTTCATAAGGTAGATTGATTGGAGGATTCTCATGACATGATGGATCATGAGAAACATGAAAAATTGTAGGTTCTTTATGTGCTTGAGGATTATAGTGATGAGATCCAATCACTAGTAATGGTGGAGGAGGAATTTGAGTTTCCTCTTGAAAATGGTTACACAATTTTTGAAGAAGTGCATAATTCCACCACCTAGGAACCAACCCATGAAGAAATTTTTGCATTTTATAGGGATGTGAATAATCCTACCCATATGGATACTTCACATTATGAAAATTTTTCACTTACTGATCATTTGGGTGAGTTGGTTCTTTTTCCTACATCCTACACTTCCAAATTTTGCAGCATTCATCATAATGAAGTATGGGTGAAAGGGTTTTTTTTATGGTGCCACATGAGGAGTATGGAACTCCTAGATTGAATTTTTATGATGAAATGGTTGGAGCACGTTATTATTTACATTTTCAGTGGCATCCTTTTTTACATTATGATGATACACATGTACATGGGTGCACCTATTATGTTAACTTGAGTCACTTGGAGACTCATAATTTTCCTTGCTCCTTGCCTAGTCTATTTGATGTTGGAGGAACTTTGTCACACACTTGGGTGAAGTGATATGCGATTGAAGAACATTCTTATTGGAAAAAAAAACCTCTATTATTTCATGATGATATACATATTCATGGGTGTATTTATGAGACTTCTTTGATCCACTTGAAGTCTTCATGTTTTCTTTGCTCATTATTTGGTTCAGATTTTGGTGTAGGTTCTTCATTGACTCCTTGGATGAAAGAACATGTGGCTGATTATATTGATGCACATTATATATATTTGGAGCAAAATAATGGGACATGGGATCCACACCTATGTCATTGGAGCATATTTGATTGGTCACTTGAAGCTTGTATGCACTTGGCAAATGGTAGTCTACTCATTGGGAGGTATAAGCACTTTCATGATTTCTTGGCGAGGCACCTTCTTGATGTTCATTATTATTATGTTTTTATATAATTTGATGATATATATTATTAACTCATGATGTTTGGAAGAATTCATACAAGAAAATGGGATCTAGGAATTCTCTTTCCAAATGGTATGGGTTGGAAAGCACTCTTAATTGTTGGAGTGCAATGCAAGCAATGGGACCCTGGGATAGTTTTTAGTCCCATTGATTTGAAATTATTTGGGAAACAAGAAGTATGGGAGATGGATTTCACACTTAATAAGGTGATTTTAATCAGATTAGTGCAGCAGCAAGCATGGTGGTTACTCTCTGAACTCTTCATGGAATCTCAAAGACTCAAAGTGGGCAGCTTAGTGGCAACTTCAAAGAATCATACAGAAAGCAGGTTCTTCAACAATCATGTTTGAAATTTCTTGAGGAAAAGCAATATTGGAAAGGGAGGATTTGTAATGTGCCAAATTTTACATTATTTCACAATGGCCAAATCACATTTTCCATATTCATGAAAGTTTTAAAAGGGATGCCAAAAGTAAAATAATTGTCAAGGTGGAAAATCACTAGTTTCCTAGCTTGGGGGTGGAAGCTTTGAGATTTGGAATAAGGGGGATAATAAATGATATTTAGAAATTAGAATGAGATAAATATTTAATAATGTATCTTATTAAATAAATACAATATAAAATGGAAGTGGAAATGGAGCATGAGGACACATGGAGACTATGGGGCCCACACTAGCTAGAATTCCTATGTTAAATGGTATCTTTCTCTTCCAAATTTGAATATATGGGAAGTATAATGTTTTTGTATGGGTTATAATAATAATATACTTGTACATATACTTCATAGGTCTAAATTGGGGTGAATTGTAACTTACATGGGAGAAGAAGAGCCAAATGGGAGTTTCATGGACACTTGGCTAGAATCCCCTTACATTTATGACATCTATGACACCAATGACGGAGATTCTATGATAGTTATGAAACAATTCAGATATGAAGGCTGAAATACTGACATAATGACATTTTCGTACTGAATAGAGCATCTTAGAGGTCGAATTTTGGAGTTGGGAAGGTGAAGAGAGAGGCCACATGGCATAGCATGACCAGCCACACCAATTCGACTTGGATTTGGTTTATGGATGGATTTGTAACCTTATAATACCAATATTGTTGATAAAATACAGGTATTGGCCATGAGAAGAGGCTTTTTTCTCATTTGTGAATTGTGAGAGCTAGTGGATGACTAGTTTTCTTGCTTAAGCCAATTTTGAGGGTGAAAGATTCCCATCCTAGTTGGTGCTTGGAAAGGCCACTCAGGAATTTCATGGATATTTAATGGAGTCTTATTTGTAGGTGTAATCTATAGGAAATAATGTGGATTCCTCTATTTCAGCACTCTCTCTCAATTATTTCTAGTTTTCACACCATATTGATGCCAATGGAGGGATTGCGCTTTGGGCGAGATATTGATCTCTTTGGGGAATATTCTAAAACTTAGTATATTATTTTATAATGTATATGATATTTATTTCATTTTTATAAGAATATCAGGTTGAAATAACCAAAATATATCATGTAAAAATGTTGAACAATGAAGAAATAGTGTCATTTCCCCACTATCTTGTTGAGAACCACTGTAATACTGATGATTTCGAATTGGGAGAGGCTTTTTATTTTACATTTGTGATTGGAACCAGTTAAATATTCTCTATTATTCATTATCAAAAATCTTGAATTCTAAATTCCCAAGAGTTGTATATCAAAATGACTTTTAATGAGCAAACAATGACCATTTCCACTCCATTTTGATATATGCCATGGTAATGCTTATTATTTCGAATGGAGGAATGTATATATGATAAATTTATGCTGGATGGACTGTAATTAATATGTATTTCAAGTCTTGTGTTCATTACTTAAGCATTGGAATCCATTTTACTCTTTTTATTGCATTGGGAGAAGATTTGGTCCATTTTCCTCAAGGGTCGAAATTGTGACTTGGGAGTTGTTTTGGAAAGAGTCATAAGAGACTGTATAAACTAAACCATGATGCATATGAGACTTTAAAAAGGTACCTTACACATTCCTATCCTATTTTCAAAAATTCAAGTGACTTTGGGATCATTTGTGAAGCCATTTCCAACAATTACCCAAGGGGAATTGGATCCCTAATTTGCTAGTAAAGACTCCTACTTTGAACAGAACCTTAAACAAGTTTGTATATGTAATTGGGAGGTAAAAAAATATAAATGAGCATTATATTTAAGTTATATTATCATTCATTTACCTTTAGAGAAAATTTGGAAGCATTTGGGTCAATTTGGAGGTCTAGACATCAAAACTAGTCAAGAGGCAAAATTGAGAAAAAATTGGAAAATTGGGCATTTAAAAAAAAATACATAAAGGGGACATTACATACTAACCCAATTCCTCTCTCTCTCTACCCTAATCCTAA
>LPNX010087000.1:192468-225315 GCA_001517045.1 Pseudotsuga menziesii | reverse complement strand
AGTTTATGACAAATTATTAACACTTATCCCTTGATTTTCAATGCAAATCCACTCAAAATAATATTTTCAAAGTGGTGATTTTGTCAACTAATCCATAGTTTACAAAAGTTTTCTTTAAAAAACATTTGATTTCATGGTTTCAGTAGCTTCTGTAATGTCACCATTTCAATAGCTGTCAATTCTTTAGTTTTGCTATATGAAATTCAAACATTTCACCAAAACAAAATACAATTTTGTTTGATGAAACAATGTTTTTTAAAGGCTGTTGGGTAGGGGCACAACAACACCATTAAAGGAAATTTCAACTCAAAATGGGTTTCCTAAGGAAAATTAATAAAATAATAGTTAAAATAACAAAATAATATTTACTAATTTTTGAGGAAGAAAAGAAAAAAAACTATTTTTTTGTTTGTATTTTCGACATATCTCCCTGTGTTTTTACTCAAATTTCAATTGGGAGAGCTCATTGGATGTGGAATTAAATTTTGCATCCAATGAGTACCCATTCTGCATACTTTTGGCAGACCCCACTACCCAAAAGAAAAGAAATACCTGAAAAAACATGATGATGACATCATCATCACATTTTTTCAACTATTTCTTGTTTGTGGGGTAGCGAGGTCCATAAAAATTATGCCGAGTGGGTACTCGTTGGATGCAAAATTAAATTCCACATCCAATGAGCTCTCTCAATTGAAATTTGAGTAAAACCGCAGGGAGATATGTCGAAAATACGAACAAAAAAAAAGTTTTTTTATGATACCTATCCCCAAATTTATATTAATTTTTTTTTAAGACCTATATGGTATTTCAAATTTAAAGCAATTTCATTTCCTAACACATGATGACATGGAATTTGAATTAGATTTAAAAGGCCCAGTTTGAGTTGAAATTTCCTCTAATGAAAACAATACTAATAAAATAGTAGGCGTGTAATATCACCATATATAGGTCTTAAGATGCCCCTTCCATTCAAACACGTGTTTCCCTCAAAACTTGATTAACTCTAGATCTTTCTTCAAGAAGAATTCGTCTTCCTATGATACCTCCTCTATTAGCAAGTTATTGCACTTGATGAGGTGCTCAATACTTGCTTGATTTTGTAATTACTTAATCCTTGTGTCAAGGACTTTCCTAGTTTCTAGTACCAATTTCCCTTCTTCATCAATCTTTTCTAAAATATTCTAGAAGTGGATCTTGTCACTAACAACCTTTTTTAGATAAGAAACATGGAATACTATTTGTACATGTGAATATGGATGCAACTTCGATTTGTAATCCATACTTCCAATATTCTATAACAAATTATAGTGACCATTGCACTTGGTATATGATTTATTGTCTTTCTTTTGTTTCTTGAGGGAGATATGTTTGTTTGTTTGTAGCCTAAAAACCCAATCCCCTAATCCAAATTTCCTTTCACTACAATGTTGATCTACTTATTGTTTCATCATATTGTGTGTTATAGCCAAGTTATCTATTAATAGTTGGAGAACCTATTGCTTTTGTTGTATGTGATCCTCCATTGCTTGAACCTTAGATTTATTGATCAAGGATGATGTGATTGATGCAAGGTCGATAGCCATAAAGTGCAATAAATGGTGACATTTTTGAAGGAGTATGGAAGGACACATTGTAGCATCATTCTACCAATGGGATGACGAAGGGATTAGTCATCCCACTTAGTATATGGGGTTCTTGTTCACACTTGAACCCGCTAATTAGTTACCTATGGTTAAGTAGACATATTATTAAATAATTATACTCATTAATCAGGGCTCTTTGATGTACTACTATATAAATGCCTTTCAGGCCTCCTTCTAATACAAGTTAGTATTTTCCATGTTCTTATGTCCATTGTGTTCTCTAGGTATCTTAGTTGGGAGGTGAGGCTCCTCCTCACCCTGCATATATAGATCAATTGTATCAAATCAGTGCACTTGTGAAACTTGATATATTTATTTTCCTCCTTTCCTTGTTTTCCCTCACTACTCATTTTCTTTCCCTAACACTATCTCTGGAAAACCTAGTCTCATTTCCTTCTTACACCCTCTTTCCACCACATTTTTCAAGTTCGTCTTGCCAATTTCTTCCTAAGCTTAGTATTTCATTCTTATCTCTCAAAACTTAGCGCTGAATCACTCCATATGATCCTTCACTTCACATTTCATCCATAGAGTGGAAAACACCTTTTCCATAACCAATTTCCATGACACCTCTCTCTCGTGCCCTTATATATTAGCTAGCAACCATCTCTATGGAAACCATCTATATGTGGTTCAAACTATCACACCACTATGATCTCTACCTCACCACTAGATCCTCATTCCCAAAATATCATCCCCCCATCCATCATTTTTTTAATCTCAACACCTTTGGTTTCCCTCTTTTAAGTGATTTCTCACATGCCTCCATTTTATTTTCCTAGGTCCACCAACAATCCCTAACCCTAGTTTCCATATCTCACCAAATATTTTGTTAGTATTTCCCTAGATCTCCGAGCTGCTGATGTTTTTTTTCACTTATCGACATAGTTTACACCATGTTCCTCCTTTATCGCTACATCTGGTAGTGCCTATGGGTTCGACACATTGGCATGACTAGTTCTCATTTTCCAGTGCTCATTTGTCCATCATTTTTTTACCTACGCACATGCAACCACAGTTTTCCTTCAATCCTTGGCTTATGTATTTTTATTTTCTTAGAATATTCCTTGTCACATTCTTTGTTCCAACTACTTAAACCCTTCTCCCAGTTCTCACATCCATCATTTCCCCCTTCCCTTTCCATTTTCAAATTCCCTCACGCCTTTTACTATATACTAGCTCACACTTCCATTTTTTTTATTTTTCCACTGGTGCAACTAAAATCCCTACATCCTTTTCTATCATTCATCCATTCCTACACTACCTTGGATATTACCTTTTTACAGTTCATCTTTTGTGGCTACTACCAATTTTTTCACTAGTCCATTGTGAGTAGCCTCCATTCAAGATCCACCTTTCCCATATCTCAAATTTTCTCTACCTGTAACGCTTTATTTTGGTTCCTACCACAATATTTCCACCCTAAAACACTCTTATTTTTCAACTTTCCATCCTGGGGATTCCTTCCCTCACATATCCACATCCTCCAATAAAACAAAATATGAACAACTAACCCTAGTTGCTTTATAGTCACACCGTACACAACCATTCTAGGTTGTAGGCCTTCATTACCATCTCAATATTTTTTTTTCTCTTTCCCAACTCATCATGTTTCCATTAGCTCAGTTCCAGGACACCCACTAGTAAGTTTTGAAGTAAAAAATACACAGGATCCCTCATCGGTTCAAGCATTTCTTTTCTTTTGAAGCAATGAAATTGTGGTCAGACATTTTTTTCTTAAGCATCACAATTTCCACAATCATTTAGCAGCAACAATATTTTTCATATGGTTTCATCCCTAAGGATCCGATCAATAATGAATCATAATGTAGGATGAATTTTCAAGGGTTAAATTCTATGTTTTGGAAAGCTCCCATAGTTCTCAGCTCCATCATGCTTTCACCATATCATGATTTTTTCCATACTTCCTCCTATCTACAATATGCATTCACAAATACCTTTGTGCCCATTCTCCACTTACTGGGTTCTCAATTCCAATTCAGATCCACTTGATTCTACAAACAAGAGTTGTTTTTCTAATCGCAATTTTAGTCCAACACATGGACCTCACACATCAGAAGCACCTAACATCTTTAGCTAGTTTGCCACAAGTTGACAAGGGGCCTTGTCAGTTCATGGGCCACTATATAGTATACAATCTAGTACACAGTATAGTACATAGTTCAGATTTGGCTTTGTTTTTTCTTCACTAGTGGTTTAGAATTACAACTAAGAAACACTAATATTAGGGTCTTTTTGGAGACGTCCCCTCCCACCCTGGTCTAAGTAGGCACCTGCTTCAACTCAACACCTCAAAGAATCATATAGATTGGGTTCATTAGGATATGTTCCCTCCCACCCCAATCCATGTAGGAACCTTCTCAACTCACTAAATTTTCATATCAACATCCATATCGGGTTCCTTTAGATGTGTTCCCTCCCACACTGATATATGTAGGCACTTGATTCAACTAAATCAACTTGGAATCATTTAGACCGACTTGATTTGGATATGTGCTCTACCACCCCAGTCTATGTAGGAACATGGTTTAGTCATAACGAGCTGTAATATCCCAAATTTTGGACCTAACACTTATAGGCATGTTCCTATTGATTATGATGATTATCTTGATGTGTTATTTTTTTATATTGGGTCAAAGACCCCACTGCATATAAACATGGTGATTTGATTTATATATTGGGATTAAGCCAATTATTGATGATATATGTATATGCTTGTTTGTGTTGGGCGTGGAACCTGAAGACAATGATTGATGAGATGTTTTGTGCTGAGCGAGGAGCTCTGGAGAACTTGAGTGATTGATGATTTTTGTTGAGCAAGAAGCTCTGGAGCACATAAGTATTTAACTTTGTGTTAAGCGAGAAGCTCTAGAACACATGAAAAGATAATTGGATGTGTTGGAAATAAGCCCTGGAACCTTCCATGTTGATGTTGAGCATAAGCTCTGGAGCATCGGACCCTTGGACATTGTATCCCTAGGTGTACCATACAAGTACATCGTAGCACTAGTGTTGAGCGAGGAGATCTGGAATTGCATTGAATTGTAAAGCCCTATTAAAGCATTGAGTATGGGATTTGGTAAGCACTAGGGGTTACTGAAAAGAATTTAATAAATTCCAAGTGAAAATGACTCCAGAAAAATATTGATCTCATCATACTTATTTATAAGTAATTAAATGAAATTTCAAATTTCTATATTCTCATCAAAGTACTGAAAAGGTACCACGTTATACAAGGGAAATCCAACATGCAAGGATTTTTAGAGTTGCCTAGCCTAGTAGACCTAAACTATATACCTACTTGATCTAAATGAAGAAGTGTCATTAAGTCTAGGGATCATGGTATATGATGCCCAAAGACAAATGTTAACAAAGTGTTATATTATTATGTACTTTATACGGGGTATGTATAAAGAATTAAATATATTAATAATATAAATAAATGAATGAAAGAAGAGAATCTCCATCAATTATTATTTATTATTAAATAATAAAAAATAGTATAATGTCTATGAAAGTCCAACTAGGAACTAGTATAAAGTTCCTAAGTTAAAATATTAATAATTAACAAAAATAATTGAAAAGGGTTAAATCAAGAAACCAAGGTTTCTTGATTTAACTGTCCCTTTGACTAAAAAGTATGTCTATAAAGAATCAAGCCAAGGAAAGGCTTGGGGTCCTGATCTATCATTAGAGGAGTCATTTTCTAACTATTTTCTCTCAAGTAAATTCTTGAAGAAACATTTCCTAGAACGAAAAGGAGAACTGATCCAGATATGATACACCAGATAGGAAACCTTACCTTAGGAGCTCTAAGCTACTTGCATGTTGGAGTCCATCTCGGGGGGATTCAGATTAAAACCATAAATGGCTTCAGGTCATGGTTGGGAGGAACGTGGTAGTTCCGAAGTGATTTGGTCATCAAAACAAGAGGTCAAATCTACCTTATTTGGTTAATGCTAGTTGTTTAAAGTGTGCACATTCAACCATTAAAGGAGCTTCAAAAAATTACAGGTATGAGTTCTTAGTATGTGAAGTTCATTTCTATCATAAATGTTGGCTGCTTTAGGTAAAGGTTCATATTGTATTTCTAAACCTAGAAATGATTTCTCTATCTATACCTTCTAGGGTTTACATGTCTTATAATATATTAACCCTAGAATTTAAATGATTTATTATACAAGGGTTAGTCAATATCTTAGCATTGGTTTATTTCTGCAAAGTTCAATGCATTGGCTAATGTTCTTCAGGGGTGCTGTACCCTACTTTAAATTCTGTAGTAGTATTATTGAAGAAACTGAGTCATGTATAAAGTAGGTTATTTCAGACCTGCTATTATTTCTCACTTATTCTTTATTGTTAGAATAATCAACCCATAGTTAGCTACCTTAGACATTAATTAATCCATTTTTTTCTTATTTGCCTAGTTTCCATATTCCACCTTATGCAAGTTGTCATCTACACATCCATAGTGGTCAAAATTGATAATTTTGAGTCATGGAGCACTTGGGAAACCTCCTGGAATCAAATCTTGTTTATTCCTGGCCTTCCTAGAACCTGTCTACTTTTTCTCCTTTATTGCCTTCTTTTTCAGTGCTTTAAGGCAATTGGGAAAGTTTGACTAGGTGAGGTTAACTTGTTTTTTGTCCTCCACATCCTCCACTCTTTTCTCCTATGAAAAGCATGTATGATTTGTCCTTCCATTAAATTTTATCTTACCTAATTTATTTTTCCAATTCGTGAGCTCCTTGACAATTTTGGAAACTGCTTTATGCACCTATGGGGGATTTGCTTAGATTTAGTAAGCCTGTTTTGACTAGATTCGAATGGAATATTCATGCATTCAAATCCCTCATGTAATTATTTATTTTGGCAACCTATGACTTCACAAGGTTGGCTATTGTACACTTATTCAATACAGTTTAGTGTTCAGCTCCATATTCAGTCTCTTTTGTGAGTAATTTTGCATGTGCAATTGGCAATTGATGTGAGTGTAATTTTTCTAACACTAGGCTCAATTTACACATGGTATTAGAGCCTTTGTAGATCGATTTATCTCCTTCCAATTTGTTTTGCAGGTTCGACATCATTGACTGGGAGCCTTCTACTGACTATCGGGACAATTTCTGAGCCATGGATCAATCTCAGAAGATCATCTTGACTCCATTTAACTTATTTGAATGGAAAGTAGAGATGGAGATACTGCTGAGAGTGAAAGGCCTCTACAGAGTGACTATGGCAATAGAAGCAGAGCCCAATGCAGCCGCAGAGAAGATAAAATGGAACAAGAGGAGGGATGAGGCCTATGGTCTCTTGTGTCTGAGTATATCCAGAGACCTCCTTTTCCATCTTGATGGATTGACATCACCGAATGAAGTATGGGAGAAGATTTTTGATCTTTTTGGAAAGAAAGATGAGATGAGGGGACATCAAATTGAAAATGAACTGATCTCCCTGAGTCCAAATAGATTTGAATCCCTGCAACTCTATTTCTCCAAGTTCAAAGCACTTGTTTTGCAGCTAAAACAATGTGGGATCGAAAACAAGGATGATCAGCTGGTCTTGGCCATACTCTCAAAGTTTTTCCCTGACTATTTAGTGTTTCTTTCGACCTTCTATGCCACAAATTTGATAGCTCGAGCTTGGAAGATGCCTAGCCTTGCATATTTAATGGAATCTCTCACACAAGAACAAGATAAATTGGTGATGATGGGCACCATCAAACCATCCAAAGACCAAGCTATGGTTACTGGAGATTTGAGGGTGGATTCAAAAAGCAAAAAGAAAGCTGAAAAGCCACCTGAGCAAAAGAGAGACAAGAACAAGTCTCCGTAGGAGCCTCAAGGTTCCAAGAAGAACTACCAGAAGAAGAAGAACAAAGGAGAAATGAGAAAGTGCGTATACTGCAGTAAGGGAAATCATTCTGAGAGCTCCTGCATGAAGAAGAAAATAGACATGCTGACCCAAATCCTGGAGAAGAATGGCATCTCCCTTCCAGATAGCTTAAAGAACAGGGAAGGAGGATTAAGTTCAGAAGAAAGAGAGAGAGTTCATGCATTGGTTGCTGGCACATCAAGCTCACCTAGTTTCATCATTGATTCTAGAGCTTCAACACATATGGTTTCAACCAAGGAGGCATTCACCTCACTTGACATGTTGAAAGGTCCACCAATAGTACTGGGAGATGACTCTCTCACTGAAAGTTTGGGCAAAGGGAGGATTGATCTTGATCATGATAAGTTCAGCAATGTGTTGTATGTTCCAGGTCTTGCCTCTAACATCTTATCAGTGTATCAGATGACCTACACAGGGTCTCCAAAGAAGGTCATATTCTCCCCTAATGAATTTGATATCACAGAGATCTCAAGTGGTAAAGTCATTGCAAAAGGAGTTGCAAATCATACTTCGAAGGTATACATGTTCTCACACTTCCTACCCTACTCAAACCCCTCTACTCTTCTGATTCATGCTAATGAGGCAAGCAAGCTTTGGCATGAAATATTTGGCCACCTAAATTACAAGTATCTTTATAATATTAGTGAAAAATAGATGGTCATAGGGTTACCAAAGATAAAATTTTCCAAAGGAGTCTGTTAAGGTTGCATCCTAGGAAAACACCCAGAGCATAAATTTGAGAGAGCTAGTCATGAGAGAACATCTGCACCTCTTGAGTTGATCCACAGTGATGTTGTCGGCCCATTCCCTCATATGTCAAAGAGTCAGGAAAAATATGCATTGACTTTCATAGATGACTTTTCTAGGTATTGCTGGGTTTATTTCCTGAAACACAAGTCTGAAGTTTTTGGCCTTTTCAAAGTCTTTAAGCCTTTGGTTCAAAACTAGTCTGGGAGGAAACTCAAGGTCCTCAGATCTGACAATGGTGGTGAGTATGTCAAGTCTGATTTTATTCAATATTATGCAGATGCACGTATTCAGATGCATCATTCTATCCCTTACACACCACAACAGAATGGTGTTGTTGAGAGGAAGAACAGATCACTGAAAGAGATGGCAACCTGCATGATGGAGGCTAAGAATTTGCCACCAAAGTACTGGGCCGAAGCTATAAACTATTCATCCTATATCCAGAACAAGGTGCCTCATAAACAGCTTGATGGTATGACTCCTTTCGAAGCATGGAGTGGGCACAAGCCAGATGTGACCCATTTCAAGATTTTTGGCTCAAGGGATTGGGCTAGAATTCCAACAGAAAAGAGAAAGGCTTTGCAGCCCCAAATCCAAGAGTGTCTATTTGTTGGGTACTCTGAAGATTCAAAAGGTTACAAGCTGATCGATTTGAGCACAAACAAATCCTTCATTGAAAGGTGTGTTCAATTTCAAGAAGAACCCCTAGCAACAGTGGAAGTTGGAGAATCCTCTTCACAACCAGAACCTCTGAATGTAAGTGAAGAGATAGTTGAACATGTTGATTCTGATATGTATGATAGTGATTATTTTATTGTAGATCCTAACATCCCTACAAGGCCAAAATGGGCATCCAAGACCATTCATGCAGCTAGAGAACTAGCTGGAAATCCTAATGACCCTAGTAGGACTAGATCTCAATTTGAGAGTGCTCTATGCATGAAAGATCCTATGTTTGCTGAGAAATGATATCTGATGGTGGAATCAGACCCTCATACATATGAAGATGCAGCAGAATATCCAAGATGGAAAGAATCCATGAAGGAAGAGTTCAACTCACTCCAGAAGAGCAACACTTGGGAGCTGGTTGATCTTCCCCTAGGGAGGAAGCTAGTTCAGTGTAAGTTGGTGTACAAGACCAAATTTGCTGCTGATGGTTCACCTCTGAAGTAAAATTCTAGATTGGTATCCAAGGGCTACTCATAGGTTCATGGCATAGACTACAATGAGACCTTTGCACCAGTGGCAAAGATGGACTCCATCAGGCTTGCCTTAGCCATTGCAGCTTCAAAGCAATGGGAGGTACATCACATGGATGTGAAGTGTGATTTCCTGAATGGATATCTCACTAAATAGATATGCATGAAGCATCCTCAAGGATTTNTGTTTGTTGTATATTACACATACTAGACCTGATATTTATTATGCAGTAAGTGTGGCTTCTAGATACATGGATCAGCCTCATGAGATCCATTGGAAAGCAGCCAAAAGAATCCTTAACTTTGTTCAGGGAACAAGGACACATGGGATATTCTATAAAGCTAAATCTGATCTTGATTTGATTGGGTTTACTGACAGTGACTGGGAAGGTGACAGCACAGAAAGAAAGTAAACATCAGGATATGTGTTCATGCTTACAGAAGGGCCAATCAGCTGGTCAAGCAAGAAACAGAGTGCCATTGCACTCTCATCTACAGAAGCAGAGTACATAGGAGTTGTAAATGCAGCAACTCAATGTTTATGGTTGCAGGGGTTACTTGGAGAGTGTGGCTTTGAATCAGAATACTCAACTACTATCTACTGTGATAATTAGAGTACCATTTGAATCTACAATGATCCAGTTCAGAAGCAGAGAATCAAACACATTGAGATCCATATGCACTACATCAGACAGCTTGTGCATGATGGCACCATTCACCTACTCTTTTGTTCATATTCAGAACAAGTAGCTGATATCTTCACCAAAGCATTTTGTGAGAAGACATTCAGCAATCTCAAATCACTACTGGGGATTGCTAATCATGTTGTGAAGCATGAGTGATGACAATATTTCCAAATATTGTTTTACAGTCCATGTTTAAGGGAGGATTTTCCCACTGGGTTTTTTCCTCTTTCCTTGTTTAAATGGACATGCAGTATGTAAAGGGTGACTAAGCCTTGTTGCTAGGCCCTATAATTTTCTGATATATTACTCATAAGTTAGGATTAAGGGGGGGTGTTAGAATAATCAACCCATAGTTAGCTACCTTAGACATTAATTAATCCATTTTTGTCTTATTTGCCTAGTTTCCATATTCCACCTTATGCAAGTTGTCATCTACACATCCATAGTGGTCAAACTTGCTAATTTTGAGTCATGGAGTGCTTGGGAAACCTCCTAGAATCAAATCTGCTTTATTCCTGGCCTTCCTAGCGCATGTCTGCTTTTTCTGCTTTATTGCCTTCTTTTTCAGTGCTTTAAGGCAATTGGGAAAGTTTGACTAGGTGAGGCTAACTTTTTTTTGTCCTCCACATCCTCCACTCTTTTCTCATATGAAAATCATGTATGATTTTTCCTTCCATTACCTTTTAGCTTGCCTAATTGATTTTTTCAATTCGTGAGCTCCTTGACAGTTTTGGAAACTGCTTTATGCACCTATGGGGGATTTGATTAGATTTAGTAAGCCTTCTTTTGACTAGATTCGAATGGCATATTCATGCATTTGAATACTTCATGTAATTATTTATTGTGGCAGCCTATGACTTCACAGGGTTGGCTATTGTACACTTATCAATACAGTTTAGTGTTCAGCTCCATATTCAGTCTCTTTTGTGAGTAATTTTGCATGTGCAATTGGCAATTGATGTGAGTGTAATTTTTCTAACAATGGGTTCAATTTCCACATTTTTAAACTCTACTGACATATTTCATTAGAGACATGTTTAGATTAAAATAGATTAATCCTAGGAGCAAGATTCAAATAAATAAATATACCAATTAGATAACTTAGGGTACTATTTACAAACTGAACTATTACATACATATATGTATAAATAGATAATGTCATCATGCATAAACAAATCTAAAATCTATCTCTACATTTAAATCCAAGATAAATAATTCATTTAAGACCTTTCAAGGTCTGCTATATTGAGAATAAACTAATATCAAAACAATGTATTTAAATCAACAACATCATAATTAAATGAATAGAAGATGAATCCTGACCATCCATGTGGTCCTTTATCAAATATCTAATTATATATACGTATAAATTAATTTAGAGTTTTATTTAATCTACCATAAACACATAACCGTTAAAACAGATTATATAAACTCATCAAACAATACACGTAACAAATTAAACGATATTGAAATCATATTACAAATCCATGTATTACAAACATGGAAAGGAATTGAATCCTGTGGCATACAAGCCCAAACCTTTTTCATAAATTAAAATACAACACATTACATTAACACCCAAATAGATTCAAACTCTAATGGGTTTTGTTTGCATCTAAACTATGGCCACACTATACTTTAAAGTATGTGGGCTATATCAAATAAAACACAACATAATTCAAATAACCATTAATCAAACCCTCACGCTACAACAAGGTCGTAAGACCCTGTATTTCACCCAATCCTATGAGCTTGACCTCGGCAAAGTAATATTTTACACAGAGTCCATTTTGAGAGTCTAAACCAACAATGACGAAGGCCATCACAGGATTACACCCCTGGCAGTTATATAAACAGTAAATAAAAAACATCAAATACTATTGTAGCCACAATGGGAAGGGCTCAAGCCATCTACAACATGGCCATACTCGACATTGTTCACCATTACAACACATTTAAATACTCAAACACACAGACCACAATGAAGGCATATGCCTGATTATTAAAACTCTATTATTAAACCATTAATGTAGCATACACTTCCATACACACATAGTAAACAAAAACTATGGCCATTTTATTAAAATACAGAATATTTACAATGCACAATATTGCCATCATCACAGTATCTCCATACAGTCCCTTTCAAGGACAAAATTAAGTCCTCACGGGCATGCCATGGGCCATGGCACCATTGCAAGCAATGGTGCAGCCCATGGCTCAAAATCCTGAATCCAATTATGCGATACAAACCCAAAATTAATACACAGAGCCAAGAGAAATACGATTTCACTCCAATGCCAAATCCACTAAAACATTGAATTAAAAACCCAAGTCTGAGTATTACACGTCTAAAGGAAATTTCAAACCCCACAGAGAAACCCAACATCAAACCATTAAATACCACCCAGATAGGATGAGAAACAAGCGTAAGCTTATCGAAAAGGCTTACCTTGCTTATCGCTTATAGTCAAAACCTTGACAGAGATGGAGCCATGATGCCCATCATCCTTCGGAACCTACAACCAAACAAATGAAGCCTTGATCAGAAGTAAGACAATGATTGGAGTTTCAAAGTAAAACGAAATAGCAGGAAAGAAAATACCCAAGCTAGAATTACCTTTTTGGTATGAAGGTCGCCTTCATCAACCTCTGTGTAGAGCCGAGAGAAACCCCAAATGATAAAGGAAATGCCCAAACCAATGTGAGCCAAGCCTAAGGGAAGGCTTCCACAAAAACCAAGATGCATTAATGTCACCAACTGGTTTCCACCATTAAATCAAAAACCCACTATGCTATAGTTTTGGAACGTCGATTTGGTAATGATATCATTTTCCATAAAATCGTTAAACCCCATCATATAAGATCCAAAACATATTTTATATCGCCACCCCAATCATATCACAAGGTAACTCATACAATGTTTATGTTATAGCAAAGTTCAATATATTACGATGATAAGGTTTAGTGCATAGTGTAGGCCTGGTAATGCGCTAACCATAAGTCAAGCCATAATATAGGTATTAAACATAACATGTAAACCTTAGGATTTAAGCCATAACATAAAAAAATACAATTAATCCCTAAGCTTACGCTTAGTGAACATGGCATATGTAATATGCCACGTTAAATATTTTAACCCTCATAAAAACAATGACTTCGTTTTGAAAGAGATGAACATAGCCTGCAGTAAGAGGCACATAAGAAATATTAACAAGATTTAGTAAAATACAAATAAAACGAAGTTAATACTAATATGTAAAATGATAAATTACAATTCCATAATGAATCATAAGTAATGTACAGGAAATTTAGCAGTAAGAGCTAAATTGACGAGAATGGTATTTTTACGTGGTATAATTATGAGTCAACAAGGAACCAAAGTCAACCAGCAGTATGTTCTTTAATATCTAGAATTCCAGTACTCATTAAACAAGATTCCGTTGCAAAGTATGAACTGCATGTGAAATAAAATACGTGCCTTAGTTCAGAGAACTAAGTAAGCCTGCGAACAAGTAAACACCTTTACCTCTCAAACCATCATGGGAGAATGAGTCCCGCCACTCTTCCCACTTTGTTTCCACAAACAAATTTATGTTAGGAATTTATAATTAACAAGTGCGACTATGCAGAGAGGACGAAGCATATAAATCCATTGACGACACATAAGGGACAAAAGTATAAACAAAATACTAAGCAGTAAGCAACATTACGATAACGTAAGTAAAATACATTAAAAATAATGACTGAAAGTAAAATACAGAACATAAGGATAGCTTACGAATAAACAGTGGTACATTAAGTGTACAATATAATACCGCGAGTGAATAATGTTTCGTCTAGTTAGTTTTTTTTTATGAGTAAGCTGGAAATATCTATTATGATACAAAAAAGTTACATAGAAGGACTATACATGAGGTTGTTGGAGCCTGACCTTCATCAAAAAGAGATCAGGCTTGAAAATGCCTGTCCCAACTGACAAAAACCAAAAAGGTTCCTTACAACTTTGACTCATAAGCCCCAAAAATGGTTCCTTACAATTTAGAAGTAGAAACTTTCCAAGGAAAATTGCCTAAAATAGAGCATAGACCTATAACATTATAAACCCGAGAGCCTGACAGCCAATTGTCGTAAAACTTACTAATGAAAAACCGCCTCAACACAGACATCGAGCTGAACTTCTCAGAAAATCATAAAGACCCAAAATCCCACCAGCATGTCTCCCCTTAGCTTCCGGAATTGCTAGGGGGGTTTGGAAAAGACCCTTCCGGGGGGGTCGGCATGGAGTTTGCTGGAGGGTTCACCGGTGTGCTCCCCAAGTTGGTGATTTCGACACCAGGGATGACCAACAGGTTTTAGGCTATCTATTCCAGGAGTTGGAACCCCGCTGGGCTCTCCTGCTTCCCTCGACAAATTATTTCCAAATCATCGTGAATGCCCTAGGAAATCTAGATTTTAGCTTGTATATCTCTGGCCAGTAGGATACACACCATTCAGAAGGGGTTGGGAAGTAGTGGGAAGCCCATCATATCCTCAAAACATCCGGAGGAGATCGATTTCCATTATGGATATGAATGCCTCAATGGCCGTGGGAATTTATGCCATGTATTGGTCACCCCAATTGAAAGGAGTAGTGGCAAGAAATCCTCTGCCAGATGGCAACAGTTCATCGGCTTCACTAGGGGAAGCATCAGTAGGGTTAACACCCCAGTTGGGGCCTCTCCCTCTGGTACAGGACCTCCATAACCGCAGCATTATGGGGAAAGACAACTGGCCAGTGGGCATAAGCAGGAGTATAAACAAATCCTAGAATAAGGCCTTAGACTCCTCTGAATCCATATAAATAGGACCATCCATGGCTGAAATATCCCTACCACAACCATACCCCTTAATTCTCCACGTGCTAGCCATAATTCTCTACCTCTCCCCACACTCAAGCAGATCTCTCACTTTAAGTGACTAATTCGCCACCCTAGGATTCGTAGGGGGCCAAAGGATACTGGACTCTGCCAAATTTAACGATCTATCCACTTTAGACATGATCATAGTACCTACTCGTCCTTCCTTCCTCAATTCCCATGGATAGGGCATCAATGCATCCCTGGCATCTGATATAAATCCAAGCCCCCAAGGCTGAATTGAAACGACCTTACAAATCCTCCACATGAGCCATACCAAGACACATGTTAAGGTATGCATTACCATATGTTTGGGCTAGTCACCCCTGGAATTCAAAAACTTTCTTGGCTTACCTTGTTTGCCGACGAGACATTTGCGGGCCCTTCCCCTATTGTTGGCATGTTGTCTGTTTTCTGTCCCTCAAATGTCCTAAGCCAGCTATCGTTTGCATGCAGCATGTGGTATGTGTTGCCTCCGCCTGTCGCATCGTCTTCTGCCAACTTTGAGCATCGATGCCAGATTTGTTGGGATTTTTCGCCACCCTCATCTTCCTTTGCATGGAAATACTGGCTTCTTTCCACCCCTACATTTTCCATGGCATCTGCCGCCCTATTTCCTTCCTGTTTAATGTGCGACAGTAGAATGGCTTCCTTTCCTGTAAGGATTTTCCTGAGGACTCTTAACCTTCCCTCCCATCTCCAATTCTGTGAATCTTGGGTCATAGAGACTCCTGATTGAAGTCAATGAGCAATTTTAATGATGATCTGAGAGTCCCCCTCCACCGTTAGAGGTGTTTTACCTATTTGCATTTCCCATTTCAAGCCATGATGAGGCCTTCAAGCTCAGCCATGTTGTTCGTGTTGGTTCCTATGGAGCCCTAGAAGAGACTGATGATATCTCCCTTTAGGTTTCTAATAGTTCCACCATATCTGGTGGGCCCTGGGTTACCTTTAGCCGCTCCATACACATTGAGCTTGAAAGTCCCAGCCGGAGGAGCATGATAGTAGTTCATGCTAGAGACATGCATAGGAGGAGTTCAAGCGATCAAGTTGTTCGGAGGTAATTCCCCAATTCCTATATCATACAGTATGATTCTTTCATTTGCTTCAGCAGAATATTCCTCTTGCATCCATAGTTACACGGAGATGGTTTCTTTCAGGTGTGAATTTATAGAATTCCATATCTCATCTTGTTTTCTAGATTTGTTCTCAAAGGTCTGTTTGTTTTGAGTTTTCCATATTTCCCATAGAGTGAAACCTGGCAAGAGTTCCCAAAGTCGTTTCATAATTTTGTTTTTAAAACTGTTAATAAGCCATTCAGCTATAGTGATGTTTGGTCGCCCCTGTTCCTGTGGTTTTTCCTGAAGATTGATGCTCCTTTCTCCCATAGGGAATCTACCACTCTACATTCATCTAATAGGTGGTTTATGGATTCGTTATTCTCTTCGCACATGCAACATCATAAAGGACTGTGGAATCCCTTGATCTGAAGGTTATCCCAGGTTAGGATGCGGTGTTTAATAACCAGCCAACAGAAGATAGAGACCTTAGGCCACCAGCCACCCATCCAAATTTTCCCCCACTTGGCATCTGGTACTAGGTTTTGAGATCCTATTAGCAGTCCTAAGGATTCTTTGGTATTAAATTTACCTAAATTGGCATAACCCCAACTTAGTTTATCAGGGTCCTCATTCTTGGTTATCCTTTCCTCATAGAGATCTGTTAAGAAGTCTTCGATATCCTCCCCAAGAGATTTAGCTTGACACCAACTTCTTACCTTCCATCTCCTGAACATCTGGTCTTCATTACCGTTATCCCAAAAGTCCGCTACCTTTTCCAGGGAATTATTTTGGAGAAAGGTGCATAACAGAGGGGTATCTTCCCCACAAGAGATTGTTGGGTCTTGGTTCAATGCTTCACTTGCAAATCTTTCATTTTTCCATTCTGAACATCCCAGAGGCTATGTTTTTGAACCAATCCCCAATCCCCTATTTTCCTGTGTGATCTTCCAGATGCTGGAGCTGGGTAGGTTTTCCTCGAATCAAACCAATGGTTGCTGTGGACATTAGGGCGCATATTTCAGATGCCACATTTTGGCTCATGGTTCATCTTCATAATTCACCCATCTCCACCAAATTTTAGCACTCATCACTTTATTGTTATCAAGGGGGTATCTAAGCCCCAATCCCCCTACAGCTTTTGGGGTGCAATGGTTTGCCAATCTACAAGAGGCCATTTTCTATTGCCTTCCATTCCTCCCCATAGGAAGTTTCTTTGAATATTCTTGATTTTCTTAATGATAGATTTCAGAGCTTCCAACTCCAAGAAGAGATAAATGGGCATAGCCTGAAGAACTGATTTAACCAAGATTAATCTGCTCAGGAAATTGAGGTCTCTGAAAGTCGATAGATTGAGATTTTTGTTGATTTTGTCCACCAGTTCTTTCCATGAGACTTTTTTGATAGTCGATTCTGCCATAAGCACTCCAAGATACTTTGAGGGGAGGCTGCTTTCCGAAAACTCCAACATCCTAAGGATATTTATTTTGGTGATGTTGGGAGTGTTGAAGAGATAGGTCTAGGATTTCTCTTTGTTAATTTCAAGGCCACTAGCTTCCATAAAGATGTTTAATCATTCTTTAATTCCCATAGCTTCGTGAACCGAGGAAGGGCCCTAAACATGTTATCATCCACAAACTGTTTATGGGTCTGAGGGTCCATCCCATCCATTAGGGATGATCCTTGGATTTTTTTCTCTTCTCTCCTATTCTTGAGCATCCTGCCAAGCCCTTCTACCGCAATTATGAAGAGGAAGGGGGAAAGGGGGTCCCCTTTTCTAATTCCTTGGGTCGCATTGAATGGACTTGAGGGTGTTCCATTAACCAAAATCAAGAAAAAAGTAGAGGATACCATATTCATGATCCAATTAGCCCATTCCTCTGCAAACCCAAAAGCTTTTAGGATACCTGCCAGAAATTTCCAATTCAACTTTTTATAAGCTTTGGAGAGGTCAAGCTTCAGGAGCATCCCTGAAGTCTTCATTACTTTGAGCGATTGGATAGTTTCGTGGACCATAATAATTCCATCCAAGATTTGTCTTCCTTCCACAAAACATGGTTGTTCCAGATAAATAATAAGAGGTAGGAGTGGCTTAAGGTGATTAGCAATTACCTTGGAAATGATTTTGTAGATAGCATTACACAGGGCTATCGGTCCTAATTTGCTTGGGTCCTCTGTTCCACTTTATTTTGGAATGAGAGTCAAGAAAGTCGATTTGAGGGCTCTGAGAACACTCCCAAATTTCCTGGAGTCCTCCACTGAGGCCCAAATTTGTTCTTTCATCCAGTCCCAGCCAGCATGGAAGAAGTTTGTGGTGAAACTGTCCGGGCCCGATGCTTTATCTTTAGCCATTTTTTTAACCGCATTTTCAACCTCTACCATCTCGATAGATTTTCCGAGTATTTGATTATGATCCTCCATGATGATTTTGGGAATGTGACTTAATACCTCTCTTTGAGCTTCTTCCCTATCTCTCTCTAGTTCCTGAAGGATCTTGGTGACATAAGAGTTTAGGGTGGTCTCTAGTTCTTCCTAGGATTCAGCAATGCTTCCGTCCTCCTTATTTAGTCTATCCATCATGTTCCCCTATCTGTGTTGGATGTACGCTTTATGGAAAAAAACTAGTATTTATTTCTCCTTCCTAGAGCCATTTAATTCTAGACTTTTGGTTCCAATAGACTTCCTCTTATTGCTCTATTTGGTTGAATTCCCATAGCAGGGTCTTTTCTTGAAGCCTCAAATCTTTAGTGTAGGCATTGATCATTACTTGTGATTGATGTTGCTTAATTTTGATCTCTAAGGCCTCTTTTTCTTAGAAGATGTTGCCAAAGGATGCCTTATTCCATTTCTTGATGTGTCCTTTAAGGATTTTAAGCTTATGTTGAAATTGGTACATACAGGTTCCCTTGATAGGAGGGGAACTCTCCCACCATTCCTTGAGTTTCGCGAGGAAGTCCGGTTGAAGGAGCCAAGATTTCTCAAATCTGAATGGTCTACGAGGGTTGACTCTGACATTTTCCCATTCCAGACTTATGGGCCAATGGTCCGAGCCTACCCCAGGTAGAACTACTGCTTTGAGGTTGCCCCTGACCATCATGACCGATTCTCAAAGCAGGAATTTTTCAAGCATGCATGCTATCCCTCTGTCTCATATCTGCTTATTATTCCAGGTGTATATTCCATTGGAAGTTCTAACATCAATCAGGTCCAGATAATTAATAGTATTATTGAAGAGAGTACTTACAGCATTTAGGTTTCAAATACCTCCCTTTTTTCATCGAGGCTTCTTATCAGCTTAAAGTCACCTCCTATGATCCAAGATTTGTCCTGAATAAGGTCTTTTAGGTCTGTGAGCGACTCCAAAAATGCAGGTTTCTGTTCAGCCCTCAGGGGTTCATAAACATTGGATATGAATCCCCTTATTCTAGTCCCAAGAATGTGGAAATCAGCTGAAAGAGAGCATGTGGTGGTGAGGAAACCCAATAAAAGCACCACACGGGGGTTCCATAGGATTCCTAGACCACCAGCTGCCCCTCTGGCATTGATTGCAATCAACTCGCACCCCTTCCACACTTTTTGAACTATGCTTGCAAGTTCTTCTCCTAATTATTTTGTTTCCCGTAGGAAGATTATTCTTGATTTTTCTCTGTCAATCCTTCTTTTAAGAAGGTGATTTTTAAGAGCGCTTTTATAGCCTCTGATATTCCAGCTTGTAATTTGCATCAAGAAGGAGTTAATTGGAGGGAGAGAGGGATGCATCTATTGTTGGATACTGCCCTGAAGCCACCAGTTGTTCACCTATTTCTCTGATTCTCTAAACATTGCTAGGTCTACCTCTTTTATCTTTCTTCCTATTTTTCTTACCTTTGGTGACTTTGAGGGATTCAACCACTACTCCTAGGGAAATTTTGTTTTTAGATTGAATGATGGATTTCTCCAGAAGAGACACCTCCTGAGGGGGGATTGGATCTGGATCCTTGTCTGAATAGGGCACTTCCATTCTATCCAGATCTAGGTCGCCTATTTCCATGTCCTCAGAATAGCTTCCACAGTTCTTGAATCTTTTTGGGTTTCCTCTAGTCGACTCTGTGGAAGGAGGTCTGGGTTATTTTTCTTAATGCTAGGTTTATATTTTGAGGCTATCATATTTCCTATTCCTTCGGTATCCCTGTCCTTTTCCTCTTGTTTTTTTCCTTGGAATTTGTCTGTCATTGAGTCTATCTGTGCGTTGGCTATGTCTTTTGTCTAATCTTCCTGGAGTGTCTCAAATCGGTTTTGGGTCTGCACTCTTTTGTGGACTTTTGGCCCTAAGATATTTCTCGCTTGCCTCTTTTTGTTTTGAATTTTGGTGAACCCGTCTGCATCCTGGAGTTCTTGATCTTTCTTCCCTCCTAGTCTTTTGTTTTGGGGACAATATCTAATTAGGTGCCTATGTTCATGGCATATTCTACAACGGAATGGGATCTGCTCGTAGTCTATGGCCTGAAACCATTCATGTTCTTCCCATGTTAACTCTATTCCATCCAGTAAATATCTGGAGATGTCAAGGTAGATACATATTCTGGCATACAATATGTATTTCCTCTATCTAGTTTTCTTGAAAACTTTGATAAATCTCCCCAAGGTGTTCCCTATGTCCATTAAGATTTCTTCATTCTAGTATTCTATTGGGAGGGAAGACATTCTTATCCAAACTGGAGCTATTATTAGATTTTCCTTGTTAGGGTCGAATCTCTCTTTCCATAGCCTCAAGAAGAGGCCCACTGAGTTGTAGAAATAGGGACCATTCTCGAATATTTTCGTTCTGTCTTCTTCATTGAAGAAAACAATGGTGAAGAATCCTTTAGCTCCTAGTTGGAGATCAAAGTGTCATTGGGGTTTCCACGTTGAGTTAATCCACCATACCAAAGTATTTTCTGTGGGCCAGATCCCCACAAATTTTCCTATGAGTTCCCTTTCTTTCATGTATTGGATGTCCTCCCCGAATCTTTCAGATGTGATATTCATTATTGGTACCGTATTGGATTTTGGGATGCATTGTCCTGTCCTTTTTGTACCCTGGTTATTTGTGTCCTCCTTCCTGGTTCTGCTGCACCCTTCCCCATCAATGGGTGAAATCTGAGCATTGATTACTCCTTTTCCTTTGTCATTTTCTTTTCCCAAGAAATTTGACTCTGCCTCCATTGTTGCATTCCTTCCACAGTCCCTCTCCCCCTGAGGAGGAGTAGGAACCATCTTGAAAAGTTACTACTGAACCACCACTGACCTACCTGCTCACTAAGAAACCTTCTGCCTACCTTTTATTTCCTCCATCTCCCCTATCTCTCCTATCTAGGTATTTTTTACTACCCTATAAACTTTTTTTTTTATTTTTTATTTTTAGGGACATTACAAGTGGTATTAGATCCCGGTTTCAATACTAAGAGACCTATGGGTGCACCAAGCTATCACCGGAAAGAAAATAAAGTATAATATTAAATTTTGGTTTCTAACAAATTTTTTTCCTGTTATTACAAATTTTATTACAGTTACAGGAATTTTTACAGCACTGCTCAGTTTATGAATACTGAAGGAAGAAAATAGTCGACAAGGAAAGATGACCAGCCCCACTTCGGAAGTGGAGCTGGTTGTAGAGATAAACTCTGATGTTCTAAAAACTCTACATAGTCTTCAAGATGAATTGAAAAGTTTCATCGAAAACAACCTGATGAAAGGAAGGAGAAACACGCTATAAATGAAGCCTTATTGAGAAATATGAAGAGAGGAAGCATGCAAGGTAAACCTATTCAGTCCACCAACAAATCCAAAAGAGAACCATACCATAAACACGATAGCATCCCAAGAGGAGGAGAAAAAGAATGTACCTATGAAGCAACTAAAGGAGACCATCACAGTCCTTCTAGTGGTGACTTACTTTCTCCATGGAAAAAGAAGCAAAGAAGCAATGACACTCTTCAGGGGGAGTTTCAAAAAATAAGAGCCCTGACCTATGAAGGCGAAGAAACACTAGGGAAAACACTGAAGAATGTTTTCTGGGCATGAGTAATTATTTCCAGGTTCATAACTATTCCAGTTAAATGAAGGGTAGGCTTTCCATATATAACTTAAATGGTAAGGCAACAAGATAGTGGAGGGATTTAAAACACACCAAGAAAGATGAGCTACGAGAAATATGCTGGGATACTTTCTGAAATATTTTCCAAGAAAAATATATGTTGGAAAGGTTCTTTGACCGAAAAGTGAAAGAGTTTCATGAACTATGCATGGGACCCATGACTATGGATGCGTTTATTAACATATTTCTAGATATTTTGCATTATGTACAGATGAAAGAAGGAAAAGTAAAGATCCAGTAGTTCCTAGGATGCTTTTCTTCCAGTTTTCGGGACAGTATTGAATTCAACATGTCTAAGACTTTGGATACCATGGTGCACAAAGCTAGGCTCTGTTATGAGCATGGACAACTGAGGCAGGAGAACCTAAACAGAAAATGAGACAATTCTAAGAACTTCTTTGATAACTGTAAACCTAGGTCCAACCCATAGCCATATAGAAAGAAGAATAATACATTTCAAGAGAACAACAATTTTAATAGATCTCATACAAAGCCTTATGTACTAGATGCTAATGTTAGCAAACCAGTAGCAAGTGGAGCGAATGCTGCCCCGCTACAGATCAAGTGCTGGAAATGCAGGGGGCCTCATTATGCCTGAGATTATAAGAACAAGACTAGTGGGGTCTTACAAAACTTACAAGAAGAACCAACTGTCTAGGACATAGCTGGAACAACCCAGATCTGTGCAGTATTGGATGGCCAACAGGAATATCATCAAGATACAATGGTTGAGATAGAAGGTAAGATATTGAATTATTCTGTTTCAATACTTATTGATCCTGATGCTTTCCAAATCTATGTTTCTCCAAAAATTGTTGATGAATGCAAACTAGGCAAAGTAAAACATGAAAAACCTTGGCTGGTTCTGTTAGCCACAGGTACAAAACAAAAGGTTTTTAAAGAATGTGAGGTAAACTTGATTGGTTTTCTTACGGAAATAAACCTGAACATCTTACCTTTAGGATCATATGATGTATTTATTGACATGGACTGGCTGGAACAACACCATGTCATGCTCGATTGTTTTCACAAGCCTATCTTGTGTAATGATAGCCTAGGGAACCAAGTGAAGGTTCAGGGCATTCCAAAGAAAGTTTCTATAAGACAAATATCCGCCTTACAAGAAAATAAATGCATTAGGAAAGGCTGCAAGTTGTTTGCAGTAAACATCCGAGACATAGAGTCTGATAGGCAGCAACGCATATAAGACTTCCCCGTTCTTGAAGAAATCAAGGATGTGTTTCCCAAGGAAATCCCTAGATTACCTTCGAAATTAAACCTAGAATTTTCCATCATACTGACCCTAGGATTAGTTCTGACCTCCAAAGCCCCTTACCACATGAGTTCACCTGAGTTGGTAGAACTCAAACTGTAGTTGAGGGACTTTATAGAAAAAGGGTATATTCGACCCAGTGTGTCCCCTTGGGGAGCACCAATATTGTTGGTAAAGAATAAAGTCTTGACTTACCCAATTACCGACGGTTGATCCAAGCTTGATCTTTTCCCGCTCCTCTTCTCTCCAAAGCTTCCAAGGATGCACCTCTTTCACCTGTAAAGATCAAATTCTCCAAGTAATATCTCATGCATATATATATAAGAGGTTAGATAAACAATATATTAAATATATAATCAAATACATTCATTTACCACAATATATGAAATAGACTCAACACAATGTTGGAAGAAGAATTCTCTTTATTAATGACTAGTGAATGAGATAAGAGTAAAACCCAGCTTCTGAGACAAGGACTCCTCCGCAACCAAATGACTCTGAGTTCTGCTGCTCCAAGGCTTATGAAGATATATGACCAACATAACATTGCTCTCTGACTTGATTGATTAATACCCTCCCCAAGGCCTCTATTTATACTTTGGGAAATAGAGTGATATCAAAGGTTGGGGTGGTTGAAACTGTTGGGATAGTTAAGGATTAGGGCCCAACTAATCTCAATTAATCACATTTTATATTTTTTAAGGTCAAACTAAGGTGTACACAACTATTGATATAGGCAACCCGTGTATGACATGCAAGTTACTCAAAGGAAACCCGTGTACGCTGATGTACGCAAGTTGCAATGCAGATAGTCATGTACAGTATGTGAGTTGCAATGGAGATAGTCGCGTATGCAACTCAACACTTATAAAAATTATGTAGCAAGTTGGTTTAAGGGTAAATGCATCCCAATTCATGCCCATATATAGTTTTTTGGAAAAAATCAATCCTAATATGTCATTTTTTGTACCAACATAAAGAATGTCGGCACTCAGACAGAAAAGTGCCATTTGGGTTGATAACAATGGTACGATGCGGATGTGCATCAATTACCATTAGTTGATCAAAATGACTATAAAAAATGGCTCCCCACTCCCCAGGATCGATGACTTGTTTGATCAGTTGGGAGGAGCCAGAATCTTTTGAAATATTGACCTACAATCCAGATACCATCAGGTACGCATTCACGACGAGGATATTCACAAAGACACCTTTCGTACAAGGTACGGGAACTGTGAGTTTTTAGAGATTCTGTTCAGGTTGACCAATGCATAGTGCACTTTATGTGTATGATGAAAAACATATTTAGTAAGTATTTGGATAAGTTTGTCTTAGTCTTTATAGATGACATACTAGTTTATTCAAAGAATAAAGAAGAACATGAAGAACACCTTCACGTAGTACTACAAGTGTTGAGAGAACACCATCTTTACGCTAAGTTTAGTAAATGCGATTTTTTCAAATTGTAGATATAGTATCTAGGTCACATTATCTTTGAGATGGGGATAGCTGTGGACTTGAAAAAGATTAAATCCATAAAGGATTGGCCTACCCCTACTAGTTTCACTGACGTTAGGTAATTCTTGGGATTAGTCGGATATTATCGAAAATTCATTGAGAACTTCTTGAGAATCGCTTGCCCCATGATTGCTTTGCAGAAGAAAGCAAGTAAGTTCTTATGGACCGCTAAGTTTGAATAAATCTTTAAAAATCTTAAGCAAATTTTGATGAACGCACCGTGTTGCTACCGCAACGTTTCTCCCCGAATTTATTTTACTCAAATTCTGGGACCCCTCCTCTTTATTGTTTGCTTGGATTGATTGTAAAAGGCTTGGCACCCTCGAAGCATATCTGTTCATTTTATTTTGAAGATTGGATGCCTGCTAATTTGTTTTCCGCATACAGTTTAGCTCGAGTCGTGTCTGGTTGTTTACTACCCATAGAACATTGATTTTTGCCTTAACGAAAAAAAAGATTTTTTGGCTGCAAATTAATCTTAGCGCTGTTGGTTTTCTCTTTGGATCGGGCCTCTTTCAGAAAATGCTGAGCTCCATCTCACCCGCCGTCACGGCTCCCAGATCAGACTTTCCACCCGATGGTAGTTTCATCCGACGCTCGTTTCGGTGTTTTAAATCGCTTGGTCTAGAGTTTTTGCTCACCCGCCGTTGCGGTCGGGAGGAGGGTGTTGGCCTCCGATCCAGGTATCATCCGACGTCCGACCTGCCGTCCCCCACCCGAACTTTTTCTTCTCCCTCGTCGCCTGTCTCTGACCTGCATTATGTCCGCCGTTGCGGGTGGCAGAACATCCTATCTGCCGATCCACTCCTCTCTGCCGTCCGATTGCTTGTGTCGCTCATGTTGTCACTTACCTGGTTTTTGTGCCCATCCACCATGGCGGCTCCCGAATCCTTGTCCCATCTGTAGCAGAAGTCTTTCCCGTGCGACCCAAGTATCGCCCGACCGCCGATTTATTGTGCCGCGAGTTTTCGCCCGAATCAGGCTAGCTCTTTGTAGATTTATCATTATAATTTGGAATTTTAGATGCTGAACATCTCAATTTAGTGGATAATGCACCAAATTTGTATGCAGAGAGAATCCCATAGATTGCTGAGGCAGCGTATTGATAAGAAAAGGACAACATATACTAATGACAGAGGCGCCGACGAGGAAAATTTAACAGTTACTGTCAGAAAGTGAACGCCTGTGGAAATGATGGGGAAAACGAAACGACCAGAGAGGAAACTGAATCGTGAAGGGGCCTGAAAGATCACACGGGGAGGGCATCCCAAGAGACATGAGTTGTAGTTTAAATAAAGGGGAAGCCTGACTGAAAAAAGGCTTTTTCCCTTAGAAATTTTGTAATGGTTTGCTTGTAAGAGGAACTACTTTGTTTTGCTGAGGAAACTGCAATTTGTCTGCTGGAAAGAGCAAAGAAGTGGAACGTATCAATGGAATTCGATGAATAATTGTTGAAGAGGAACTATTTCATTTTCAGCTGTATTTCATTTGCTGTAAGAATATTTGATGTTCTGAACCTACGTTCTTATTAAATGATTCTTCAGTAGTTTTCAGGAATATATTTCCACTAAGAGCAATAAATGTTGTTATAGAATGATAGGCTATCTGGTTATTTGAATATCTGTAAGCGTTCATGTGCTGTAGGAGAAGTATCAGCTATCTGTGATGTTTCTTACTGTATGTGATAATGTATTGCTCAGCCCAAAATGATAACCATGCTCCCTAGGGATAGTGTAGATAGTTAGCTTATTTCTTTTGTATCCAGTTGAATGCTTGTGAGTAAGACGAGAGGTAAGAACCTGCGCATCACTTTGTGAGTGCTCCCTGCATTTTGACCACCCTACATTTAGTTAGGCACTTGCATATCATTCCTATAAGTCAAAATACAAAAACTCGGTGGGCCGGGCCGCAACCGGTAACCCCTTTAATTTTTGTTCCTTGACCTACGGTAGCCGGACCGCAAACCGGACGGATTCCCTATTCCAAATAGTCAATGGGCTAGTTGGGAACGTTGATTGGGGAGAATCCCTTACTTCTGCCGCCTGCGAATTTCCAGGCCTCAACAGATTTGGCGCTAGAAGGAGGGCCGCCAGTGCATGGCTGGCCGAGGAAACCCGTTTTACAGAGATGATTCCACTGGTTATAGTTCTGAAAGTAGTGGACCACGAAAGCCAACACCAGAAGAAGAAAATAGAGAACATCTATATCTTGTTCGCAACGAAATTGTGAATGATCTAAGAAGACACACCAGGGCATACTTAAAGAAGATTGGAGGATTGCCTATCATTCCCGAGTTGCCTAGAAGAGAGTACAAAAGGAAAGACCGTCCTATAATAGAAGACTCGGTGTTGGTTGGATACTGGAAAGAACTTGTAGAGACTGCCATACAAGAAGTTGAGCTACCTTTGAATCAAGAAGGCCCCGAGACCCCTTACATTTCTCCTATTCACACCCCGGTTGGTTCACCTCCACACTCTCCACCTCGACTTATGGCAGCAGCTAACGCCAACCAGCCACCTAATCCTCCAAACCCACCACCTGCATGGAAAGCCAGATCACCTCTGAATCTGACCCCACCTTTGCATGACCTACCCCAGGCCTTTGAGAAGCTACTGCCCAAATTTGACCCAAATGATAAAATCCTGGTGGATGATCATCTACAGAGTTTCTACTTGGCGATAGAAGGTCTGAGGGCTGGGGAACACGAAGATGTGGTGTGTATATTGTTCCCGCATACCCTTAAAGGAGCTGCGGCTTCATGGTATTTTGGACTACTCGCCAATTCGATCCCGGACTAGGATACTTTCGAGAGAATGTTCAGAAGTAAGTATGCCGTCCAAAAGAATCATGCTTCCCTCATGAAAGGACTGTGTGCATTGAATAAAGAGAAAAAAGAAAAAGTGCATAGCTTCACACAAAGGTTTGCAGCATATCTGAGAAATTTTTCTGAAATGGATAAGCCTTCAGACAAAGTACTGATCGAATACTACACTTCGGCCTTGGGTCCTGATTTAGCCATGTTTGCAAAAGGCAGAGCCAAGCCTGCTTTGACGGAGACCTATGAAGAAGCAGAAGTGGTGGAAGCTGAAAGAGAGAGTGTTGAGGACTATCCTAAATAGTCAGGAGAGAAAGGTGTGGGGAGAAATACCTTACTTTTCACCAAGCCTAAAGAAGAAAAGACGCCAGACTATGATAGCATGGCTAAAATGATGCAAAAGCTGTCCAATAAGATCATAGACTTAGAAAAGGAAAAAGAAGCACAAAAGTTTTTCAAGCCATACTATAAGAAAAGAGAAGATAGCAACCAAACCCAAACTCCTCCTCAGAAAACTGCATCGATGAATCTGACATAAATAGGGATGCAAAATTTCTGTACTTTCCATCAACAGCCTTATTCCGAAAAAATTTGTCTGCAATGGATAAATTCTATGACATTGGTCATGAACCAGATGTTGGATTCGAGATTGACAGAGGAAGATGATGATGAAAGGAAAGAAAATGCTGCATCCACTTCTACAAAGGAACAGGAGGAAGAGACTATGGCTTTATGGAGTTCTGTCTCCGTACTCAACGCAGATGAAGAAAATACACAGGGACGCAAAGATATTAGAGAGGCTAACGTAACAACTAGGAGCAAAGGGGCGGTTAGTGATGACAGTCTTTTGCTCCCGAAGATTCAAAGGTTGCAAAGAAATATCAAAAAGAAATTTCAAGACAAAGCCTTGGTTGATCAGATTCCTGAGTTTACCATTACCAGCCAGGATCTGAAGCAAAACAAAACACCGCCTAAGCCAAACGAAGACAATGTGAGCGCTAATAAACCTCAGTCCGTTAAGCAACTAATCGAATATGACATTGTTGAAGATTTAAAGAAGATAAAGGCAAACGTCCCGCTGTTCGAAATGTGCAAAGTGCCTCAGCAGAAAGAAAAATTGTTGAAAGCGCTGGAAACATCAGAAGAGAAGTTTCCCACAGACAATCAGCCTCGGGAGGAAGAAGAAATCGGGGAGGCTAGTACTGGAGGTAAGTCTAAAACCAAACATCCACCTTTCCTCTTGACGTTTGAAATTTTTAATCATAACGTGCACAATTGTCTAGCGGATTCAGGGGCGTCAATTAATGTCATGCCCATATCAGTATGTAAGAAAATAAATGGGCAGCCCAAGCCAACCACGTGGAAAGTGGTGCAGTTGGATAGGACGAACGTCAAGGTAGTTGGCGAAATGGAGGACGTGCTAATCCTCCTAGCATCCGATGATAGAGTGTGCCAAGTCATCAACATTGTAGTGGCTGACATACCAGATGCTTATGGCTTGGTCTTGAGCAGAGATTGGTCGGCCAAATTAAATGGGTATTTCGCCACAGATTGGTCACATCTTTGGTTGCCGTACAAAGGGAGTCCTAATCAGATCAAGGTTTTGAGAGAACCTCATATGAAATACAATGTCACTCAATTGGATGGGAAGAATGTACCAGTTGAATCTGTATTGGGAAACTACTTTCTTGAACTAGAACCAGGGAATTATCAAGCGGAAGAGGCTAGCAGCACACCTAATACCCAGCCTGATCTCCTTCGTTTTTCTCAGGCTGATGAGCTTGATTGTAAAATAGTGGATTTAGCTGTAGGAGTAGATTCATTTTCAGTAGACAATGTTTGTTGGACTTTATATTTTGACGGCTCAAAAACGTTAGAAGGATCAGGGGCCGGCTGCGTCCTTATTGATCCACAAAAAAATAAATACTTCTTGTCCTGTAGGTTAGAATTTGAGTGTACTAACAATACAGCTGAGTATGAAGCATTACTACAGGGACTCAAGAAAGCGATTGAGCTACAGGTTTGTAATTTAAAAGTTTTTGGGGACTCAAAAATAGTTGTAAAGTAGATAAAAAATAAAATACACTGTATCTCTCCTCATTTGAAAGCTTACCAAAATGAGGTATGGGAATTGCTTAAATGTTTTCATGCATTTAACATTATTTCAATTCCAAGGATAAAAAATGCAGTCGCTGATCTTTTAGCCACATCAGCTGCCGGGCTGGTTCCCACTAATAACAAATGCTCTATTGAATTACTTTTCAGGCCTTCCGTACCGGACATGATCACCAACCTGCGAGTATTTGACGATGATCAGCAGATAATTGAATGCTTGACAAACGACGAAGTATTTAAAGGGGCTATCATAGACGATGAGGAACATCAGGCTAAAATGAAATATAACAATTTCATTCCCAAAGGAGTCAGGACGTTGGAGAAGATGTTTGACTTGAATGAGAAATTTAGGAGACCCGCTAATGTGAAGACGCACAGTTCAACTTTACAGTTCGAACTAATAAAATTAGGGACTGAAACGGAGCCCAAGTTCGTGAACCTCGGCAAATGTTGTTCACCAGCAGAAAGAGACAAGTTCCTTAGTTTGTTTAAACAGTATAAAGATGTCTTTGCATGGACGTATGCAGATTTAAAAACTTATGACACTAATATCATCAAACATATCATTCCTATAAAAGAAGGCATCAAACCATATCAGCAGCAGTTGAGGAAGATGCACCCAAAGCTGGAGCCACTAATTCAAAGAGAGCTGAAGAAATTGCTGGACGCTAGGATTATCTTTAAAGTCAGGCATTCTGAATGGGTGTCAAACCTGGTACCTGTCAAGAAAAAATCGGGAGAGATCAGGCTGTGCGTAGACTTCAGAAATCTAAATCACGCCTCGGACAAATACAACTACCCGGTACCTCCCATGGAGCAATTGCTACAAATGGTTTTCGGCTCTGAAATGTTTTCATTGTTGGATGGTTTCTCTGGCTACAATCAAGTGTTGGTAGCCGAGGAAGATAGATTGAAGACAACATTCAGAACTAAATGGGGAACGTTCGCATATAGAAGAATGCCCTTTGGACTGATTAATGCGGGCGCGACGTTTCAGAGAGCTATGGACATAGCTTTTCGCGGACTGATTGGGCGAAGTGTGGTGGTCTACCTTGATGACATCATGATTTTTTCAAAGAAAATAGGGGAGCACGCATTCCACTTAAAGCAAATCTTTGAACGCTGCAGGAAATATGGTATTTCCCTTAATCCAAAAAAGTGTGTGTTCGCTGTCACAGAAGGCAAGTTACTGGGGCATATAGTTTCAAAGAAAGGAATCTCTATAGATCCAGAAAGGATTAAGGCCATCGAACAAATTCCCATGCCTCATAATAAGAAGGGAATGCAATCCTTCATGGGAACAATAAACTTTGTAAGAAGATTCGTGCCTGATTTTGCCCAGACTGTCAAACCATTGCAGCAGTTGGTCAAGCAAAATGCACAGTTTAAGTGGACTGAGACTGAAAAGAATTCTTTCATTAAAATCAAGACCGCTGTTGCACATGCGCCCTCTCTTAAAAGTCCATACTTTGACAAAGACTTTATTATGTATACTTTTGCGTCCGATGATTCATTGGCAGCCGTACTTACGCAAAAGGGAGATGGGGGTGATGAATTCCCAATTTCTTTCATGAGCACTGGGCTACAGGGGGCTGAATTAAACTACCCAGCCATTGACAAATAGGCATATGCAGTATTTAAGGCATTCAAGCAATTCAGACCTTATATACTAAAAAATCGAACCAAGGTAATAGTCCCTTACCCAGCCGTAAGACCCCTTCTCATTCAAAAGGAATTGGGAGAAAGAAGGGGCAACTGGGTAACAGCCCTTCAAGAATACGATTTGGAATTCAAACCAGCCACTATAGTGAAAGGTCAGGGGCTATGCAACCTAATGACTGGAAGCAGTAATAGTGAAGAACAGGCATGGGATAATGAAGCTGAATTGCATGTAATGGATGTTTGTCCTTTATTCACTGCTCCTAAATCTTGGTATAGATACCTTGTACATTACCTTCAATCAGGGGTATTGCCTGAACATTGGAGTTCCAAACAAAGAATATCTTTGCGTCTAAATTCAGCTTCCTACCAACTCGTAGAAGGCATGTTATTCAGAAAAAACTATGATGGAGTCCTTCTAAGATGTCTGGAAAGAGAAGACACAGAGAAAGTAATGTCTGAATTACACGATGGTCCGGCCGGTGGACATTATTCAGGAGACACTACAGCCCACAAAATCCTTAGGGCCCGTTACTATTGGCCAACACTCTTCAGGGATGCACATGCGCACGTCAGAAAATGTGATACTTGCCAAAGATGTGGTGGAAGACAACCCAGAGCAGCCGCACCTCTAAATCCTGTAATGATCACTGAGCCTTTCGAACAATGGGGAATAGACATNAAATAAGCTGTGTAGTGGTTTCAAGTCACGTTTTCTTTCATTTTAATTTTAGTCTTGATTTTCAATAAGGGAACAAACTTGTGGTTGCCTGGAGGATATTAATGTCTTTTGGAGAATAGCAAATGTATTGAGTGTCAGCCTATGTATTGCTTAATGAATTCTTCCATCCTAACAGTTCTCTCGAATGAAAATATGGTATGCATNGAAGTCATCAATTTTCTACAAGACCATATCATGACCAGGTTTGGGGTTCCAAGTTCATTAGTTTTTGATAATGCTAAATACTTTTCATCCATTAAGATTACTACATTTGCTCATGAGAAAGGGATAAAATTACACTATTCTGCTAACTATTATCCGCAAGGANGAAGTCCTGCTTAAACCCTGTGAATTAAACCAGATTCAGAGAGTCTGGAGTACTATGTCGGGGCTCCATCCACGTCACATTTAAAATGTTCTAAGGAGCGACTGTAAAGGACCCATGGGAGGAAGCAGGGTGAACAGCCTATTAAATATA
>LPNX010087000.1:132766-192140 GCA_001517045.1 Pseudotsuga menziesii | reverse complement strand
GAAAATCATACTCTGGCCCCGGCATAGTTATTTGGACTTGAGGGTCTCGGTTTTCTTTTTCCCCAAAGGACTGGCATCAATGGTTAAGGTACGCACTTGGATGATATGATAAATCTGTATAGCTGAAAGAATTCGATGGATACATTCACTGTAGATTAGTCTGCTACTCAAAGACAATAGTCACCCAGAGATCTAGGTTCCCCAGGTAATCGCCAGTTGTTGCTACCGCAACGTTTCTCCCCGAATTTATTTTACTCAAATTTTGGGACCCCTCCTCTTTATTGTTTGCTTGGATTGATGTAAAAGGCTTGGTGCCCTCGAAGCATATCTGTTCATTTTATTTTGAAGATTGGATGCCTGCTAATTTGTTTGCCGCGTACAGTTTAGTTCGAGTCGTGTCTGGTTGTTTACTACCCATAGAACATTGATTTTTGCCTTAACGAAAAAAACGATTTTTTGGCTGCAAATTAATCTTAGCGCTGTTGGTTTTCTCTTTGGATCGGGCCTCTTTCAGAAAATGCTGAGCTCCATCTCACCCGCCGTCGTGGCTCCCAGATCAGACTTTCCACCCGATGGTACTTTCATCCGACGCCCGTTTCGGTGTTTTAAATAGCTTGCTCTAGAGTTTCTGCTCACCCGCCGTTGCGGTCGGGAGGAGGGTGTTGGCCTCCGATCCAGGTATCATCCGACATCCGACCTGCCGTCCCCCACCCGAACTTTTCCTTCTCCCTCGTCTCCTGTCTCTGACCTGCATTCCGTCCGCCGTTGCGGGTGGCAGAACATTCTATCCGCCGATCCACTCCTCTCCGCCGTCCGATTGCTTGTGTCGCTCATGTTGTCACTTACCTGGTTTTTGTTCCCATCCGCCGTGGCGGCTCCCGAATCCTTGTCCCATCCGTAGCAGAAGTCTTTCCCGTGCGACCCAAGTATCGCCCGACTGCCGATTTATTGTGCCGCGAGTTTTCGCCCGAATCAGGCTAGCTCTTTGTAGATTTATCATTATAATTTGGAATTTTAGATGCTGAACATCTCAATTTAGTGGATAATGCACCAAATTTGTATGCAGAGAGAATCCCATAGATCGCTGAGGAAGCGTATTGAGAAGAAAAGGACAACATATACTAATGACAGAGGCACCGACGAGGAAAATTTAACAGTTACTGTCAGAAAGTGAACGCTTGTGGAAATGATGGGGAAAATGAAACGACCAGAGAGGAAACTGAATCGTGAAGGGGCCTGAAAGATCACATGAGGAGGGCAGCCCAAGAGACATGAGTTGTAGTTTAAATAAAGGGGAAGCCTGACTGAAAAAAGGCTTTTTCCCTTAGAAATTTTGTAGTGGTTTGCTTGTAAGAGGAACTACTTCGTTTTGCTGAGGAAACTGCAATTTGTCTGCTGGAAAGAGCAAAGAAGTGGAACGTATCAATGCAATTCGATGAATAATTGTTGAAGAGGAACTATTTCGTTTTCAGCTGTATTTCATTTGCTGTAAGAATATTTGATGTTCTGAACCTACGTTCTTATTAAATGATTCTTCAGTAGTTTTCAGGAATATATTTCCACTAAGAGCAATAAATGTTGTTATAGAATGATCGGCTATCTGGTTATTTGAATATCTGTAAGCGTTCATGTGCTGTAGGAGAAGTATCAGCTATCTGTGATGTTTCTTACTGTATGTGATAATGTATTGCTCAGCCCAAAATGATAACCATGCTCCCTAGGGATAGTGTAGATAGTTAGATTATTTCTTTTGTATCCAGTTGAATGCTTGTGAGTAAGACGAGAGGTAAGAACCTGCGCATCACTTTGTGAGTGCTCCCTGCATTTTGACCACCCTGCATTTAGTTAGGCACTTGCATATCATTCCTATAAGTCAAAATACAAAAACTCAGTGGGCCAGGCCGCAACCGATAACCCCTTTAATTTTTGTTCCTTGACCTACGGTAGCCGGACCGCAAACCGGACGGATTCCCTATTCGAAACAGTCAACGGGCTAGTTGGGAACGTTGATTGGGGATAATCCCTTACTGTTTCCACCTGCGAATTTCCAAGCCTCAACACACCGATGTTATGAATTACGGATCCCAATGGGGATTTCATTGTTTGTACAGATGCAAGAAAGGAAGGAATTGGAGGATTCCTCTTGCAGAATGATCACGCGATATGTTATGAATCGCGAAAGTTAAAACAACATGAGCAAAATTACACTACACATGATCTTGAGTTAGTGGCCATCATCCATGCTTTGAGGATGTGGAGGCACTACCTCATGGGAAGGAAGTTCCTTCTGAAGACAGACAATATGAGTCTAAAGTATTTATTTGATCGACAAGATCTAAATGTGAGACAAGCCAGATGGTTGACTTTCCTCAGGGAGTACAATTTTGAGTGAAAGCACATTAAGGGAAAAGACAATAAGGTTTTCAATTCTTCAATATGATGAACTCATATGATTTATGAGGTAACCTTGAGTGAAACTGATGTAGATTTGCAGGAGAGGATTAGAGCGGCCAATGGAGTTGACCCCTTCTGTGTGGAAATCCTCAAGAATGTCCAAGAGGACAGGTTGTTTCAACAACAAAAAGAATACAAGATATAAGAATCCGAACTTCTATGGTCCAAGGATCGCTTGTATGTTCTAGAAGTAGGGGACCTTCGGTCCAACATTCTCATGGAATTTCATAGGGAATCCTACTTGGGGCACTCAAGATATCAAAATATAATATCTTCTATCAAGAGTAACTTTTTCTAGCCTAAGTTAAAGGCTGACATTGCAATGTTTATTGCGAAATGTCAGGAATGCCACCTAGTCAAAGCTGAGCATCAACATCCTGTGGGATTGCTACAGCCATTACCCATTCCAGAATGGAAGTGGGAAGTCATTAGTATGGAATTTATCACCAGTCTACCAAAGAATAAGAAGAAAAATGATTATATTTTTGTTGTAATCGACAATTTGTCGAAAGAAGAACACTTCATTTTTGTGAAGTCGACCTACAAGGCTGTGAACATTGCTGATATCTTCTTGAAAGAGATATTTAGATTGCATGAGATAGCCAAGGAAGTTATCTCGGATCGAGATGTTAAGTTTACAGGAAAATTTTGGAGATCTTTATTCTCTGGATTACAGATGCAGTTGAACTTTAGCACTACATATCACCCACAGACAGATGGGTAGACAGAGAGAGTAAACCAAATTGTTGAGGACATGCTCCAAATGTATTTCATGAACAATCCCACAAAGTGGGAGGATTACCTGCACCTTGTAGAGTTTGCGTATAACAATGGTTATCAAAATTCCTCCAGGATGAGTCCATTTGAGGTAATATATGGAAGGAAGTGTAGAACATCAATTACTTGGGATAGCCCGGTGGATTGGTTTATGTTAGGACCTGATTTGTTGATGGACTTGGAACAATTGGTTACCAAGTTCCAGGTGAACCTTAAAGAAGCACAAGACTACCATAAACGTTACGCAGATCAAAAACGAAAAGATTAGGATTTTCAAATAGGCGATCATGTTTACTTGAAAGTAAAAGACAAACATAGCTCATTGAGCTTGGGTAGGTGCAGTAAGTTAGCACCTAGATTTTGCGGACCTTTCGAAATACTGGACAAAAAAGGGTGACTGGCTTATGAACTAGCGTTGCCCGTGCATGTAAGAGTCCACAATGTTTTCCATGCATATTTTTTAAATAAATATGTTTATGATGCTAAACATGGTGTTGATTGGTCCCTATTACAGGTGGAACCTGAAGGGGATTTTTCCCCTAAGCCTACTCATATACTGGAGAAAATACAAGTGAATATTCAGAAGTGCATTGTGGTCCAATTGAAAGTGCAGTGGAAGCACTTTGAGGCTGATGTGGCTACTTGTGAGAATGAGGCCACCATGAGAAATGCTTACCCCGCCTTGTTTCATGATATCGTTCTGAGTCCCTAGAACACCAGAGATGGTGTTATTCTAAGTGGGGAGGGATGTAATATCCAAAATTTTGGACCTAACATGTATATGCATGTGCCTATGGATTATGATGATTATCTTGGTGTTTTATTTTTTTATATTGGCTCGAATACCCCACTACATATAAACCCCATGATTTGTTTTATATATTGGGCATAAGCCAATTATTGATGATATATGTATATGATTGTTTGTGTTGGGAGTGGACCCTAAAGCACATGATTGATGAGATGTTTTCTGTTGAGCAAAGAGATTTGGAGCACTTGAGTGATTAATGATTTATGTTTAGCAAGAAGCTATGGAACACATGAAAAACATTTAATAACTTCCAAGTGAAAACGACTCGAGAAAAATATTGATCTCATGATACTTATTTATAAGGGATTAAATCAAATTTCAAATTTCTTTATTCTCATCAAATTACTAAAGAGCTACCACGTTATATGAGGGAAATCCAACATGCAAGGATGTTTAGAGTTTCCTAGCCTAGTAGACCTAAACCATATACCTACTTGACCTTAATGAAAAAGTGTCATTAAGTTTAGGGATCATGGTATATGATGCCCAAAGACAAATGTTAACAAATTGTTATATTATTATGTACTTTATACACGGTATGTATAAATAATTAAATATATTAATAATATAAATAAATGAAAGAAAGAAGAGAAGCTCCATCAATTATTATTTATTATTAAAGATTAGTAAATGGTATAATGTCTATGAAAGTCCAAATAGGAACTAGTAGAAAGTTCCTAAGTTAAAATATTAATAATTACCCAAAGTAATTGAAAAGGGTTAAATCCAGAAACCAATGTTTCTTTATTTAACTGTCCCATTGAATGAAAAGTCTGTCTATAAAGACTCAAGCCAAGGAAAGGATTGGGCTCCTGATCTATCATTAGAGGAGTCATTTTTTGCCTATTTGATCTCAAGTAAATTCTTGAAGAAACATTTCCTGGAAGGAAAAGAAGAACTGATCCAGATCGGATACACCAAATAGGAAAATTTACCTTAGGATATCTATGCTACTTGCATGTTCGAGTCCAACTCAAGGGGGTCTGGATTAAAGCCAGGAACGGTTTTGGGTCATGGTTGGGAGGAACGTGGTAGTTCCCAAGTGATTTGGTCATCAAAACAAGAGATCATATTTGTCTTATTTGATTAATGATGGTTATCTATAGTGTGTAGGTTGAGCCATTAAAGGAGCTTCAGAAAATTACAGGGATGAGTTCTTAGTATGTTAAGTTCATTTCTATCATATTGTATTTCTAAACCTATAAATTGTTATATTTTTATCATTCAAGCTATAATTATCTTAGGATCTTTAACTAAGAGAATAACATGCACAACAATAAACACAACAAACAAGAGACACAAAGAATTTTCCTCAGGGAAACCATAAAGGAGAAAACCTTGCAACATCCTTAGAGATAGAATCAGCCCCAATAGCAAAAGTAAAACCGAAAACATAAAGATGATCTCCGGCAGTAGTTGTCTCCTTATCTGATCCCAGCTTCTTCTCTCTCACTCATGTGCCCCAGTGAGTGAGTGTGTGTGTGTAATAAATAAAAAGTCTCACTCTCTATTTATATTCTTTCGTTCACTTAAACTTTAACTCTGTTATGTAGGCTCGAGTAATCCTAACATAGTTATGTAGGCTCTGGGGTACTAATGACCTGACTTACATTAACTCACCTAGGGCCAACTTCTCTAGGAGAGTCTAATAATCCTAGTGCCCCACAACTGTGGGGACTTTAACCCTTATCAATAGGAGGGTTACCCATAATGACTTTACATGACTTGTTTACATTATTGAATCTCCCGATAGGAACATCGAGGCATGACATCACTCAAATACATTACTGGCATATCCTGAAATAAACATCGGGGTACAATACATAAGATATACGAGTGAATATATTCCAAAGTTACAAATACATCAACACTCCCTCTTAACTAGGAAGGTATTCTCTCGACACAATTTATCAGCATAAGTCTTCTTCTCGGTATCATCTGGATCATCATTGAGTTCTCATCATCTTCATCTTCAAGTCATATTCATCTTCAAGTCATCTTCATCTTCAATTCATCTTCATCTGGATATGGATCATCACTCGATCTGGATCATCATCACTGGATCTGTATTATCACTCGATCTAGATCATCACTACTGGATCATCATCACTGGATCTGGATCATCACTCGATCTAGATCATCACTAGGTCATCATCATTAGTGCTATCTCTCGATTCTTCTCATCATAGGAAGTTCTATAGAGCCAACCCTTTTTCATGATAGTTGTAGGTGTAGCCTCCATGTAGGTCTTCTTCAGTGCTTATATCCAACCCTAAGTCATAATGGCCCACCCAGAACTTACATTTGACCATGAGAGGAACACATCCAAAACCATGTCATAAAGGCACACCCAACACTCACATCTGACCATGGGAGGAACACATCCAAGAACCATGTCAGAAAGGCCCAACACTTACATTCACCAGCATGATAGGACACACCTGCTATAATCTGTGAAAAGGCACAACACTCACAACCACCAGCATGGTATGACACACCTACTATCATCTATGGAAAGGCTCCTCAACACTCACATCCACCATCATGGTAGGACACACCTACTACCATATGTGGAAAGGCACAACACTCACATCCACCAACATGGTAGGATACACCTACTACAGTCTATGGAAATACATAGTAATCACATCCACAAGCATGGTAGGACACACCTACTACCATCTGTGTAAAGGCACAACACTCACATCCACCAGCATGTTAGGACACACCTACTACCATCTGTGGAAAGGAACAACACCTACAATCACCATCATGGTACAACATACCTACTACCATCTGTGAAAAGGAATAGCGCTAACATCCACTAGCATGATAGGAAACACCTACTATCATCTGTGGAAAGGCATATCACTCACATCTGATCATGTGGGAACCAATCCCATAGTCACATCAGAATAGCTCTTAGCCCCAGGCTGAGGATCCCTGGTAACTGACTAGGTGCCTCCATTTTGACAGAGAATGGCCTTAAGCACTTATATTTGATAATGTGGGAATACATCCCACAATCACATCAGAATGGCCCTGTACTTATATCTAATCATGTGAGAACACATCCCACAGTCATATTAGAATGGCCCTCAACTCTAGGCTTTGTATTCCTAGTAACTGACTAGGTGCCTCCATTCAGAGAATGACATTCATCGCTTATATATGATCATGTAGGAACCAATCCTATAGTCAATTCAGAATGGCTCAGCACTCATATATGACATGGAAGGAACCAATCCTCTCACCATGACAGAAAGGCTCAACCCTTACATCTGACCATGGAAGGAACCAATCCTCTCACCATGTCAGAATGGCTCACAGACTCATCACTTCCCCTTGAAGGGAACCTTGATATGGAGAACACCAAGCTTGTCCCTGAAGTATTCAAACTTCACTCTAGCTAATGGCTTAGTTAACACATCAACTATTTGTTCGTCCATCATAATATAACGAAGCTTTACTGCTCCTCTCTGCATCATATCCCTGATATAGTGATACTTGATCTCGATACGCTTCAACTTGTCATGGAACACTAGGTTCTCTGACAACTTCACACAACTTTGGTTGTCACAATATATACAAGTAGCATCCAACTAGAGATCAAATAAATCAGACAGTAGCTTCCTCAACCATACTACCTCACAACTAGTTGAACAAGCTGCAACATACTCTGCTTCAGCTGTACTCAGTGCCATGCAAAAAAAATTCCTGCTAAACCAAGAGATCACACCTGATCCCATACTAAAGTGGCACCCTGAAGTGCTCTTCCTATCGATGGCACTACCTGCCCAATATAAATCAACATAACCTTCCAGGTTAATATTCTTATTCACCTCATACTTGAGCCCATACTCAACTTTACCCTTCAGGTATCTCACTGCATGCTTTGCAACCATCAGGTGAACATGTCTCAATGTGTTCACAACAAAGCAAATATTTGGTCTTGTATTCGTCAGGTACATCAAGGAACCAATCATGTAACGATACATCGTAGCATCAACCATATCTGATGAAGAAACACTCAATAGCTTCAGGTTTGATGCCATAGGTGTGGTCATGGACTTGCAGTGCATCATCCTAAACCTATTCAGAATCTCTACTACATACTTCCCTTGTCCTAGGGAGATTTTGCCACACCTCCATTCTTAGAAAGTAGTGCATCATATCCAAGTCCTTCATCTCGAACTCGACAACAATTCTCCGTCTTGCAACTTTAATGAGTTTTTTTGTTAGGAACAAGTCATCGACATAAAACATGAGCATCATTGGTATTCTACCTTCAACCTTGAAGCAAAGGTTGGAATCCACTTTACTCTCAAGAAATCCTAGATTCATTAGTAATCTGTCCATCCTGTTGTACTATGTCGAACCTCAGGATTTTTTGCAATCACTCCCTCTGAAGCGAAGCATCATTCTCCCTCTGTCTTTCGTAGTCTATGCATTGAAGCATTCTGTACTAGAGTGACAAATAGCTTTCTCTGCTACTAATATTCTACGTATCCATCTAGGGTCATTGGATACCAAGATCCTCTATCTTGATCTTTTTCAAAAGTTCTTCTCGCACTCATCTGTGAGATTTTCATTCTCTATAGACTTTTCATCTTCAACCTTGTAGAAAAGGTTTAGGACTTCATCAAGCTCTTCATGTATGTGTTATCCCATGGGTGTCTTATGAGCTCGTACAAGGCCTTCTTTAATTTGCACACATGATTCTGCCTTTCATGTGTCTCAACTCCCACTGTCTGCAAATGTCTCTTCGTAGTCTATGCCTTCTTTTTAGGAGAATCCTTGTGCTACGAATCCTGCCTTGTATCCCATGATGTTTCCATCTACTGCATGATGGAACTACAAACTTCCCTTCATGTATCGATACTGCATCCTAGACATGAATCTTCTTGAAGTGGTCTTCCCTTTCTTCTTGCTTACTTCTTCATAGCTGGAAGGTTCTGCATCAATGATTTCACTGCATTCGTCATATTATTCTTCATCTTGAACTGTCATCACTTGTTATTTGGAACAAGTATCATCCTTCTTTGCTTGTAGGCGATTTTACATGATCTTTCCTACAAGTCAAATGCATTAGTTGTATGGATAGAAATGTTTCATAAGGTATATTCATATTGAAAAAACTATTTTGCATCAAGATATATGATTATTCAACTATTTTAGCCAATGCAACATTCATCCATATCTCATAGAAACTTTCTAGATGCCTTCCATCTCTACCAGGACAACATTGAGATTGTGCACTAATCCAATATGTCAGCAAAGATGTTTCATTCTAGATAAGTAGCAATGGAGAGTTGTATAGCACCATGAGCTACTTACCCATTACATGCATATTAGTAGTATATTGTCATTAATGAAAACATTCTATCATGCATAATACATCAACTAAATATAAACAAACGCATAACAAAAATAATATCATGAAATGAAAATTGGATACTTATCTTTATTTGTTTCATGGGTAGACTCCTTGATCCTTCAGCTTCATCATCTTCTTGATTCATAATAGCATTGTTTCTCATCCAAATGCTAATATGGATAAGATATTCTTCAAGAGTTGAGTTCTTGGTATTCCTCATCACTTGAGGGATCTTCTTTGGATGGTGAGAGCTTGATCTTCAGTTTCTCCCATCTTCTCTTCTCTTATTATGAGTCGAGCTTCTTCTTCTTCTCAGATTCTGTTGAAAGTAATCACTTCCTTCTGGCACACATTATTCACATGAATGAATCCCATGATCTTGGGAGGCCATTCAAGGTGGCTATCACCACTTTTTCATTCTCCACTTCTTCTTCTACTGCTACAAGTTGTTCTTTGATTTGAGAGACCCTCATAAAGTATGACTGTATGGTCTCTGCATTCTGGATTCACATTCTTCAACTATTTTTCAAAGTCATATTCTAATTTATGTTCTTCCCTTCAAATAGCTTGGCCAAGGAATCAAACATCTCTTTTGGTGTCTTTAGGGAAGACACTTCTAGTATAAGGTGATCCATGATTGAATCAGCAATTATCTTCTTGGCCTTGACCAAGTTCTTCTTGTGTAAGGCTTTTAGCCTCATCTCCCCGTGGAACTGAAACCTCTCTACTTATGTAGGTGTCCAATTCATTTTATTTAGAGAGATCATATACTTCCATTCTTGGAATTTATCAAATTCACCAATATTATCATCAAGCTAATGTGATATATTATGAGAAGCTCAAATGAAAATAGCAAAAGATTAGATCTTACCGATTTGAGGTGTCCATCCTGGTTCCGAAGCTCACTGATTTAGGGTTTGTCAGAGAAACCGTAATTTTCAAAACTTGGAATCCTTTAGATATGGATGGATAGAAATATATACCTCTTCAATTTGATCTTTCCAATGTACTCCTTTTCCAAAAACAGTGGAGGGAAGCTCCCAGAACAAAAAGCCCTAGTTTCCAATTTCTTCTGCAGAAATGTCTGATCCTGTTTCTATGATACCTCCAAAATTAAAACTCCTTTGTGTCTAAAACATCAGAGTAAAGTATCCTCACCTGTACTTGTTACAACACCATAGGTTTCATCAGAATTGGTTTCATGAATTGGGACTTATGAGTCTTTTCCCAATGCGACCTGTTGTAAGACTTCTCAGCATAGCGAAGTTGTACAGACTTCCACGTATCACTGTTTCATATTATGGGTCTGAAAATTTGACCACAGAATGTAAAGTTCGTGCCCTTTTTAGAACATATTTCGAAATTTTATTTGAACCTCTGTATCCCGAGATATAGAAATTCCCCCCAGGTGTCCTGTTTAGGGATGAATCCTAGAAGAGGATGGAACCCTAACTTGGAGGAATCATATCTCCTATAATACAATGAATCTGAGGCAAAAACATGGACACAGTGTACATCGAGATTTTATCCTTGAATTGTGAAAGTTTCAGCCCTTGATACTTCTGTAATCTTGAGATATAGTGAATGTGCCAAAACTTATCAGTTTTAGTATTTACGGTTTTTTCAGCCCAGGGTCAAACTAGGGTTTGACTTTCCCTCAGTTACACCCAACCAAAAATATAGACCCAATTCTCTAAACTTCAATTTTTATGAGGTGAGGAATCCTATGCCAGGCTCACTCAAAAATTCCTCTTCTGTAAAAAGCGCTAATTTCCGGCACCAAAAACTGAAAATGCCTGGAATCGATTTCTGCTTCGACAAAAAGATGTGCCCTTCAATGGAGAGTCATCCTAGCATACTTTTGTTGATGGATTATGGAGAGAGACCCAAAAATTAAGAAGCCCTAGCTTCTACAGCTGCACAATGTCTTGTTCTTAGGTTAGCTCTGATACCATGTTAGGTTTTTATCATTCAAGATAGCATTATCTTAGGATATTTAACTGAGAGAATAACATGCACAACAATAAACACAAGAGAAAAGAGACACAAAGAATTTTCCTCGGGGAAAACATAAAGGAGAAAACCCTGCAACTTCCTCAGAGATAGAATCAGCACCAATAGCAAAAGTAAAACTTGAAAACATAAAGATGATCTCTGATAGCAGTTGTCTCTTTCTTTGATCGTAGCTTATTCTCTCTCACTCATGTGCCCCAGTGAGTGAGTGTGTGTGTAATAAATAGAGAGTCTCACTCTTTATTTATATTCTTTCGTTCACTTAACCTTTAACTCTGTTATGTAGGCTTGAGTAACCATAATTGGGGTACTAATGACCTAACTTACATTAACTCACCTAGGGCCGACTTCTCTAGGAGAGTCTAATAACCCTAGTGCCCCAGAACTGTGGGGACTTTAACCCTTGATCAATAGGAGGGTTACCCATAATGACTTTACATGACTTGTTTACATTATTGAATCACCCTATAGGAACATCGGGGCATGACATGACTCAAATACACTATTGACACTTCCCGGAATAAACATCGGGGTACAATACATAAGATATACGAGTGAATATATTCCGAAGTTACAAATACATTAACATAAATGATTGCTTTGTCTATGCCTTCTAGGATTTACATGTCTTATAATATATTAACCCTAGGCTATAAATGATTTATTATACCAAGGTTAGTCAATATTTTAGTATTGGTTTATTTCTCCAAAGTTCAATGCATTGGTTGATGTTCCTCAAGGGTGCTACACCCTAGTTTAAATCTGTAGTGGTATTATTAATAAAACTAAGTCATGTATAAACTAGCTTAATTAAGACCTATTATTATTGCTCACTTAGTCTTTATAAACTCTACTGACATATTTCATTTGTCAGTAGAGACATGTTTAGATTAAAATAGATTAATCCTAGGAGCAAGATTTAAATAAATAAATATACCAATTATATAACTTAGGGTACTATTTACAAACTAAACTATTACATACATATATGTATAAACAAATAATGTCATCATGCATAAACAAATCTGAAAGCTATCTCTACATTTAAATCCAAGATAAATAATTCATTTAAGATTTTTCAAGGTCTTCTTTATTGAGAATAAGCTAATATCAAAACATTGTATTTGAATCAACAAAATCATAAGTAAATGAACAGAAGAGGCATCGTGACCATCCATATGGTCCTTTATCAAATCTTTGATCATATATACATATAAAAGAATCCAGAGTTCTATTTAATCTACCATAAACACATATTCATTAAAAGAGATTATATAAACTCAATAAACAATACACATAACAAATTAAATGATATCGAAAACATATTGTAAACCCATGTATTAGAAACATGGATAAGAATCGAATCATGTAGCATACAAGACCAACCCTTTTTCATAAATTAAAATACAACACATTACATTAACACGCCAATAGAGTCGAACTCTAATGGGTTTCATTTGCATCTAAACTATGGCCTTGCTATACCTTAAAGTATGCGGGCTACCTCAAATAAAACTCAACATAATTCAAATAACCCTTAATCAAACCCTCACACTATAGCAAGGTTGTAGGACCCTATATTTTACCCAATACTGTGACCACAGCCTCGGCAAAGTAATATTTTACACAGAGTCCATTTTAAGAGTCTGAACCAACAATGACGAAGGACATCATGGGCTTACACCACTGGTAGTTATATATCTATATAATCCACATATCTACTAAACTAAGGAAAGAATTAAAAATAGTAAACAACCATTTTAAACCATGCACAACATTCACCCAAGCCATGGCAATGCCAAATGAGAATTCACAACATGATTTTAATAACAAACTACTTTGTTAACGAATCATCCTAGAAACTATTGAATAAAATATAAACAATAAATAAAATACATCAAAGACTATTGCAGCCATGATGGGAAAGGATCAAGCCATTTATGGCATGGCCATACCCCATGCTATTCACCATCACAACACATTTAAATACTCAAAGACACTTCCCACAACGAAGGTGTATGCCTAATTATTAAAACCCTTTTATTAAACCATTAACGCAGCATGCACTTCCATGCACACACAGTAAGAAACAACTATGGCCATTTTATTAAAACGTAGGGTATTTACAATGCACATTATTGCCATCATTGCAGTATCTCCACACAATCCCTTTCAAGGAAAAAACTAAGTCCTCATGGGCATGCGAATGGGATAAGGCACCATTGCAAGCAATGGTGTATGCCATGGCTCAAAATTCCAAATCCATCTACGATTTACATTCCCAAAATTAATACACAGAGCCAAGAGAAATGTGATTTTACTCCATGACCAAAGCCACTAAAACATTGACTTAAAAACCTAAGTCTGAGTATTACATGCTCAAAGGTGATTTCAAACCCCACAGAGAAACCCAACATCAAACCATTAAACACCACACAGACAACATGAGAGACAACAAGTGTAACCTTGTTGGCAAGGCTTACCTTGCTTATCACTTATTGTCAAAACCCTGATGGAGTTGGAGCCACGCTGCCCATCATCCTTCGGCACCTGCAACCAAACAAACAAAGCCTTGATAAGAAGTAAGACAATGATTGGAGTTTCAAAGTAAAACAAAATAGCAGGAAAGCAAACCCCTAAGCTATACTTACCTTCCTAGTATGAAGGCCACCTTCATTAACCTCTGCGTAGAGCCGACAGAAACCCGAAATGAAAAATAAAATGCCCAAACCAATGTGAGCCAAGCCTAAGGGAAGGATTCCACAAAAACCAAGATGCATTAATGGCACCAGCTGGTTTCCACCATTAAATCAAAACCCACTATGCTATAGTTTGGGAATGTCGATTTGGTAATGATATCCTTTGCCATAAAATCATTAAACCCCATCATATAAGCTCCAAACTATATTTTATATCGCCACCCCAATCATATCACAAGGTAACTCATACAACGTTTATGTTATAGGAAAGTTTAATATATTGCAATGATAAGGTTTAGAGCATAATACAGGCCTGGTAATGTGCTAACCATAAGTCAATCCATAATATAGGTATTAAACATAACATCTAAACCTTAGGCTTTAATCCATAACTTAATACAATACAATTATGCCCTAATATTATGCTTAGTGAACATGGCATATGTAATATGCCATGTTAAATATTTTAACCCTCATAAAATCAATGACCTGTTTTTGAAAGCCATGAACATAACCTATAGTAAGAGGCACATAAGAAATATTGATAAGATTTCATAAAATACACATAGAATGAAGTTAATACTAATATGTAAAATGATAAATTACAATTCCATAATGAAGCATAAGTAATGTATAGGAAATTTAGCAGTAAGAGCTAAATTGATGAGAATGGTATTTTTAGGTGGTATAATTCTAAGTTGACAAGGAAACAAAGTAAACTAGCAGTATGTTCTTTAAGATCAAGACTTCCAGTACTCGTTAAATAAGACCTTGTCACAAAGTATGAACTGCATGTGAAATAAAATATTTGCCATAGTTCAAAGAACTAAGTAAGCCTATGAACAAGTAAACATACCTCTCAAACCGTCATGGGAGAATGAGTCCCACCAATCTTCCCACTTTGTTTCCACAAATAAATTTAAGTTAGGAGTTTATAATTAACAACCATGACTATTTAGAGAGGGCGAAGCATATAAATCCAGTGACGACACATAAGAGACAAAAGTATAAACATAATACTTAGAAGTAAACATCAATATGATAACGTAAGTAAAATACATTAAAAATAATGACTGAAAGTAAAATATGGAATGGAAGGACAACTTACAAATAAACAGTGGTACATGAAGTGCACGATATCGTTCCACGAGTGAATAATGTTTCGTCTAGGTAGTTTTTACTAGCCTGTAATTTTTTTGTCGATATTTGGGGACATTACACCAGCACACTATTCAATTTATTCAGTATTTTTTCTTAAAGTTCAATAATAACCCTTTCCAACTTGGTTTTAGTGTCCTCACACTTCAACCTAGATGAAGAAAGTAGTGACTCTTTCCACTTCAACTGGGAGGATTGGGATGACTAATCCGTTGACTAAGGGATTAGTCAGCCCACCTAGTATATGGAGTTCATGTTCACACTTGAAAACAATGGTTAGGTACCTAGGGTTAAGTAGATATATTATTAAATAACGTCTCTCATTAATTAGGGCTCTTTGATGTAATGTGATATAAAGGCATAGAAATCCTTCTTCTAATACAAGTTAGTGTTGAATATTCTAACTTCAAAGGATATTATAAATGTATTTTACTAATGTATCCCAAGGGAGATGTTATTATTCCTCCGTCGAGATGTTACTATTGTAATTGGTCATCATAGAGTCATGAGGTAAATCCTCCATTGTAATTCAGGTCATTAGTACCCTAATGAATATAATTAAATATTGTTTTCTAATTTCCTAGGTGACGTCGACTGAGACAGTTTAATGGGGCCGACTTGTTTAGGGTAAAAGTAAGTTGAAAAAAAGAGTATAAATAAAGTGGATGTGCTTCTCATTTGAAAAGAGACACACTCACTTGTGTAGTGCATAGTACAGAGAGAGAGACATACCATAAGGAGAAGGATTACCTGTATTTGGGGTTTATCTTATACATCTTATACAAAGGAGCTTTTGGTGGGTTCTCTTCTCCTTGATGGTTTCCCAGGAGAAATATGTGTCTCTCTTGTGATTGTGTTTATTTTAGTGATATTTCATATGCTATTGTTGTAAATTTGGATAAAAAACTAATGAAATCTAGTCTAGCATATGAAATATTAACATGGTATCAGAGCTAGCCTGAATAGGACAACTTTCACAAGGTCAAACTCTCTCTCCTCTCCCTCTGGAAGAAATTAGGATTTATGCAAAATTTGGAATTTGAAGATATTCTTACATAGAAAATTTGTGCCTCTATGGAGCATATCTATTGAGCCTGGGATTTAATTTTTTGGTTGGTTGAGTCTCAAGGAAAAACAAACCCTAGTTTGGCCCTGAACCAGAAAACTACAAAAAAACATAACCAAAAATTCTATAGAAATTGTAACCTTTTAAGTAATATTTGAAGGGTGAAGATTTGGGATCTCTAATAACCAAGTGGACCAACCAACTCACCTCATTCAAGCACATCTCCTATTAAGGTTAGCTTTTCATTTTGATAAATTTCAATTTTTAGTGACCTACTGGATAGGATGGTCCCAATCACTAAGCTTGAGGATAAGCTGGAAGGCATTGAAAAATTCTGAGCATGGAAGTATAGGATTGGTATCATTCTCATAGAGAATGATCTTGATAAGTATATCAAGTATGAAGTCCCAGAACTAGAAAAAGATGAATCTAGGGAGAAGCATTAGAAGGACCTAATCAAGGAAATTCGGATCATCATTGATTATATCAAATATATCTCGATCAATCAAGTTTCATATAAAGAGACACCAAAGAAAATGTATGTTTCTGTCTCTAGAATGTATGAAGGGAGGAACATCAATTGAAATATGAATTTGAGAGATCAACTAAAGAGAACTAAGATGAGTAAAGGAGAATCAGTTCAATATTACTTTACAAGGGTCTCCTATTTCAGGGAATAACTAGATGCTATTAGAGACTCCCTTGATGAATATGAATTAGTCATAACTTCTCTCAATGTTCTCACTAGACCTTGGGAATCATTCATACATACTATGTGTGCTAGAAATGAAAGTATGGAGTTTGACATTGTATGGGGAGACTGCATCCAAGAGGAGGCTAGAGTAGATAATAGAGAATATTTACTTAGGGAAGATGATTAAGCTCTATAAGTTACCCATACCAAGAGAATAAAACAATAAAACTTTAAGGAGTATAGTCACACATAGCATAAACCTCCAAATAGGTTTTGGAAGAAGAGAAACTACTCCAAACATCAATGTTACAACTGTTATAATATATGACACATTTCTAGCGAGCTTGCATTGAAGAATAACACCAACAAAAGACATCACTCTCATACAGCTAAATATGGGGATGAGTAAGAAGAAGAAAGACCTATAAAGAAGAATATATAAAGGAATATGTACTATTCTATGCACCGGTTGGGTCTATAACACCTGGAGAAGACACATGGCTTATTGATAGTGGTTCCTTAGAACACATGACATGGAATAATCAAACTTTGTAAATACTTGAATAAAATAGCTCTCCCTAGAAGGTATCTCTAGGGGATGACTATCAATATCCTATCAAAGGCAGTGGTGAATCAAGCTACAAGCTTCACTCTAGAACCTCAATGAAAATGAAGGAAGTACTATATGTACTAGGTTTGAAAAGAATATACTTTCTATCTCAGTACTAGATAAGAAAGGATATAGAGTTTCTTTTATAGATGGAAAAGTACTCATGTGGTCCAAAAGGAAAGACAATTGAAGATGTTGTAGTCATTGGAGAAGAAGAAGTAGGGCTGTACAAACTCAAGGGACATCAAAAGATAACCCTTGTCCATGAGACCACTAACTCATGTGAACTATGGCATAGAAGACTTTCTCACATCAACTACAAAGCATTACCCTGTGTGAGAAAAGTGGTAACAAGTTTACCAGATCTTAAGATTAATCATGAAGGAACTTGCAAAGGATGGGCAAGAGGAAAGATCAAGAACCCATTTCCTAAAAGTGAAACAAAGACCAAAGGTACGTTGGAATTGATTCATTCTGATTTATGCGGTCCTATGCCATCTACATCCTTAAGTGGATATGAACATTATGTCACCTTTATTTATTACTATTCAAGAAAGACATGGATATACTTCTTCAATGCCAGGAGTGAATTGTTATGGAAATTCTAGGAATTCAAAGCCTTGATAGAGAACCATTCAGAAAGAAGAATCGAGACACCGAGATCAAATAATGGTGGAGAATAAACTTCAAAATAATGTGAATCATTCTACAAAGAAGATGGAATCAAGATGGAACTAACCACTCCCTGTAATCCCAAGCAGAATGGTATTATAGAATGAAAGAATAGAACCATTATGGAAGTAATCAAAACTATGATTCATGACCAAGATCTCCCCATGCACCTGTGGGATGAAGACACAAGAACAACTATGTATGTGCATAATATATTATCTCACATTTCTCTTGGATTCAATACTTTTGAAGAAATGTATACATGAAATAAACATGAACTGATCCATCTCAATGTATTTGGTTTCTCGGTATATGTGCATATTCCGAAAGAGAAGAGAACCAAGTTGGATCCTTCCAGAAAGAAGGGGATATTTGTTGGATATTTTAAATTCTCCAAAGCCTCCAGGATATACATTTCAAGATTCTATCATAAAAAGATTAGTACGGATGTGAAATTTGATGAAGAAACAGTTCTTAATAAATCTAGAAGATGTCAACTTGAAGAAGTACATGAAGAGGATGTACCTCTTAGAAAGGAAGAAATTGAATTCTCTCCTAAAATAGTAGCATCAGAAGATCATGACATGCTAGAACCTCAGGAACCCCCTACTATGGATATCTATAGAAAGAGAAAACCTACTTTGGTAACAGAAATCATATGGAGCTCCAGAAGGATTCACAAGAACAAGCAAGAGATCAAATCCATACTCTAGTTATTTAGCTTTGATGTGTGACCTTGTATATCAAGAACCCACCAGCTATGAGGAAGCTACAGAGAAGAACAAGTGGGTGGAAGCAATGATGAAATAATACCGGTCAATAATGAATAATGATGTTTGGGATATAGTACCAAAACCAAAAAAAAAGAGTGTGGTATATTTGAAGTGGATCTACAATATAAGACATGCACCTGATTGAAGTATTGAAAATTACAAGGAAATATTTGTGGCTATAGGATTATCTCAGAAAGAGGGGATTGATTATGTAGAGACTATTGTAGCAAGGTACAATTCCATCAAAACTGTCGTGGCTCTTGATTCCACGCTGAAGTGGGATCTACACCAAATGGATGTAAAGTCATCATTCCTAAATGGTATGATTGAGGAAGAGTTTTACATCGAACAACCACAAGGATTTGAATTCAAATACAGAGTGACTCATGTATGTAAGTTGAAAAAGGATTTGCATGGATTGAAGCAATATCCTAGAGCTTTGCAAGGAAGAATTGATAGCCACTTGATAAGTTTGGGTTTTACCAAGAGTAAAGTTGAAACTAACCTTTACATTAAGGTTGTGGATGATGAACCTATCATACTATTACTATATGTGGATGATCTATTTCTGATAGGAAATGAGAAACAAATCAAAGATTGCAAGAAGAAGCTAGCTAAAGAATTCGAGATGAAAGATCTTGGATTGATGCACTATTTCCACTGGATGAAAGTGTGGAAGATCTTAGAAGGAATATTTATGAATCATGTAAATTATGCAGTGGAAATATTTAAATTATTTGATGTGTTGGATTGTAAATCCATGGACACCAAATTGAAGTTGTTATATGATGAATCATCAAGGTTATTAGACATGACTAAGTACAAACATATTGTTGGGTCATTGATGTATCTAACAAATACAAGGCGAGATGTATGCTTTGTTGTGAACACCTTAAGTTAGTTTCTAGTTAAACCTAGACATGTTCACTTGATAGCTGCAAAGCATGTGATAAGGCACCTAAAAGGTACAATAGATTTCAGACTATACTATGTTAGAGATCATGAATGCAGATTGTATGGATACATGGATTCAGATTGGGAAGGAAGTGTCACTGATCTGAATTTCAGGGGGGAATATGGTCTAAATTTGGATGTATGAGTAATAAAAACATTAAATTGAGAGGTCACCCTCTCTCATTCATCATAAAAATGTTAAATGGAGAGGCCACCCTTTCCCATCCATGGTATTTGACAACCCATGGTTTTGTTCCATGGTATGGCTTCAAGGCACATTATACCTCTCACATACATGGTATTTCATAACCCATGGTTTTGATCCATGGTATTTCCCAAGGCACATTGTAATAATGTTATAAAAATTCTTGATGCCTTCTCAATAAAGAATTCAAGTATTTTTTGCATCCTACATTTATCTTATTCTATTGAGTTATTGGGTTATTGGTTCTAATTAATTTTCGTAGTATGGTTTGATAGGTGAGGCTCAAAGAACTCTCTTTCAGCCTCACCCCTCCATGTGACATATTTAATTTATGTTTCTCTTTCTAGGATATTCACATCCCAGATCTTGTTGTCATACATTTATCACAGCTGGTCCATTATGTTATCTCTTCTTCTCCTCTCTCAGCATATAATCCTTCCAGGTCTTAGGCCCCAAGATCTGGATCAGCCACATATAGAAATATCACCTATGGTGGATGTTACTATCTAGGATCTACCATGATCTCATGGTTTATTAAGAATCAGTCCATTGTTTCTCTTAGCACGACTCAACCAGAATACATAGCAGCTTGCTCCACTAGTTGTGAAGTGATATTGATTCAAAAATGGATGTGAGGATTATTCAACAAGGAGTTGGAAACCACAGAGACTCTATGTGAAAAGTAGAGTTGTATAAAGATAACAGAGAATCCGGTGTTCCATGATAAATCAAAGCACATAGAAATCCAATACTTTAATATAAGGGATATGGTACAAAAGGGAGCTATAAAACTCCAGTATGTGAGTACCGATGAGAAATTTGTTTATTTGCTAACCAAGCCTCTATATTGGGTAAATTTTGAACACTTCTATGCCAAGCTTAGTGTAGTCTGAAAATAATTTCCTCGCAAGGAGGAACAATGATGATATGGACCCCTCTCGAAAAGGAGGAACGAGTCAAAGATATGGACTCTCCTGAGAAAGGAGAAACAGGTCGAATATATATAATCTCTTTTAAAATGAATAACAAATCAAAGATATGGACTATCTTTGGAAAGGAGGGACAAGTCGAAGATATGGGATCTCCTCAAAAAGGAAGAACAAGTCAAAGATATGAACCCTCCTCGAACAATGGGGGAGCAGGTTGATAATACAGATCCTCCCTAGAAAGGGGAGTAATGATGAGACTATCACTAATGACAATGATCCTCTCTTGAGGATGTTCTTGTGGTGAATAACAATCTTCTCCTGAGAGTGGTCCTTACTAGCAAAGGATGGTCCTGAAGATGTTAATCTCACATGGAGAGTATATCTACATTCATATGTAGATGTAGTAGAATAACACTTTGTTGTGTGTTGTCCTATCATTAATGCTAAGGATTCTCTATGACGAGTCCTCACGGAAGTTAGATCTGCAATAGTAGATGTTACTCTTGCATGGAGAGTGTACCTACATTTATATGCATATGGAATAGAATAAGACTTTCTTGGGAGTGGTCCTAACTTTAGTCAGATTCTCTATGATGAGTCCTCACGGACATTAGATCTGTAGTAGAAGATGTTACTCTCGCATGGAGAGTGTACCATAGAGTAACCCTCATTTAGGAGTTATCCAAAATTTAGTAGGATTCTCTATGATGAGTCCTTCTAGACACTGTAGTATAACACTTGCATCGAGTGTTCCTACATATAGTATTGAGGATGTCCTACGATGAGTCCTTACGGAATCTATATCTGCAATAGCAAATGTTACTCTCATATGGAGAGTGTATTGTAGAATAACACTCGCTTAGGAGTGGTACCAGCTTTAGTGCTGAGGATTCTCTACGATGAGTCCTCACAGACGCCATGGAATAACACTTACCTGGGAGTGTTCCTAGTTCTGGTGCTGAGGATTCTCTATGATGAGTCCTTACAGATTATAGGTCCCACATTCACATGCAGACGAGATATACATTTAGTTGTAGAATAATCAATTGATCGATATTATGAACCCTCCTTATTAAGGGGGAGTAGGCTGATGGAGGATTTCATCATCTTTGGAATCATGTACTAAGTGATAGGGATTGATTATCCCGCAAAGAGATCATGTGTTCTGCAGGTATTGTTGTGGAAAAAGGATCAAGAAGATCAAAGTGCAGCAACAAAGGATCAGGAAGATTGAAGTGTTGCTGTAAAGAATTAAGAATATCGAAGTGTTGCGGAAAAGGATCAATAAGATCAAATTTTTGCTGCAAAGGATCAATAAGATAAAAGTTTTTCTTTAAAGGATCAAGAAGATATAATTTTTGCTGCAAAGGATCAACAATATCGAAGTGTTGTTGCAAAGGATAAAGAAGATCAAAGTGTTGATGAAAAGGATCAAGTTATCGTATACTACAAAAGATGAATACTTAGTGTTGAAGAAGACAATGTACCAGTTTTGAAGACGTTAAAGAGTAATTGTTCCAGTTATTGATTGTGAAAACTTCCTATGACATATATATGTATTCCCTCAATACTGCTAAATATGCTCTCTCATTACTCGTATAGTTGATGATCATGTTGTCAATAGAATACCCTTCTTTTTAAGGGGGAGTGTTGAATATTGTAACTTCAAAGGATATTCTAAATGTATTTTACTGATGTATCCCAAGGGAGATTTTATTATTCCCCTGTTGGGTTGCTACTATTGTAATTGGCCATTATAGAGTCACGAGGTAAAGCCTCCATTGTAAGCTGGGTCATTAGTACCCTAATGAATATAATAAGATATTGTTTTGTGATTTTCTATGTGAAGTCAGCCCACATAGTTTAATGGGGACGACTTGTTTAGGGTAAAAGTTAGTTAACAAAAATAGTATAAATATAGTGGTTGTGCTTCTCATTTGAACATAGGCACACTCACTTGTGTAGCGCATAGGAGAGAGGGAGAGACACACCAGAAGGATGAGGATTACCTGTCTTTGGGTTTTATCTTATACATCTTATACATATGATGTTTTGTTGGGTTTTCTTCCCCTTTAGGGGTTTCCTAGGATAAATATGTGTCTCTCTTGTGATTTTGTTTCTTTCAATGATTTTGCATATGCTACTATTGTGAATTTGGATTAAACACTAATTATATCTAGTCTAACATATGACATATTAATAGTTAGTGTTTCCAATGTTCTCATGTCCATTGTGTTCTCTATTTTATTCTAAGTTATATTGTAGATGCGTCTTAATTGGGAGATGAGGATCCTCCTCACCTCATGTATATGGATCAACCAAGGAGAACCCTTTGACATGTTATCATTGTTTATTATATGCAAAATGATGGAGTACCATTCTTAACATGTATTCACAATCTCAATTTTCCAATTGAACTAAGTATGGTAAGAGGTTTTGTGATCCAATTGAGTACCCAAACAGAAACAAAAATTCCCTCTTTTCCAATGAAAATTGGAACTATATCACTTACAGTAACATTGGGGGTTTCTTTTCACTTCTAAACTATTTCCATGAATGGTGTAGCTATTTTACTTGCTTAAAAGGATGAGAAATACAGAAAAACTGGTCATACTATTTTATTCAATCAATCACTACCATCATGACATTATTTCCTTTGAACATTGTAGACTTGTCATAAAATCCATTAATACCTCTTCCCAATCCTGACTTGGTGTGGATAATGGTTACATAGAAGGCCCAATGTCTTGAGTATCTCTCCCTTATTCTATTAGAAAATGAAACATTTTACCAAAAAAAATTTGACATTAGTTTTAAGACCTCTGAAAAAGAATTCTTCTTAATCTCGTGGTAAGTTTTTCAGAACTTTGAATATCCTTCTATAGGAGAAGTGAAATAAAAAAAAGGACCTTCTATTTGATTCAGGAATTCTTACATAAATCTATGCAATCCCACAAAAATAATGAATTATTCTTACACACAAATTTATCTAATAAACTACGGTCCTCTTGTAGTTGTTGAATTATATTTCCTTCCTTCTTACCTTACATACATTCTATACTTTATTATTCTACCCAATCATATTATATAATGGAAATAGCGCATAGATGTATCCCTACATCATCTCCTTTCCTTAAAAGTTCATTTTCTACCACATTTTGTTTTCCTTTTTTTCTAGATAATTTAAATGTCATGGCCTAACGTCTTTGAAGCCATTTTTTTCATTCTTTGAATATACTTGTCGTTTGTTTGAAGAAGTACTTGATACTTTCACAATCTATTCTAACCTTAAAGTGCCTTCCTATTAGATAAGGGTGAATTTTTTAATTAAATGTAGTATGAGAAACTTGTGGTAGTATCCTACCAATCCTAATAATCCTCTCAGGTTCTTTAATATTTAAGGAACTGGCCATTCCATGATAGATTTATTTATGCTAGGGTCCACTTTGACTCCTTCATGATATATAATATAACCCAAATACCACATTTCATAAAACCCAAAGGAACATTTATACTGTTTGACATATAGTTGGTGCTCTTCTAATAATTTAAAACCATGTTAACAAGTTGGTGTTATGCAACCAATTCCAAAAATATCATATCATAAGAAATATAGAGTAATACAATTCCTTAAGAATGAATAAATGAAACATGAACAAGAATCTAGTTTGAGGGGGAAACCTCCTTATACAAAATAGCAAAGACATAAGACAAGATGATATGATCCTAAAACTAGGCCTCCTTGGTATATGTATAGGAGACAAAGGGTACAATTACATTTTTATCTAACCATAGGATTGTAATAAAGGTCTTATATGACTAATAAAGATAATACAATTATTACAATAGAAATGAAATGAAATGAAATAAAGGTCCTAGATGATTAATAAAGATAATACAATTATTACAATAGAAATGAAATTTTACAATATATATATATATATATATATATATATATATATATGGCTTAACATTTGGATGCTCTTTCTAAGATTTTATATAGATTAGTATATCATCAAAAATACTAACACAAGCTTTACGAGGAAGGGTTTAAAATAGACTTCATAAAGCTTTGAAGTGTGGGAGGTGCAATGGTAAGGCCAAATGGCCTCACCAAAATTTCATAATTACCTTCATCCATTCTAAAGGATGATTTTGGAATGTCTTCTTGAATCACTTTAATTGGATATTATCTAGAAAAAATATCCAAATTGGTAAAGAAAATTTATCCTTATAATTCCTAAACAATTCATCAATGACAGGAGTAGGAAACTTGTATTTAATGGTCATCATGTTTACCTCTCTATAATCTAGACACATGCACCGTTGAATCTTCCTTTTTGAAAATTTTCACCACTAGTGTTGAGAAAGTAATTTGGATAAGCTTAATGATGTCCGCATCTAATATACCTTGGAGCATATTCTCAATCTCACTATTTTGTACAAATATGTACCTCTAAGGTCTAATTTTAGATGGTACACTTCTCGATTGAAAGTGATTAACATGGTCATAATATCAAGTAAGTGGAATACCTATAGGAATATCTCCAAATACTTTGGAATCATTGCCAGTAACTATTTGGAGATCCCCTAGAACTGAAAGAATATATGCTTGAACATCTAGTGAGCACAATTGAACAATTACACCATGGTGTCCCTTTTTTAGCATCCTTGTCATGTTGTAAGAGATTATCAATTTAGAGGATATCCTTGGAATACATCTAAGTTCAATGTCATTTCATTATAAGGTGAATATTATGAAAAGTTCCCGTATATTAAGAGCCATTTTTTTAAATTATTCTAGCCTCTACGGTCCTTGTAAAACATTAGCATCGCCCATTTCGGACGTTGCAATCATTGCACCATCAAATAAATACTCTCTCATAGTATTCTTAATACTATGGTACTTTTCTAAAATTTTTATGGCACCTCCATATGCAATCATTATTTGAAATTTTTGTGTTGGATATATGAAGCAATTGAGAAGATCAAGGCTAATTTGTAATTAAGGAAGTTATGGGTATTACCAAAATCAATAAAAATTGTTACCTTTTTTATTTATTTCTATATATCCTTGTATCTCAAAATTTTGAGTGTTAATGGTGGCCAATAAATGGAAATATATCATCGGAATAGTACTATATCTACTTCTTGACATGTTATTAGTTACATATCTTATTCCTCTTCACAATCTATGTAGAATAGTTTGTTCTTACATTACTTATGTCCCTTACTATACTTAAGGCTAATTTGTAATTAAGGAAGTTATGGGTATTACCAAAATCAATAAACATTGTCACCTTTTTTATTTTATTTTTATATATCCTTATATCTCAAAATTTTGAGTGTTAATGGTGGCCAATACATGGAAATATATCATCAGAATAGTACTAGATCTACTTCTTGACATGTTATCAGTTATAGATATTATTCCTCTTCACAATCTATGTAGAATAGTTTGTTATTACCATACTTATGTCCCTTACTGTAATTTATATAATAATTGAAACATATCCCATTTGCTCTTATTCCCTCAACTTGATAAGTAATCAACCTTGTAATTTAAATGAGTTTGGGGTGCATTCCCCCATCTATAGGTGTTAGTAACAACACTTTTAGTACCCATATTTTTACTTCAATTTTCCATACCCAAATAAAATCATCCACTATCTATTTAGGTTCAAATATATGTTCTTCATGTTCATGATATCCTTTGAAGTACCCATGAAGAGATCCAACAAATTATCCTCTGGAATTTTCTTCACTCAAAGTCTCAACTTTTGAAACTAGTTAATGTGCTATGTAATTGGATATTTTTGTTTGGAGTTTATCAGTTGGAAAAATAATATGTTTCTCTTAATATCCCCATAATTTATGATCAATTCATTTCTAAATATAGATCAGGAGACAATACAATCTATAAGCAATTGAGCATGGATATACGAATTACCTCTTTTAAAAGGAGAGTCAGGTTCAACATAGCATTTATCAAAGAACGCAATAGGATGAAATTATTTGGGGACAAAAGTCTCATATAACGTGTCTATAAGAGGGGGAACAAAACTCCAAATTCTTCCATGAGTCGATGATCCATCATAGACATCAAAAAAATATATATTTCCTCCAATTGGAATAGGGACAGAGACTCTCCAAGCATGAGGACATCAAGAGGGACTTAATTCTCATTCTATAGTAAATATATCACTAAATACAACATCAATCAAGATGAGTCCATGAAAAAAATCATTTAAAACATTCCCTCTCTTGTCACTGAGGAGCAGAACAAAATTATTCTATGGCTAATATCTATGGACGGGTTTGAGGCTATGGTTATTGGAATGATAGAAGGAAAGGCTCCATGAATCAATGGATTCACCATTGAATTTTATCAGCATTGCTAGAGAATTTTGAATAAAGAGGTCTGAGAGGCCATTGTAGGGTTCATATCTAAGTTAATGTCATGGAATCCTTCAATTCCACTTACCCCATGCTCATCCCTAATGAAAACATCTTACTCATTCGTGTAAATTTCATCCTATTTCTCTTTACAATGTCATTTTAAAAATTATCACCAAAGTAACTGCGAACATGATCAATCCCATTCTTCCTTAATTTATTTTGGAGGAACAATCAACATATGTAGAAGGAAGCCATATTTTCAATAGTATCTTTGTGGCCCATGAAACCATTTACTGTCTCAAGATATTTGGAGGGAATGCTTATCAAGCTAGATATTTCAAAATCCTTTGACAAAATAGCCTTCCGCTTCATCGAGTGCTCCCTTTTGTCTTTTATATTTTCTCCTATTTAGGTTATATATGTCCTAGGTATCACTTTCTCCGCTTTCTCTTCCTCTCAAGGAATAATATAAGGATACCCTCTCTCTCTATATATATTCATTTTTATCCTTATTGTAAAAGAGTTGGTTTGTTCCCTAAATATTTCATTTCATTAAGGACACCTTCCCATCCTACACCTAGCTAATGATAACTTAAATACCTCCCATATGCATTTTATCGATGATACCATGTTGAATGCCTCTGTAACTCTCAGGGAATCCCATGCCATCAAATTCATTCTTCAATATTTCGTGGATGTCTCTGAACGTTCCTTAAAGTGGGAAACATATAAAAATTTTGTTTTCTTCACTCGCTTAGATCTTCAAAGTTGATTCTTTAGATTGATCCACTTTAATTGAATCACTCTTCGTTCCAAATAAATGATATCCCCCCTCATTAATTCAACTATTCATTAGCCTTCTTAGAATAATCTACTAGCCAACATGGATAAATGCCTATGTTGTTGGTTTCATATCTATCAACCTAACTATTCATTTGATTCTCTTAAAATATATTCTCTATAGCATGAGTTCCTATCTCTTCTTGATTTGTGTTTCCCCCAATAATGTGGTTAATGAAATTTTCAACCTCCAACAAACTCTTTTTTGAGGAGGATCCAAGGTAAAATATCACAAATGGAATATTGTGGCTTAGTACAAAGTTTGTTTTCCTAGATTTCAAGGGGGTTTAGGGGAATTCACACTCTCTAATCCAGCAACATGCCTTTTGGGAAATAAGGAATGGGAGTTCACACTCTCTTATGGGATGATGATTCACAACAATGCCTAAATCTCAGAATATTTCCCACCCTTTAAACTAATGGTAAGCTGGTCTTTTAATTTTGATCCCTTTCCTCTACCACTGACCAATAGAATACATGGGTAGATAAAGCTAATTGTCCCAATCCCTTTCATGAATTCTCTTGAGATGACTTCTGGTAGGATATTCAATCCTAAAATCTCACCTCTGACTCTGGATATGACATTATTTTCTAGGTATATTAAAATCATGATATGGACATCCTCAGAGAAGCATACTCCCTCTTGGAATATTTCAATAATAATCCAGGTGATTGCATATTGATACAAATTTGGACTCTATACATTTCACCAAAAAATTTTACTTTTCTTTGGCTAGTTGATCAAGGAAAAATCCTCACTTGGGATCATCTTATCAAATGGGGATTTGAAAGACCCTCACATGTTTTCTCTACCATAATAGAGAAGAATATTTGGATCATATGTTCATTCCTTAATCCTTCATCAATTCCCTCTAGGATAGAGGTGCCAACACATTCAAACAATAGGATCACAACAGAGATAGCATTGTAGAAACCATTTCCAATTGGAGATCTTAGATCTTAGAAAAAAACATTGTAAATTGCATTTTACAACTCTTCTCAAGATTCCCCCTCTAAGACATTGAAAAAAAAAATAGATGTATATTTCAATACTCGTATTTTCATCGTAAGGAAATTTGGAAAAAAAATAGTCCAACATACATGAAACCGTTTTTCTCCAACCTTGGACAATGTACAACTGGAAAATCCAACCTGCAATCATGTCTATCTTTCATGCTTGGGTCTTTTTATATCAATAGGATTCATCCTTTTCTAATACATATCAATGCTATGTTTCTATTCCCATCTCCCGGTCCACTCCAAAATCTAATTTCATGAAACTTAATTTTGATGGTACAAGCAAAGGGAACCCTAGGAAGATTCATTTTTATAGTCAAATTAAAGGGGGATATAACCATGTAAGAGGACCAACGTAAAGGTATTTTCCATCGAATTTTCATTTTGGTTTTGTTCTATATTCTATTAATGATGAACCTAGATCTGTTAAAGGGGTAGTTAATTCTAAAGAGTGCATACTCTGAAGAAGGACATGGGAGAATAAATGGAGTCCTCGGAGAAAAATAAGGATGTGGATTTGGTCGAATTTCTTAATGGAAGGAAACCTATCATAAGAAAATGGGTGTTCCAAAATTAATTGAACGCAAATAGAAAAATTGAGAGGTGTAAGGCTCAATTGGTAGAAAAAGGTTATTCTTAGGTAGACGAAATTGAATTTTGTTAGATATTTCCCCTGTTGAAAAATTGAATAGATTATATTATTATCGTATCTTGATATGGAATTTGATATGGAGGTAAAACAAATGGATGTAAAACCAACGTTCCTACATGGGGACTTGGAAGAAAAAATCTACATGATGCAACTTGAATGTCACAGTAAATCGTAAGGATGAGCTAGTATTCAAGCTAAAGAAGTCCCTTTATGGTTTAAAATAATATACAAGAATATGGTACTAGAAGTTTGACCCATACATTTTGGGAGTAGGATTTGTGATGAGAAAACTTGATCACAATGTTTATTGCAAGTAGTTTGGAAAATAATTTTTATGTAGTGTTGTATGTCAATGTCATGATTTTGGTTAGAAACAACATGGAGTTTATCAAAGAGGTGAAATAACAACTATCCTCCAAGTTTTAAATGAAGGATATATGTGATTCCAGTTTAATGTTGGGGAAGAAGATTAAGAGAAATCATGTTGAAAGGAAACACTAGTTGAACCATAGAAAATATGTTGAGATAGTACTACATAGGATTAATATGCAGGAATGGAAACTAGTAAAAGTCCCTATTCTTGTAGGTGTTAGATTATCTACAAAATAGTATCCCAAGGCTAAAAAATAAGAAGAAGATATGTTTATATTCCTTATGGTAGTGGAGTTGGAAGTTTTGTGTATGCCATGGTATGCACTAGACCAACCATTTCCCATTAAGTGAGATTTTTGAGCAGGTATATGGAAAAATCAAGAAAGGAACAATGGATAGTTGTAAATAGGGTGCTCAAGTATTTGCATGGAACTAAAAATGCTACAATATGTTATCAAGGAATCTAGCTAGATATGAAATAATGTTGAATGTACATGTCCTTTTTTATTTTCACTGGGATGGAAATATGGATAGTATAAGATCTACAAGTGGGCATGTTATTAACATATTTGGACATGCTATCATTTTGATGAGTAAGAAAAAAGTTACAGTGGAACTATAAAACTATAGAAGTTGAATACATGGAAGCCACTCATTCAAGTATAGAGTTTGTCTGGTTATGGAAATTTTGTTTGGGAATTGGGTTTGAACAACAAGCTATGAGTTTATATTGCGATAGTCATACTGCAATCTTCCTGGGAAATAACACTACATATCACTAAAAACTAGAGCATATTGATGTGCAATATCACTTTGTAAGATACATGGTTGAAATAAAGGTGTTTCTAGAGAAAGTAGATACTTTGGAGATTGTTGCATGTTCATTAAAAATGTATGGGAGTAATAATCATTTTTCTTGGCATAAAGAAGAAATTGGCATTTGTGTTTACTTCACTACTTAATTTAAGGTCTTTCAGGATGAGGGTGAATCGTTCATCAAAGACCTTGATTTCAAATACTCAATGAAATTTAATAAAAAAATAAATATACATGATTTCCTCATTAAATTTTGTTTGTTATTATCTTTAGAGAGATATTAATTTCTTTTTGTTCGCATTTGTTGTATCTTCTACACCACCATTCCTCCATGAATAATGAAAGAGAAAATAAGGATCTAGCTTAAATTATTTCGATAGTCTATGCGAAATATTTTGGGGGAATACTATCCCTTTGTTGGAATATTAAGATATGTTGATATGGGTAAGCTCATTGTGGGATATTCTCATGAAGTGGTTCTTTATGTAGAGGTTGGTGTAGATATTTCCCTGGAATACTTGGGAGATCTCTCTCCACCTATGCCTCGTGGTTTGGATTTTATAAAGAACATTATGGGATTGTATACCATCACAAACTCTCCAAATCTTGTGTTTGGGGTTGGTAATTGTCAATATCAATTTTCTTGTAAAACATAACCATCATGGCCAAAAGCATATTTAATAATAATAGTTTTATTAATATTCATTAGCCAACATAACCATTTGAATGATTTCTATATTTTCCTTTATGTGTACATCATATAAAATGTATTTATGTGCCATTTAAAATAAAACTTATAGCACTCCTTTACTTACTAGGCCATTTCCTATTTACTTGAATTGCCTTTATTTCTTCTCAGTCTCCAAATAATAACTTGACATTGAAGAAAAACCTTTATTTTTGTGCCAATTTGACGAAACTGACCAAAAATGATATGCTAGAGAAAAGTGTGTGTAAAATCTAGAATAAAATTATAGAAAATCAACAACATTTAAAAATAAAATAAAATCACAAAATATCTAATATTATGAACGATTCCGTTAAACTTATTTTCATGGAGAAACTTCAAAACAATCGGCATAAGTTATTGGATAGCGATCCTACTAGTAATAAATACTTAAAACTCATAATGAAGGTTATTGAAGAATTGTATCTTTATGATAATATGAAGAAAATACTTATTTCACACAACTCTCTGATACCTTCCATTTATGGATCCCCAAAGATCCATAAGGAAAGTTCTCCACTAATACCTATTGAAAACACTTCTAGGTCCCCAACATGTTATTTGGCCAAGTTTCTTGTGGTAAATCTTAATAATTTACTAGGAAAACTCAGTATTATATAAAAGACTTGACCCATCTTGTCAACAAGCTCAAGACTATGAAAATGGATGAAAAACAATTCGTGTTAGCTTCAACATGGTGTCCTTATTCACAAAAATTTCAGTAGGACAAGTGATACAAATTGTAAGGGATATCACAAATCATGAAATAATAAGTTCGATATAAGTATGTCTTAACTCCACCTAGTTCATTTTTAGCAAAAGTATTTATAGACAACTCAAAGAAATAACAATGGGATATTCTCTCTCCCCAATGGTTGCTAGTATTTACATGAAGTGTTTTTAGAAAGAGGCCCTTCAATTCTTCATTTTGTGTCTGAAATGGTGGTTGTTACTTGTGGACAACACTAATGAAAATTGGATACATGGTAAGGAAAAACTAAATAAATTTCTACACCTCCTTAATAGCATATCTAAGAATATACAATTCATGGTGGAGGTAGAATAAGAAAAAAATATCATGTTTGTAGATGTCATCTTCAAAAGGAACAATGATGGCTATTTAAGTCACCAAATTTCTCAAAAAAAGATGCACATGGATTGATATATGCATGCAGACTCCCACCAATACCTAACCCAAAAAAATTACGTAATTAATAGTTTAATTGCTCATTATTTAGGCTATGTCACAAAGACCATCATAAAGGAGAGTTGGACCATCTGTTCTAAGTTTTCAAAAATAACTGGATATAAATATAAACAAATTAGGCATGGCATCCAAAACATTCAAACAGGTCCAAGAAATAGGCATAATAGTGAAGAAGAAATAGGGAGCATTACACTTCCATACATTAAGGGAAATACAAATAAAATAGCTCAAACATTGAGGAGAAATAATATTAAAGTAAATTTCTTCCCCCAAAACACCATTAATAAATATGTGCACCTAGCCAAACAATATATGGATCCCAATAGGAATTTTGGAGTATACATTATTCCCTTCTCTTGCGGAAAAATATATATAGGAGAAACTTATAGAGCTATTTGTGTTAGGATAAAAGAATATTATGCTAATATTTGGAAGAAATGCATAAATAATTCTTCCCTTCTTGAACACTTGTTAGATACTGGACACCAAATCTATATTGAAAACCCTAGAAGCATCACAAGTGAAGAACATCACATAAGGAAAAAAATTAAAGAAGCACTCGAAATTAAAAAACATGAAGATAAATTAACTTCAAGATAACAATGTTGAATTAAGTTATAAGTGAAAGCCACTTATCAATATCATTAAACAAAACATGAGGATGGGATATTCACCTAGGACGACCTAAATCTCATTATTTCCAGCATCGAAAGACATCAATTATGAATGTATTGTTGTTCTCTCATTCCCGAATCAACACTTATTAGGACATATTCTTTCTTGTAGTTTAATTGAGTTTGTCTATGAACCAATTTATATATCTATAACATAAAGTGAATTTGGGAAGTGAATATTCCAAAAAGTATAGCAATTGGGACCTAGAGTTAAACAAAAAATATTAATGTCCTCTTGGATTACATAGAATTCAACTACCCACCCAATGAAATTTGTAAACTTGTGTCCCAATTCAAACAATGATTAAATAGGTATAAATATGAGTTCAAACCAAAAAAAAATAGAATGAAACCACTATAGCATACAAATTTCAAAAATATGAATCCTTTTCATCTCTTCTAGTCACTCTCCAATGAGAACAAGTCACATGGAAGAAAAACCTTTATTTTTTGCCAATGGGATGAAACCAACCACACCCCACATGATATGATATAGAAAAGTGTGAATAAAATATAGAATAAAATTATAGAATATCAACAAAATTTATAAATAAAAGTAAATAAAGGAATTACTTTTTCACTATTTCCATAAATTTCTCCTCCTCTAGAAACTTCAAAACATGTAACATAATTTCTCCACTGCGGATAGAAAAATTTGCACTTACCATAGATTGACCTTTTCTCTCATTTAACATTCTAATAAAATCCTTTAATCATTATTTCCAACCATACGTATGTGTACCATATATTTTATGCATAAATATTAGGACTCTCGAAACAAGTTAATCCTTGATCCTTGAGAAAAGGGAAAATCTCACCTAAGATGAATTGCCAAGACTTTAGATACTCCAAAAAGGGATCTTTTGTCTAGCGCTAGCATATTAATCTTTGAGAAAATGGAAAGTCTCACCTAATATCAATGGCGAAAAATATTTTACATGCAGCAAAGTAATAAATGTTGCGGTAGCAGCACTGTAGGCCATTGGATCTCAAACAAGTTGAGATCCAACGACCTACAGTGTTGTCGATCCAACATTTATTACTCTGTTTCATGTTGAATATTGTTCACCAAGATGAATTTCCAAGCCTTTATATTTATGGAAGGAAGATAATGAATGAAAATCACAACCATTATAACACTTGATTTGAAAAAAGAAATGATTTTTTCATAACGTTCACTATTAAAATTATATTATACTATTAATTATCTATACCACCTTCATGGTTAGCATTCATTATAGTAAATAAGCCAAAATGACAATGGAAGAATATAATGAAAAATCCATAGATGAAAATGTAATATAAACAGAATAAACAAATATTGAAATGGAGACATCATTCATTCATATTCGTCATCAACAACAACATCATTATATATGTTATTATAGTGCATAAAGACACCATTAAAAAAACCAAAATCTATATGGATTTATATCACAAAGTTTTTGTAGGATTCACTACATATTTATACTTGTATCCTTAGGTAGTAAAGTTCCTCAAGGTCATTTTCATATTACTAGCATTGTATATACAATATGTTAGTCAATTGTTTCAATTTTCAGCCTTCTACAACATTTTGGAATTCAAATGAAAAATTGAGATGCATTTTTTTGTTCTTTAAATATTTCCTCCCAAAATCTTTATATTCTTTTATTAGTTCCAACAAGTTCCATGTATAGGTGGCACAATGTGGATCCTACTATATGTAGAATCAGTGCCACCATTCCTTCATAAAACAATTTTAGGGTCTAAAAATGCCTAGAAATGCTTGTTAATTTGTCTTAGATTCAAATATGGTCATCCTTCTCTATATTCACCCCAAATAAAGGGGTCAACTCTTTAACAATTTGTACTGGACCTTTTCTTGAAACAACTTGCGACTGCTTATATAGTAGTAATTTGGCTTTGATAATGACATTTTGATCCCTCTCTTTATTTGGAATTGTAGATTTAGTGATTTGAAATTTTTTTCAGTGTGTGTTCATAAAATTATTGATCCTTTACAACTCTCAACACTTCTCTTTCGTGTAAGTAAATAAATAAAATAACTCTTCTAGAAACCTGGGTCACATTTTGAGTTATATTGTTCATTTATTTCTTGAGCTTGTTAATCTTGTCTTTCTTTTCCTAGTGGAATGTAGGATATATTGTAGACGCCACTTTAACATGTAAAATCCAAATTTCTTTATACAATCTATTTGTTTTTGATATAATTTATCTCTTGATTTTGGGTAAACCTATGATGGAAGAGTAATCTCATATCCATCAGTGTGTTGCAGAGTATAAATGGAAAACAACATTGACACACAAAATGAGATATATATTTTTCAGATTCCCATCACACTAATTTCCTTATGTTGAATATATAGGTCTAAAATATATGAAGTATCCTTAGCTAATTTACGCTCATCTTCATATTCCTCTCTCTTACTCTTCTTTGTCGGAGATTGTGTTGGATTCTCATAACATACAATAGTGAGTAGTTGCATGAAATGATTTGCACCATTCTTGTACACTTCAAATACATTTCCTTTAGATACTTTATTGTATAGAACTCATTCTCCATATCTTTGAAGTATTTACAAATCATATTTAAAATAGACATTTCATGTTTCATCCAATTACAATGTTGTGGAAAAGTCTTCACATGAACATAACGATTAACTATTGTAGAAAACCAAACATATCCTTCAATTATTTTGTCTACTATAATGCTTAATTCGGCTTCATTGAGGTCATGCACTAGTACGAAAAAATTAGAACCATGTTCTTCTATTTTTTTTAACAAAATCATATTGCTTGATGCTAATAGGTGACCATTCTAGGGAACTACTTTTATAAACTTCTAAGACAATAAGGAATTCACTCCACAAATCATCTAATATCAAGACAAGAGTCATCTAGTCTTTTAGGTTGTCATTTCTTGATTTGGATTTATGTGAGAATGAAATGAAAGAGAATATATATTCACATAAAAAAATATATGGAAATAAACACAATGATATAGTAAACTCATATTCTATTAAATGAATGAAACATAAAAAATTTTAAAACAAAAGAAGCTACAATGGTGGTATATATATCTTTGAGAAGAGATGTGGTGGCTATTCTCATTTGTGACAAATCGAATACAAAAGGAGGTCGAAGGGCCTTATATCATAAATTCTTGGAGAGGCAAAAAAGCTAAACTTAACCCTAAGAGATGAATCATCATAATGTTTGTGGCCCCAAAGTGGTTAGTTGAACACTCAACTTCTTGTGGTCATAACTTTTGCATACAATCTCCATTTTGTGCGAATGTTACCCTATTGAAAGGTATACCAAATATATAACACTTTCTAATGGGAGCCAATGCATTCTATTGGAAACCATCTCCCCGGGCCGAATTTCCAAAAAAAGTCGTTTAGGGCCTCTAGATGACCCCGAATGTTTGGAACCTGAAAAACCATAGAGAACTTAAAGAAAATTGCCAAAATGGAAAAATATTATGAGTCAGTGGAATAGGTGGGTGGAAACCTATATCCACCTGGATCAATACTTCGCCCTTAGGAAGCAATTTTCTCCATTACATTGAGTTCCCCCATCAAATAGGGAAACTTCTACTGAACTTGACTCTTGGTGAGCTACTTTCTTTAATGGAGTAGCTGGCATGCTTTAACAGTCCGATATAATTGGATCTTCTGTTGTGGGCACCCTTAACGTGTGTGTCCATGATCCAATCAATAGTGGCTTGTTCCAAGAAGTAGGGATTAATATATGTAGGTGTTAATTGTTCTTCCAATGATGAGGTGTCCAACAGTGGTGGAAAATATGGACGAAGGATCTCCACATTAAATACTGGGTTTAGGCCAAGGAATGCTTAATTTGAAGGAATTGTCACTAACTTCCTTAGTGATGATGTATGGACCATATCGAAGTGGACGAATCTTGGGATGTGATCCTCTTAGCCTCTCTTTCTACAAATGCATGACAAACCTTATCCCCCACCTCAAACTTGTGTGGAACCTAATGTTGGTCATGTTGTTGCTTGTACTTAGTATTGAAATTTTCCAAAATGTGATGGAACTATTGGTAGATGTGCTAGATTCGTTCAAGAAATCTATTTTCCTTATCAGCCTCAGCATATCCATGGGAAGATTCATCATGTGTGGATGCAATGGGAAAAGCTACATCAATTAGGGATAGTGGTTGGAAAGCCAGGCACACCTAAAAAGGGATATGACTAGTACATCTATGAAGAGCTCTATTATAGGTATGGTGAACATAAGGAAGGATCTCATCTCATGTGTGGGGATGTTTAGAATTATACATTTTCAAAATATGCACAGTCATCTAGTTGACTAAATCTGTTTTCCCATCGATCTAAGGGTAGAGGGAAGTCTATTTGGTGAGATTGGTATCCATCAATGTCCACAGACTAAACCAGAATGTGCTCAGGGAAATGTTGTCATGATCTGAAATGATAGTTTTTGGAAGCCCAAAATGAACAAAAAAATGCTTGAAGAAGAGCTTAGCAGTGGCTTCGGCAAATATTCTCTTCTTGCAAGCTATCGGAATGGCCATCTTAGAAAAGCAATCAATGACCACAAACACATAGTCATTTCCATTGTTATTTGAAGGTAGTCCTGACATGAAATCCATGGATATGGATTCCCATGGCCCATTAGGAGTGGGAAGAGTGATCTACTAACCTTTCTTTTTGATGGTCGATTTTGCAATGGTGTAGGAAATGTAGGATTGAATATATCATCCAACATCTTGTTAGATCTTGGGCCAAAAATACTTCTATAATACCATTGTTTGCTTCTCAATGCCAATTTTCCCTACCACGTGACTGTAATGTGCTCCCCAAATCATCTTTTCAAACTTGCTTGAAGGAACATAGACATGGACCATGTGACATAACAATACTTCTTAACGATGAATGTCTTTTGGTGTTCCTACACATAAGGCTTGATAGATGGGAGTGAACACAGGATCACTATCATATAATTGAGGCCACCCATGACCACAAGAGTTGAGCATTATGGTTAATGATGCTATTGAAGGTCAACTAATATAATACGAGACTCAATTGGTGTTTCCCTTCTTTAATTTAATGTTCAGGTCGAACTTCTGCAATTATGTGGAAAAAATTGGTCATTCTATAACTTTCCTTGGGTTTGCATGAACTACAAGGGCTTGTGATCAGTGTAGATATCCGTTTATTTTCCAAGGAAGCAATGCTTCCATTGGCGACATGATTGGACAATGAAGTACATTTCCTTATCATAGGTGGGTTACTTTTGGACTGTATCTAAACGTTTCTCAAAATTATATTCCACTTAATGGCCATGCTAAGTGAGTGTCACACCAACGACATAGTCTGAAGCATCTATCTCAATCTCAAAGGGTTGTTGCAGATATGGTAAGGTAAGGAGGAATGTTGAATATAAGTGTTTCTTAGCTCCTCAAATGTGTGTTATTATGTATTGGACCATATGGAATTGGCCTTAGATCCACCTTTGGTCACTTGGCTAAGGGACCATGCAATATTATAGATCCCAACACAATTCTGCGATAGAAGTTGGCAAGGCCTAGGGAACCACAAATCTCTATGAGATTCATTAGGGTAGACCAGTCATGAATGACTTGGATCTTGGATGAATCCACATGAACACCATGTTCATCCATGATCTATCCTAGACAGTGAACCCTTTTCATGCCAAATGAACACTTCTCTAGATTGACATATAACTTTTGTTGTCACAGGGTGTTGAGGACCTAGTGGATATGCTATAAATGTTCATCCTATGTTCTATTGTACATGAGGATATCATATATATATACGACCAAAAAGGAATTAGTGAATGGACAAATAATGTCATCGATCATCCTCATGAAGGATTTTGGAGAATTAGTCAAGCCGAAAGGCATGAGCAACCACTTAAAATGGTCTACCTAATATTTCAAGAAAGTCTTCTAGACATTGGTCTACTCAATTGGAACTTGATGATAACTGGACTTGAGATCAATATTGTTGAAATATTTCCCCCCCTTGAGTTATTCGAGGATATCGTCGATCTAGAGAATGAGATATCGATGCACACTATTATCTTTTTTAGTTTTGGGTAGTCAATACAGAGTCACCATGTCCCATGTTTCTTTATACCAACACAATTGGGCTCCCATAAGGTGAGGGGATGGGTCAAGTGTGCCCCTTTTGGATTAAATATTGAATCTCATGTTTGATTTCTTCATTCTCCATGAGGGAAAAGCTGTATACCAACCCATTAGGTAAAAATGTATCAGATATCAAACAAATGGAATGCTTGACCTACCAACATACTAGAACCTCAACAAGTGTGGTGAAGATGTTTGTGTATGTTTCCACGATCTTGTCCACCTATTTTTGTTTTGTAGAGGGGTTCTCAGTGTAGGTGGTCGATGTTGTTGTGATATTTTTATCACCCTTAGAAAAAAAATGAAAGTACAAATTTCCATGTCTTGAGATTACCTTTCTACACTTATTCACTATGATGAGGGACACTATAGTAGTGGGAGTGTCTCTGGTATCTAAGAGAGTTTCATTCCCAAATTAATAGCTACACTATGAGGTATATACTCATACACAACTTGATTTTTCCACATATATGTTTGTCCTAATAAAGTCACAAAATTCAAGAAGGGAAACATCACACATTACCTCATCTTGGAAGGGCTTGATGTCGTAGGAGAGGTGACACTATTTACTGACGTGGATGTATTGAACCTGGCTCATCCAATCAATGTTCTAGGGTTTAAGATGTGGAACCATCATAATCTTTAATATTTGGAAAACCTAAACCAATATGAGGTTATTCTTACTACCACTTTCAACAACGAAATATAGAGGAGTCCCCTGCACCCATAATTGTGAATGGAAGAGGCACTCCCCTTCTTCTGGCTCCTATTACTCTTTCGGCTATATCTTTGCGGTTTCAATGGTGGAACTAGGTTCCACATCAATGATATTATTTACCCTTTATTTCTCTACATTAGTCTTTGATTCAGAGTCTGGATCCAGGGATTTTTTCTAAGCCAACAATGATTGTTTTGAGCAGCATTCATTAATGTTGTGCCAGGGGATTTTGTGGAACTCAAACCACTTTCCAGTTTCCTTCTTTGAGCTCTCATTAACCTTCTTTTCCTGTGTCTTGGAATGGTTGTTAGGACTTTTGTCGTCCTTGTTATATCATTTAGTTTAGGAAATAGGGACACTTTTTCTAGTCTTATGTTGTTTATTTGTAGACCCAAAATATCACTTATTCTTTTGCTTAAACTTTTGATTGATCTTGAAAACATATCAATATGATACTACTAATGAGGATATGTCTAGGAAATACATCTACGACTGAATGACACTATGCATGCCACTATGGTACTTTAGAACCGAGTCTCATTCATAGTCTCTAATACCTAGCTTTGAGCACAAGGTATGAAATAGATTGGTATACTATGACACTATTTGGTCTCTTTTGTGGCACAATGTCATCCATTGGGTGTATATGTCATCATAGTTTCTAACAGGGTATAATTCCTGTTTTACTAAATCAACAAAATAAAACAAAGTAGGTTCATGAATATTTCATATTCATCCCTCACATGCCTCTTGCAGTACTTTTTCCACTAGTCTTTGATATGGGGGAGGGACTTAAGGTGCATGCAGGTGACTTTTGCGTTGTTGGAAAAAATTTGAATAGAGAAATAACCCTATAACAAAATCAATTATGTTTCCAAATAATATACATCTATATTTCCTTCAAATAAGGGGATGTCGAAGTTAAATTTTAGCTCGAAGGGAGTCGCACCCCCCAAAAAATTGCTCATTCAAGGTGCATCCACCATTGCAGAAATTCTTCAAAGGATATAAGAGAAATTATCCATCACTTCACTCCTCTATAACGTGAGGGATTCCTCGAGAAATATTTTATGAGGATCTCTTGCTCCATCTCTCTTTTCTTCTCCCACCAAGTGAGGCTTCTTGGGCTGACTAGAGGTATTTTCTCCAAGATCAACCATTTCAAGACCCAACTCTCGATATTCTGATCTCATCAGGGACATGCACTAAGAAACCAAAAGATCCCAAGGATATGATACCATTATTTTGGATTTATGTGAGAACAAAATGAAAGAGAATATAGATTCACATACATAAATATATGCCAATAAACACACTGATATAGTAAAGTCAGATTCTATTAAATGAATGGAACATAACAAATTGTAAAACAAAAGCAACTCAAATGGTGTTAGTTATATCTATGAGAAGAGATGAGGCCACTCCACTCATTTGGGAAAAGTTAAATACAAAAGGAGGCCAAATGACCTTCCGTCATAAATCCTTGGAGAGGTAAAAATAACCCTGGGAAATGAACCTTCATAAATTTTGTGGCTACAAGGTGGTTAGTTGAACAATAAACTTCTCGGGGTCATAACATTTCCATACAATCTTTGTTTTGGGCACTCGATAGTTCATTGGAAAGGTCTATCCAAGATATAACAAATTTCAAATAGGATAAAATGTAGCTTTATCCCCATTGAAACAGCAAAAAACATCATTTACATCCTAAAAATGTCACCAGAAGTTTGGAAACTAAAAAGCCATAGAAAATTAGAAGAAAATTGCCAAAATAGACAACTATTTTCATGCAATGGAATAGGTGGGTGGCCACCTATATCCATATGGATCATTTCTTGATGCATAATATATATATATATGCTTATTTACAACATTCTACAAACAAATAAGTTTGAAGAGTGAAACAATTTAAAATTGCAAATCAAATTAGATAATAATGAAAAATAGTTCTAAAAAAATTAATTTATACCTTCCACCCAATGAAACCGATGGGCTCTTTCCCAAACCATGATGGTATATTATTGTAAGCCCGTTTATATCCATTTCCTTCATTACTTGATCAATGAAACGAATGTGAAGGAATTCCTTGTTATCCGTGTTATAAAGATTTGAATCTTGCACCAGTTCATAAATGTTCCCTATGGAACATCTATATGAAGAAAGTGAGCATTGCATAAACAATACCTAGAATGAAGTGCTTGATATTTAGAAATTTCAATTCTTTTCTTTTGATCTATTATAGTATGTTGGTCATCAAAGATAAAAAAACTCAAGGGCTATCATTTCAACTTTATCTTCACTTTTAGGCTCTTATAGAAATTCTATCACAATGTCGAATGATAAGAAGGTAGTGACTTTGAGTGTTGTTGTAAATGTTGTAATAAGTTATAAAACAAGATTGGCTACTTGTTCCTTGTTTAGTTTTTTGATATTGCGAATTCATAGCTTTTATTTCACATCTATTGATATAAATAATAAAACTCTCATTGAATAAAAAATTCTTAATATGTTCCTTTTAAATTCCTTCTAATTACTCAAATCTCTTACTCGCCTTCTGTATGATGGCCTTTGAAGGAATTCCCTTCAAATCCTTGAAAGTTGGTTTACTAATATCCTTATCTAAATCACCAAAACAAGGTCTTCTAAGAAGCATTAACTTTATTATAATGATGAATTTTGTGGGTTTTCTCATCATATGTAATATAGAAAACGATTGTTCCAACACAAGAATTTTCTTAAAACAACTAAAATGTCATTTTTTTAATTCAGTTGACTTGCTTGTACCTAACTGATTTTCTCCCTCATAGGATGGTAAAACCAAACCTTATTTTGTACACGATACCCTGTCTGTGAATATATATTGTTTCATAATATTTGGACAATAATTACAGACTAAACAATAAGTTTGCAATAGAAATAAAGTGTAATTTTAATTACCTCCACTTGGACACACAACATGTCATCATTGATAACATCTATAGATGTGACCATGCCAACAGAAACACTTGTTACCTCCTCTTCCACACAAAAAAATATATAAATTTGGGTAGAAAATGAACAAGTGGACCAACTCAACATACCAATCTTGTTGAAATTATCCAATATTGTGTTCCAATGTTACCTGGAGAAACAAAATTTTGTTAAATATGTCAAGAGTTACAAATCTCGACATATTTCACCTACAATTAACTAGTAGTATTTTGTTAAATATAAAATAATGTGAAAATAAATTTAATATCAATTAACGTAAAATTTCATACATGTCTTATATAAAACGTTACATAATATGGCATAGACAGTTTATAATATGAGAATACCATCACCCACAAAAATATAGTGATTGAGGAAATGAAAACTGACTAGTTATGCATATCCACCTCCATAAATAATATATGATTGAAAAACTAATGAATTAGGTATCATGATATGACCCATGGAAGGTCATATATGAGGTTAAATGTACATGATATGATCCAAAGTAGGGCATATATGGGGTTATATGAGGGTAAATGTATAGATATATATATTGATGTAAATTTATATGTAATAGAGGTCGGTTGTAATGAAAGGGACATAATGAAGGGATCGCATGTGTAATGAGTGAATCAGTATATATAGAGGTAATATAGTATTTGTAGATAAGAGGTGAATATATTTTGTGAATGTCTTGGGGTGATTGTAGAAGGCCCTCATCTTATTTAAGGAGTTATTATGTTGTAATGTCCCCCAAAATCGATTTTTTTTATAGGCTAGTAAAAACTACCTAGACGGAACATTATTCACTTATGAAACTAATCATACACTTCATGTACCACTGCTTATTCGTAAGCTGTCCTTACATTCTATCTTTTACATTCAGTCATTATTTTTAATGTATTTTACTTAGGAAATCATATTGTTGTTTACTTCTTACTATTATGTTTATACTTTTGTCGCTTATGTGTCGTCACTGGTTTAAATGCTTTGTCCTTTCTGCATAGTCGCATTTGTTAATGATAAAGTCCTAACTTAACTTTGTTTATCGAAACAAAGTGGGAGGAGTGGCAGGACTTGTTCTCCCATGATAGTTTGAGAGGTAAAGGTGTTTACTTGTTCGCATGCTCACTTAGTTCTCTGAACTAAGACACCTGTGTTACTTCATATGTAGTTCATACTTTGCAACGGGGTCTTGTCTAAAGCATATTGAAAGTCTTGATATTAAAGAACATACTGCGGATTGACTTTGGTTCTTTACTGACTCAGAATTATAACTAGGCATAAATCCTATTCTCACCACTTTAGCTATCACTGCTAAATTTCATGTGCATTACTTATGCTTCCTTATGGTTTTGTAACTCTTCATTTTACATCTTGGTATTAATTATGTTTTATATTTATTTTATTAAAAACTATTAACATATCCTGTGTTTTCTATGTGCAGGTTATTATCTTGGGCTAGATACATATCTTTGATTTTTATGAGCATTAATTGTTTATCATGGCATATGGAATATGCCATGTTCACTAAGCATTAATATGTGGGATTATTTGCATTGTATCAAGTTAAGGCTTTAACCTATGGTTCACCTGTTATTATGTCTTAAACCTATGGTGTATATATTATATTAATATATAAGTCTTGTGGTTGACTTAAGGCTAGCGTAGACCATACATGGACTATACACTTAAACCTTATCATTTCATTGTTCTAGACCTTGTTATATCATAAACATTATAATGTGTTACTTGTGATATGCTTAGGGTGGCGATATAACATATGGTTTGAAGCTTATATGATGGGGTTTAATGAGTGCATGGCAAAGGAGACCATTACCAAATCGACATTACCGTGACTATACCATACTGGTTTTTGGATTTGGTGGTGGAAACCAGCTGGTGCCATTAATGCACCTTGGCTTTTGTGGCACCATTCCCTTAGGATTGGCTCATGATGGTTTTTGCATTTCATTTGTCATTTTGGGTTTTCCTTGGCACTGCGCAGAGGTTAATGGAGGCGACCTTTAGACTAGGAAGGTAAGCCTTTCTTGGGGGTTTTCTTTCCTGCTATTTTGTTTTACTTTGAATCTCCAATCATGGTCTTACTTCTGATCATATATTCATTTGTTTGGTTGCAGGTGCCGAAGGATGATGAGCAGCGTGGCTCTAGCTCCATCGGGGTTTTGATCGTAAACGATAAGAAAGGTGAGGCTTGTCAACAAGATTACACTTATTCTCTCCCATCCTATCTGCATGGTTTTTAGTGGTTCGATGTTGGGTTTCTTTATGGGGTTTGAACTCACCTTCGAGCATGTAATGCTTAGGCTTGGGTTTTTAATTCATTGTTTCACTGGCTTTGGCCATGGAGTAAAATCGCATTTTTTTTGGCTCTGTGTATTAGTTTTGGGTTTGTAAATTGTAGATGGATTCGGTCTTTTGAGCCATGGGCTGCACCATTGCTTGAAATGGTGTCATAGCCCATTGGCATGCCTGTGTGGACTTCGTTTTAGCTTCTAATTGGGTTGTGTGGAGATACTGCGATGATGGCAATACTATGCAATGTAAATACCCTATGTTTTAATGAAATGGTCATGGGCTTTATGCTTATGGTGTGTGTGGAATTTATATTGCATTAATGGTTTATTAACAGGGTTTTAACAAAGGCATATGCCTTCATTTATGGTCTGTGTTTTGAGTCTTTAAATTTTCTGTAATGGCGACAACGTGAGGTAAGGATATGCCGTAAATGGCTTGAGCCTTTCCCATCGTGGTCGTGTTAACTTCACTGTGGAATTTCCATTTATATTTCATTTATTAGCTTATGAGTTGAATCATTAACGTAGTAGTTTAATTATTAAAACCATACTGTGTATTTATAATGGATAGGCCATGGCTTGGGTGAAAACTGCGCATGGTTTTAAATGGTTGATTATTGTTATGATTTCAAGGTTTAGTATATAATGTGGATATTCTATAAGGCACGGATTGTAGCCCACGATGGCCTTTGTCACTGTCAGTTTAGACTATTAAATGGACTTGATGTAAGTTTTACTTGGCCGAGGCCATGCTCACAGCATTGGGTGGAATACAGGGTCTTACGACCTCACTGTAGTGTGATGGTTTGATAAATGTTTATTTGAATAGCATTGAGTTTTAGTGAATGTAGCCTGCATACTTTATTGTACAGCATGGCCATTTTTTGGATGCAAATAAGCCCAATAGGGTTCGACTCTGTTTGGATGTTAATGTAATGCATTGTATTTTAATTTATAAAAAGGGTTGTGCTTGTATGCCCACATGATTCGATTCCTGTCCCTATTTGAAATACATGGGTTTATAATATGATTTCTATATTGTTTAATTCATTATGGGTATTTGTTTGATGAGTTATGTAATTTCATTTAATGTTAATATTCTTTATGAGGTGTTGTTTATGATGGATTAGATAAAAATGTGGGTGCTTTTATATATAAATATATGATCAGAGATTTGATATAGGACAACATGGATGCTCTCAATACCTCCTCTATTCATTTAGTTATGATGATGTTTATTTAACGGGATTGATTTGCTATTTAGTTTATAGTTAATGAGACATACATTGAAAGGTCTTAATGGTTTATTTATTCTTTGATTTAATTTATATTCTAGTTCTATTACTAAATACTTGTATTTAGTATTATGGTTTCATTATTGCTCTTAATAATTAGATGATTACTATCATAGTTCCTTTAATGGTGCTTTAGGTTGAAGCTAGTAATTATAGTTAGTTATATGAATTCCTCCTTTTGAACTAGTTTGGAAATAAACTTAAGCAAGCCTCTCCTGACAAATGAAATATGTCAGTAGAGTAATAATCCTAGAGAACGATTTCTTAGTTACTGGAAATCAAATCCTAGTTTATAGTAAACATAATCTGAATACTGAAGTAATTACAGAAACAAACTTAAATGTGCAATCCTAGTAATATACAACATATGATAATATTTACAGCCTAAGGGTAATATTTAAGAAATAAAAACCATAGCAGGTTCTAACCAGAGAATAAAACACATAAGGTTAGGAGATGCATTGGAATCATTTACCTAGCATAACCAGCAATTAATCTAGTAGATAGAATAGACAACCTAGGGTTACAATTCAAGAATTGTATACACCCTAGGAGATATAGACAGAACCATCATTTCTAGGGTTAGAAATATATAATGAACCTTTACATAAAGCAACCAACATTTATACTAGAAATGAACCTGACATACTAAGAACTCATACCTTTAGTTTTGTAAAGATCCTTTAATGGCTAAACCTACACACTTTTAAATAACCAACATTAACAATTTAAGATAGGTCTAACCTCTAATTTTGATGACCAAATCACTTGGGAACTACCACATTCCTCCCAACCATGACCCAGAACCGTTCCTAGTTTTAATTCAGATCCCCCCCGAGCTGGAATCCAACATGCAAGTAGCTTAGAGATACTAAGTTAAGGTTTCCTATTTGGTGTATCAGATCTGGAACAGTTCTCCTTTTCCTTCCGGGAAATGTTTCTTCAAGAATTTACTTGAGAGAAAACAAGCAGAAAATGAATCCTCTAATGATAGATCAGGACCCCAATTCTTTCCATGGCTTGAGCATTTATAGACAGACTTTTCAGTCAAAGGGACTGTTAAATCAAGAAACCTTGGTTTATNAATATTTTAACTTAGGAACTTTCTACTAGTTCCTAGTTGGACTTTCATAGACATTATACTATTTATTAATCTTTAATAATAAATAATAATTGATGGATCCTCTCTTCCTTCTTTCATTTATTTGTATTATTAATATATTTAATTCTTTATACATACCATGTATAAAGTACATAATAATATAACACTTTGTTAATTTTTTTCTTTAGGCATCATATACCATGATCCCTAGACTTAATGATGGTTCTTCATTAAGGTAAAGTACGTATATGGTTTAGGTCTACTAGGCTAGGCAAATCTAAACATCCTTGCATGTTGGATTTCCCTCGTATAATGTGGTATCTCTTCAGTACTTTGATGAGAATACAAAAATTCGAAATTTCATTTAATCACTTATAAATAAGTATGATGAGATCAATATTTATCTCGAGTCGTTTTCACTTGGAAGTTATTAAATTCTTTTCAGTAACCCCTAGAGATTACCAAAGCCCATACTCAATGCTTTAACAAGGTGTTACAATTCAGTGCAATTCTAGAGCTCCTCACTCAATAGTAGTACTAGGATGTACTTGTACGATACACCTAGGGATACAATGGCCAAGGATCTGATGCGCCAGAGCTTATGCTCAACATCAACATGGAAGGATCTAGGGCTTATGCCCAACACATCCAATTATCTTTTCATGTGTTCCATAGCTTCTTGCTCAACACAAATCATCAATCACTCAAGTTCTCCAGATCTCCTCGCTCAACACAAAACATCTCATCAATCATGTGCTTCAAGGTCCATGCCCAAAACAAACAATCATATACATATATCATCAATAATTGGGTTAAGCCCAATATATAAAAGAAATAATCATGTTTATATCGAGTGGGGTGTTCAACCCAATATCAAAAATAAAACATCAATATAATCATCATAATCAGTAGGCACATGCCTATAAGTGTTAGGTCCAAAATTTGGGATATTACATATGTACAACTTATTTTATTATCTATATTGGAGTTGTGCTCCAAGTGCACATTGATGTATATGGTGTGTAATTTTGGTCTCTTGAGAATACCATTACCCATATATGATCCCTCTTGGATCATATTAGATCATTTGATGGCTTAATTTCCCCTTATTTGAACATAACACTATTTAAGAAGACAAAGTATCACATAATTAATTCTACCAGATACTAGTTGAAGGATTAGTTGATCCTTCCATTTGATAAAACTTGATGGGAACATCATCCTTTGACAAAGGATTGACCAGTACTTCCAACTAATACACCTCTATGGAAACACCATTCCTTGAGAAATGGTCGAATGATCATTCCACTAAATATCTTGAAATGTTAAGACAATCATTAACAATATGTGGGTCAATCTAAAGGAAGAAGTGTTGGAAGAATAATCTACTAGGTATGATTGGAGGGATATGTCGATAGTGGAATAAAATACCCCACAACAAAAATCCCATGATTTATAATGTTTTTAACGAAGGATCAAAAATAATTTCTATGGCCCTTGCTTTGATCATGACACAATTTTGGAGAAAGAAGTATTGTATGACTATTATATTGCATAATAGGGAAAGAAAGAATTTACCAATCCTTATAATCATTACACCCTAACAAGAACTCCATCCTTTAAGAAAGGACCATTCAATCCTTTCAACTGATACACCTCAACAAAAACACCATCCTTCAAGAAAGGATCAGTTGATCATTCCACCAGATACCTGAAAACCCTGAGACAATCTTTAACGATGTGTGGGTGAATATGAAGGACGAAGTGTTGGGAGACCAACCTCTAGGTACAATTGGAAGGATAGATTGATACTTGCAGACGATAGCTCTCAAACATAATACTGTGATTGAGAAAGTGATGTACAAAGGATTAGACAACCATTTGAAGATCCATGCTTTGAACATAATACCATTTTGAAGGACAAAGTACCTCATGACTAATCTACTAGATACTAAGGAAAGGACTAACTAATCCTTCCAATTGATATCCTTCGACAAGAACACCATTCTTTGAGAAAGTATTGATCAATCCTTCCATCTAATACTCCTAAGTGGAAACACCATATTTTGAGAAAGGATTGGACAATCATTCCACTAGAAACATAAAAACATCGAGACAATCATTAATAATGCATGGGTCAATATGAAGGATGAAGTGTTGGAAGAATAATATATGATTTCTAAAGAGTAGTTTAGCTTCAAGTACTACACATCTTTAGGAAATATTTAGGATATGATGCTATAACGCTCCTTAATAAATTAGCATATCAACTCTATTACATAAATTGATTCCTAATTCTTCTCAATGAGAATATTTGATTGTCTTAGCTTGAATATTATTTACATAATTAATCTTTAAGGTGCTTCCATCATCAGTTAATTTTTTTATTCATTGAACACTTACACTCTATTTATCTAGTCATATTTGGCCTCCTATGAGAGATGTTTTTAATTAAATTATACAGATGATAAAAACCATTACTGATGATGGTGTATGTGTAGAAGGAATATCTTTCTATCCTTACCATATTAGTTCTTAAATAAGTTATTTTATGGTACATATTGTTGGTCTTCTATTATTAGCTGTCTAATACATCGCTTTCTAGCATAACACTTATAAAACCATATGATATATTAGTTTTATTAATGTTTATTTGTATGGTTATGTTTCTATGGAGGCCCACGTGGGCAAATGCTTGGTGAGTGATATTTTTTGGTTATTTTATATCGTTTTAGGCATAAATTGGTTTTTAAATCTCCACATCTATATATCCAGTAAATTGATGGCTTGTTATTTCTTTTGTGCAGGGTTTTCAGCGCTCTAGGATAGATTCACGATGGCTGCACCAGCATATTTGGGGGCTTCGATCCACATTTTGGGTGTCTCTTGAGCTTTCATCGCCTTCCAGATGCCTCTGCAGATTTTTTAGGTGTTTTTTTACGGGATGCTATGTGTCTAAGGAGCTGTTACCCTCCATTTTTAGCAGTGTATGGATTTCAAGCAGTCTGGCAATGTCATTCCCGTCCTTGATCAGGACCCTAATTTTGGGCTCGATTTCTGAACAATCGGTTGGGAATTGTTCAAAACGGTTCGAAACCCACTTCACAAATGGCCCTATTTACCCTTACCCGCGGCCAGTTTTCAGAATTTCTGAACGAATGTGGAGAAATCCTTTCCGGAACAGACATGGTTTTGCCAGATTTGGTGTTGGCCGTTTTCTGGGTAGTTGCTCAAATCTCTGCATTCTCGGATGGATCCTGTCCATCTGTTCATGTATAAATAAAGCTTAAGAAGAGGATGTTGAAAAAGATTGTAATACTCCATTTTATTAATACAACCAGCGTTTATTCTCTTTACGGTTTCAATTTAGATCTGGAAGGCGTTGAGGGAGGGCCCCCTTCAGCACCAACCTTGGTATTTTGTCTTGTGTGTTTTGTAATCACAGGTTAATGTCTCTATTATTTGATATTGTTATATAGAATGCTGATAATGTTCCTCATATGAATGATTGCAGATTCTTAATTAATTGCAGTTGGTTTATTTTGTTGAATAGACTCAGGAACAGTTTTCATTTGATACCCTTTCTGGTTTCAGTGTGGAATGTGTGTTAATGGCCATGATCATTGTTTAGGGTTATTGTTTTTATGAATTGTGTGATGATTCGATTCACGTTTTGCTGTGTGAAAGATTACAAGTAAACTGATTTTTCATATTGTTTCTATTTGCCAGCATATAGTGAGACAGTGCTAGACTCTTTTTATTCACTCTTCCTATAGCAAAATAGCGATAGAATTTTCCTTTTATTGCCAGCAGATAGAGAGATAGCAATAGACTGTAAAATAGATTAAGGAATGGCGTGAGTTTAAATGTTTTCTTTGATTTCCAGTATACAGCGCAGTATTGGCAATTTGGTTGACTCTAGCTGTTGGAAATAGTTAATAACAGCTCATCCTTTTCACTTTTAAGTTTGTAGAGCTGTAGGGTAATTTTTGCTACAGCGTGGAAATAGTAAATGAACAGCTCATCCTTTTCATTTTCAAATTTGCAGAGCTGTAGGGTATCTTTTTAAAATTGCACAGCACTTGTGATAGTTTGTAGAAGGATTGAAGATTGGAATTTATAGAGTACATAGGGCTTTGATAATCTTTTGAACAAGTGAGTAAATAGGAAGGAATCAGGCTGCTTGAATTTGGAGAAGACCCTAGTTTATAATATTGCTTTCCTGAATTAACACCAGCTTCACAGTGTGCACATGCAAACCAGAACTATTGAATATTTTTCATACAGTCCTATTATTGATTAATGAGCATTGCTTGGATAACCTTGGCATTTTTTCTGTGTGCATTAATGTGCATAAATAAAACAGAGTATATTTGAATAATAATAACCAACCAAGCTTCATTATAACAGGCTGTGTGTTGACTATTTAAAGTCAAGAGATTACAGGTGTTACTCTGGCAATAATTTTAACAGTATTAGTGTGGAGTGAAGCATTAGTTCTCATAGGATTATAGTGGAGTTTTCAGATCAACAGATCATAGTTGTTGTGAAACTTATTAAGCTCTTTCAATTGTAGAATAGATTATGAACACTGTAGCTGAGTGTGGATTGTGGAGTGTTTAAGGGATTTCTGTAGAGTTTGTTTACTTTATCCGAAGATTGTTCTCTGAAAGATTGCTCTAGGTGGAATTTCTCTGAAAGATTATGAATGTTTTAAAACTATCTTGCCTGCACATATAGTGTAGCAGCTCAAAGTTTACGATTGGCCGGTTGATAATTAAATTGAGGTTAATTAAGTAACATTAATTTTGACCAACATTTTGGCGCCGTTGCTGGGGAGTTGCTTCAAGGTAAGCCGGTATTTTGCTCATTTTTGAATTTATTCAGGTAGATATGATCCTTTTACATTACACAACAAGGTGGAGGGGAAACGTTAAGACGCAAAGACGACCTCCCTATGGGATTCCCATGGGGTAACAGCCTGCCGCATCCACTTTAGTGGGTTGCCCCAAACCCTTGTTGTTTCCTTCCTGCAAGTGTGTTTGTTTTTTTTGTATGTTTGATTTATTTTGCTGCAAAAGTGTGTTTACTTTTCCTGTAAGGCGTGTTTACTTTCTTGCAATTTAATTTCAAGAGTGTTTCATTTTATGCAAGAGCAGCATGTAGTCTTGATTAGAATCATTTAAAACACCTCTGAATCAAATAAAAATAAAAACTCGGGTGCTGTAAGAGACCCAGACATCGATCCTTGTGCGAAACATGAACAAAACAACTGACAGAAATGGATGCAGAAGTAACCATCAATTTGGGAAAACTTTCTCAAATCCTAGCTGCAGTTGGGAGTTCTTCTTATCAGGTAGAACACATACTGACAGCAGTTAATAATTTATCTACCTCTCCTGACATAACAAATGAACCAAAGTCCCAAGAGCCACAAAAAGACATTCCTTGCCAAATTGCAGAGGAAGTTGACAACTTGAGTGTTACATCGGATGGAAAGCAGCTGAAAATTGAGGAGGTGTCAGCAAATCCTCTATGTACTTCCGAAATCAATCAATCAAAAGAAGGGGATCTACATGATATGATGAAGGAAGGTGAGTACCAGGACTACTTCGAAAGTTGGTTCCAAGAGGCAACCAGGCTACAACACCATTTCCTCCTTCAACACCTTTTGTTGCAGAAGCAAGTAAGTCAGTTGGTTCTCCTTATCCAGGTAATCATTGCAACAACTTTTTCATATGTGGATAAAGGTATATTTTTAATTTTACTTCGCACTTGGTTACATTGGAAGAATTCCTATACTTGAATAGAAACGTTTTCTTTCTTCTTAAGTAGAATAGGAAAATATGTATATAAATAAAAAGAGTTGCATGTTTAGTTAGAAATTAATGCAACTTTGTTGTTTTCTTTCTTTTCAATAAAATGATAAGATTTTTAACCAAAATTTATACCTTCTCTCCAATCCATAGTTTCAGAAAATTTATTATGACAGCAGCCCATAGCAAGGAAAAATGCCAGAAGGTAATATGAGATTGTGACTGTTGTTTTTAATAATGGTTCTGTAAACATAAGACCAATTGGTGAACAAATTGCATTTGTGATAATGGACATTGGTTAAAGGTATATCACAAACCTCTTTTTAAGCAAGAGTTCCTTCATAACATGAATCAACAATCTGGGCTAGAGTTAGTTGATGAAGGAATGACTTCTTCATCTCTCACTTCCTCATAATAACATTCAATAAATTGTTTTGTATATATGTACAGAAATTTGTTTTATTAGATTTCTTTTTGAAGGGTGCAGATATTTTTTTCAGGCTCAGGATGTTTTTGAACACAACAGGGAAGTCTTTTGTTATTATTTCTATTTTTCAGCCATGATTGTTCTTTGGCAAGAGACTATATAATTGGGTAATTTTTGGGCTGCACTAGTAATCAGAATGTCTGTATCAGGTAAATGTATGTGTGCTGTCATATTTTTCAGAACTATTCTGGCTATTCATATGAGTACTTAACCATCAGGCATTGTCTACATTAGTGCTTTAAGCTTCCCAAATGTTTCCTGCTTATGAACTTATGGGTTGCTAGGACCATTTGACCTGGTTTCACACTAGATGGAGTGAGGGAATTGTTTTTAGTGGCAGCTATGGGCATTAATTATTTTTTAAGACAGGCAGCATTTTTGGAAAAGGTATCCAGGGCTGGGCAGTTTGGGGGTTATTATCTATTGGCTGAGATAATACTTAATACGTATATATATATTGTTGTACAGCCACTTTGTGATTTTCACTTTTTACAGTTGCAAAGGTTAGTTGTTCATCTGGGCAAATTTTTACAAGCATGTACAAAGAATACTCTTCCAATTTTGGTACCATCCCACTCCTAGATGGTTTTCAGAGCTGCTCTCCCACTCATCTATGCCTGAGAAAATCATAAATTTTATCTTTAAGGTGAAATTGGGACCAGAGCCTCTGATAGAAAAAGGGTGCAAGAGGTTAACCCGCCGGGATGCTGAACAGGTCCGCTGGCAGCGGGTACCGACCTGTGGTATGAACAGGAAAACCCATCAGGGTGCTGAACAGGCCTGTTGGCAATGGGGCATCTGCCTGGGGAAGAAGCTTCTTAGATGTTACAGTTACCCCATCGGAGTACTGAACGGGCTTGCTGGCAGTGGGTTCTGACTCTAATGTCTCCTTTCACAGCCTCATCTATACTTGTCCATATGAACGATATACCTACGTAAAGGTAAAAGAGAGGTCATAAGGGTGGTTAAATGAAATTTAATAAACTCCTTGAAAAAGTTAACTGATAGCCAATTGATAATCATCTCCAGCTGTTCCGCATTTTGGGTTACTTGATTCTTGTAAAAAAGGTTTATGCCTGATATTTTCTAAGTCTTGAATATAGCTGAAGATTTCAGTATAGTTTTTGTCACTACTCAAGCTATCCTGTGTGAAGCTGGGTCAAAGAGGACCACCATCCCATTAGTTTCTGTTAGCATTCCTTTTGTCCTGTGGCTTATGTCTTGGTGGAAATAGTTCTGTATGAATGGCAAGAATAAAGTTTGCATTTATGAATGTTTGAACATTGTAATTACATAGGAGTAAGGGTGCTTGATTGAGGTTTGCATTCTGATTGTTTGTTTTGTATTGTTAATAAAAATCGATTTCATGACCTAGTTTGGTTTCTTGTGTGATTATGAGCAGCAGTAAGTTGAAAATGAGGTAATTAAACTATAAACTGTTTTGGTTAAACAAATTTCAATTCAGTTTATTTGTTTATTAACTCATTTAAATATTGCATATTGGGAAAGTTAATGGTTTAACATTATTGTGTGAGAGCCTTTACTTGAATAGCACAGCTGCTGCTCAAGATGCTGATCACTTTTGTTTCCCTGTATCAATATGAAAACACTGCTGTGTTTACATTGGCTGAAGTATTGGATAGAATGCTGGATGAGGTACCGGAATAGAAATTTTTGCAAATTGACATGGCAAAGGTAAAACTGCTGGTAAAGGTAATGTACATGGCATGATTTGGTAAGTTTTAATTGCTATGTATTGAGGTTTATGGTTATAATTAAATGTTTTTTTTTTGCCATTACTAAAATTTGATGAGCTGTGAACTATCATGATGACTTTGGCACTCATTTAATTGATATATCACAGTTTTTCTTTTATGTTTCATCCTTTATTATTGATTGGCAGCCTGTAATAAAAATCATAACCTTGTTTTATTGCAATTGGGGTTTTTAAGTGTGATACGGTTAGCTGTTCCAGTTCAGTTAATTTATGAAGACTCCTTGATAGTTATTTCATGGCTCAATCGACTGTTGGCATTTGATGTTCTTTTCTGATGCCTTGGTGCAAAGATATAAGATATTTGATTCACATGGCTCCTCAGGTGATCTTCAACCACGTTTTCCGGGAGCATAATTCTCTAGTAGCTGGACTTTCCAAGAAGGCCCTGAATTTGGATTTGGGCCATGGTTACTTCTTTGAGTTTTTGGATGGCAAGGCCGTTAATGAGGGCTACTTTGTTCTATTTTAGATGCTGAGTTTCTTAGCTTTGTGCCATCAGCTTTATGTATTTTTCTCATGATTTGTTTTGGATTAAGTCCTTCTACTTGCAAGTTTTGCTCCTGGAACACTTGATTGTTGATCACCACCGATGTTCATCAGCATATCTGACCTGCTACATGCGAGAATGATGAGTAAAGTCTGCAAAATCAGACTTTAGTTCTATCAGACTTTCCTTTGAGTTCCAAATCTGGTTGTATGAGACTTTCTTGCAGAGGGACCTGCAAGATCTTTGGGTTTGGGGAGATGTTGGTCTTCTATTATTAGCTGTCTAATACATCGCTTTCTAGCATAACACTTATAAAACCATATGATATATTAGTTTTATTAGTGTTTATTTGTATGGTTATGTTTCTATGGAGGCCCACGTGGGCAAATGCTTGGTGAGTGATATTTTTTGGTTATTTTATATCGTTTTAGGCATAAATTGGTTTTTAAATCTCCACATCTATATATCCGGTAAATTGATGGCTTGTTATTTCTTTTGTGCAGGGTTTTCAGCGCTCTAGGATAGATTCACGATGGCTGCACCAGCATATTTGGGGGCTTCGATCCACATTTTGGGTGTCTCTTGATCTTTCATCGCCTTCCAGATGCCTCTGCAGATTTTTCAGGTGTTGTTTTACGGGATGCTCTGTGTCTAAGGAGCTGTTACCCTCCATTTTTAGCAGTGTATGGATTTCAAGCAGTCTGGCAATGTCATTCCCGTCCTTGATCAGGACCCTAATTTCGGGCTCGATTTCTGAACAATCGGTTGGGAATTGTTCAAAACGGTTCGAAACCCACTTCACAAATGGCCCTATTTACCCTTAATCGCAGCCAGTTTTCAGAATTTCTGAACGAATGTGGAGAAATCCTTTCCGGAACAGACATGGTTTTGCCAGATTTGGTGTTGGCCGTTTTCTGGGTAGTTGCTCAAATCTCTGCATTCTGGGATGGATCCTGTCCATTTGTTCATGTATAAATAAAGCTTAAGAAGAGGATGTTGAAAAATATTGTAATACTCCATTTTATTAATACAACCAGCGTTTATTCTCTTTACGGTTTCAATTTAGATCTGGAAGGCGTTGAGGGAGGGCCCCCTTCAGCACCAACCTTGGTATTTTGTCTTGTGTGTTTTGTAATCACAGGTTAATGTCTCTATTATTTGATATTGTTATATAGAATGCTGATAATGTTCCTCATATGAATGATTGCAGATTCTTAATTAATTGCAGTTGGTTTATTTTGTTGAATAGACTCAGGAATAGTTTTCATTTGATACCCTTTCTGGTTTCAGTGTGGAATGTGTGTTAATGGCCATGATGATTGTTTAGGGTTATTGTTTTTATGAATTGTGTGATGATTCGATTCACGTTTTGCTGTGTGAAAGATTACAAGTAAACTGAGTTTTCATATTGTTTCTATTTGCCAGCATATAGTGAGACAGTGCTAGACTCTTTTTATTCACTCTTCCTATAGCAAAATAGCAATAGAATTTTCCTTTTATTGCCAGCAGATAGAGAGATAGCAATAGACTGTAAAATAGATTAAGGAATGGCGTGAGTTTAAATGTTTTCTTTGATTTCCAGTATACAGCGCAGTATTGGCAATTTGGTTGACTCTAGCTGTTGGAAATAGTTAATAACAGCTCATCCTTTTCACTTTTAAGTTTGTAGAGCTGTAGGGTAATTTTTGCTACAGCGTGGAAATAGTAAATGAACAGCTCATCCTTTTCATTTTCAAATTTGCAGAGCTGTAGGGTATCTTTTTAAAATTGCACAGCACTTGTGATAGTTTGTAGAAGGATTGAAGATTGGAATTTATAGAGTACATACGGCTTTGATAATCTTTTAAACAAGTGAGTAAATAGGAAGGAATTAGGCTGCTTGAATTTGGAGAAGACCCTAGTTTATAATATTGCTTTCCTGAATTAACACCAGCTTCACAGTGTGCACATGCAAACCAGAACTATTGAATATTTTTCATACAGTCCTATTATTGATTAATGAGCATTGCTTGGATAACCTTGGCATTTTTTCTGTGTGCATTAATGTGCATAAATAAAACAGAGTATATTTGAATAATAATAACCAACCAAGCTTCATTATAACAGGCTGTGTGTTGACTATTTAAAGTCAAGAGATTACAGGTGTTACTCTGGCAATAATTTTAACAGTATTAGTGTGAAGTGAAGTATTAGTTCTCATAGGATTATAGTGGAGTTTTCAGATCAACAGATCATAGTTGTTGTGAAACTTATTAAGCTCTTTCAGTTGTAGAATAGATTATGAACACTGTAGCTGAGTGTGGATTGTGGAGTGTTTAAGGGATTCTTGTAGAGTTTGTTTAC